>CM076577.1:1357871815-1358471815 GCA_034641835.2 Pinus albicaulis
CAGGCAAGAAAGAGCAAGATGTTCAATCACGCCGGAGGAAAAGGAAAATTTGGGAAGCAGAGTACTCATCCAGAGAACTGGGCACCACTGCAAATACACGGGTTCAACCTAACATAAGTGGTGAAGGGCTAGCAGCTCGTGAGGGGCACAATGATGCAATCATTGATCACCGTATATTTATATTTGGAGGTTTTCGAAAATCTCAAGATGAATCAGAAGAGATATATTACAACGACCTTTACATACTAGACACAGGTAATCCACTCTGTTGTTAGTCTCCTCTATTGTTTATGTAGGGTTATGAAATTTAGTCGGTTGTTGAAAATTTCATTTCATAAATTGATTTGTGGATGCATGTTGATGTTCCCTTCGATGGTTTATTTTTGGATTATTTTACATTTATGTTGGTTTGCTACCATAGAAATGGTGTAGCACGCATTGAAATTTAATTACATTGTTGGAAAATCTATCTTTGTATTGGTAGGACGTATGTCTTTTTATATTTTTTCCTCTTTATTATGTTCTTTTCTTCTTTTAAGATTATGCAATTTTTTTTTTAAATTTTAACAATCTCTTTCCCAGTTTTTGGATGTTTTGGTTCTACTCCTATGGTTTCTTGTGGTATTAAGGCTTCTTTATCATTTTCTGTGTGGAGATAGGGCCAATTTAATAACTGGCTATTGAGATTTCAAAGAGTTTTTATATTTATGGTGAACACTTCAACAAACCCTAATCTAGCCAAACAAAAAGCTTAACAACAATTTAATAATGATCACACTGGAGATGAACCTATCCCATGAGCTTTAAAAACTTAAAAAGAAATTCAACACAAGATTGAAAAGTTCACTATACAACCACAAGTGCTTAAGAAAATCATAAGGAATTTTAAGATTTACAGTAAACACTTAAACAAAGCCTAATGCAGCCAAACAAAAAAAAAATAACACTTTAATAATGATCACACTACAGATCCTTGGATGCAGGTGAATAGACAGGCCTTGCTGGAAGGCCACTTGGCCTCTCTGCTGTCATGTAGCTGGCCTCACCATGAGGCGGAACCTGCTTCAGGCGTGAGAGCCTTAAATAACCTCAGCTAGTTGATGGCCTCATTCATTTTTTGGCATTCACTCTGGTGTACTGAGAATTCAATTCTACCTCGATCGCTTCACTGCATTCACTGGCCTTTTATGGGCAATGGCGCCATCTCCCCCCTGCATTCTTCATGCACCTCCATTTGGTTCTCTCTCAAGCTTGCTTTGCAAGTTATTTTTCTTTTTTATGCTTGTCCCCACTATGCATTTGTTGCTCATGCCGCCATCCATTAGCCCTCCACTCATCTGTTTCACGTTATTGCGCATCCGTCCCCTGCTCATCAGTCTCTTTCCGCTCATTGTGTCCCTCCCTTTCATCCATATCACTCCACAGAAAACATGCCTCGCCACCATCGTATGCATTTCCACAGTGGTGGTGGTCGTGGTGGTCCCTCTCGCTCTCCAATTCCACTCTTGGCGGAGCGCATTTTGGCTTTCTCAGTGGCCTTGGATGCACCGAAGGTTTCTGACCCCAAGATTCTTTAAGCCCATCTCTCAATTTGAATTCCAGAAATTCAACAAGACAATTCCACCTATAGTTCGAGGAAGAGGTTGAGAAAATCCACACTCTCTCTCTCTTCTTCCCCAATACCCTTTAAAATGGTGGCCCTACCTGTCAAAACCCCGGAAGAAACCTCTTACAGCATGGGCAGCAACTCTATTGAAGGTGTCAGGCAACCTGACAATGCGGAAGACATAGGCGCTCACTCCACCTCCATGCCAGAGTTGGCTCCTTAGCTCTCCAAGAAGGAGGAAGCTCTCTTTGATGATGGGTGCTACATTATGGAAGAGGCTCCGCATATGCAACAAAAGGACGCAAAGGACCAACTTCAGTAGTGCCATCGCTCCTTTGTCTCCAGTATTTTCAGGCCTTGCTACAGTTTCTTTGCTTACTTTTCTTATGCACAATAATCTTAATTTTATGACTACTATGTCAACAGCTGGTTTCCCCATCTGGGGCAGCTTCTCCTATGTTTTATGGTACTCTCTATGAGTTGGTTTCCCCCCTCAGGCAGCTCCATTTCTGATTTTTTGAACTATCTCTACGAGCTGGTTTCCCCCCAAGGGGCAACATGATTGTACTTTTTTGTACTATATAATAGAAATTAGTCTTATTCAGAAAAAAATAAATAAATAAATAAATAAAATAAAATAAAATTGATCACACTACAGATGAACCCATAGCATCATCTTGAGAAATAAATCCAACATAAGAGAAAATATTACCATCCAAACACAAGAACTCAAGAAGAGAGTGCTATAGGTAAGCTGCACCGAGGATTTTTTCAATTAAACAACTTGAATAAATGATTTACTGTCGAAAATGTAGCGAGAAAGGTATTTTGGCTTGTGCCTTAGCCAGAGAAGACCTTGAATTGTCCTCATGAGTTAGACTTCAATTAGGATGAGTTATTTCTAGTTTACTGGAATAATCATCAATTTAGCATGCGTGGAGTTTGAGCTTCAGTTATAAGAGGACTTTTCGTCAGTTTAACTACATGATTGGGTGGCAGTTATGAGTTCAGTTAGAACGTGTTCGAGATTCAGTCTTGATTGAAGTATGAACGAGTTAAGAACTCCAGTGTTGATTGGAGGGAGAAAGAGTGACACTCTCAGTTAACTCGTTAATCAAAAACTCGAGTTCTAAATCTGAAATAGCCTAATTTACTATTTAGCATGGATAAAATTTATAAAGAGAGGAAAAATACATGATGAAAGGACAATTGTTTTATGCACAAAGGTTTGTGTGACAAGACAACTCACGAGTTTGTGAGAGGAGCCTTGATTGTGGAGAGTGCAGGAATTGTGTCCTATGAAATAGGAGGAACAAGAGCGCTAGGGAATAAAAGATTGATTGTGTGCAGAGCTTGTGTCCTAAGCAGTAGTAAGTCACAAGTGTGCAAGATTAAGGAGAAGAGAGCAGAGTTTGCAGAGCAATTCAAGGTGGCAATAGAGGATGAATTGTGTGTAGGAACCGAGATCAAGTTGTGATCAAGGAAAGCCAAGATCAATTATATTAGCTGAGATTTTTGTGAGAAGAAGAACACTTTCTCAAGAGAGATAGATTGCTTTGTAATAGATCCAAGTGCTCAATAAAAATCAATAAAAAATCCACATCAAGGAGGAAGATTTTCCCTGTTGGGTTTCCTGAAAAAAAAAATAAGTGTGTCTTTGTTGAGAAATTATGAGTTTAACCCTGGCCAGATGTTGCATATAGTGTTTTGGTTGCCTTTCCTAATCACACACATTCCAATATACCAGGACAAAGTAAATATATCAACTTACTTCACCAAGCATCGTCCAAGATCTACCATAAGCATCCATGAAAATAGACCACACAATTTCCAATTGCACCCAAGAAAGAAAAGTCACTCAACTCTTCCATCATAGCCAAATTGTAAGAGAGAAAAATCACAGAAATTTTAGACCTTCTAAGAGATTTCTCCCCCAAATCCAACCATGATAAAATGAAAGGAAATCACCTATATTTATAGAGGAGGTGCTCAATTTTCCTTGAAGTGAAATATTATTTTACTGAGCTAAAATCCCAATTCTAGCTTAAGGAGGTGCAAATTCCCTCTTGTACAATTAATTAACGAAAATTACAGGAATTTAGGGGAATTCATGCCACATGTACAATGATGAACGGTAATGAGCCCTCACAAAGTGCCCATATCCATAAATGAAGGGGATGAGGGCTTTTTGGCATGGCATCCAGCCTCCCAAGGCCCATCAACAACATAGATTATCTAAGAAGTCTTTAAATTTGCCCACCAAAAGCCTCTAAAGTGGGAAGACAACCCCAAAAATTCTCCTCCAAGGTGGGTACAAGGGCTCCCAATGCCATTGACTAAGTGGGAGAGGGGGACCTTCAAGTTCCTCCACAGCTGTAACAAATCCTCCACTAAACAAGGGATTTCCACCTCCAAATGTCTTTCAAAGTGGGCACTAAACCCTTTTTCTCTGATACAAGCTCATGTACCTCCAGTAAATGATCCTTCAAAGGGTGTATAAACCTTCAAAATATTTATTATAAGGGTCACAAAACCGTTACGAAGTGGGCACATGGCTCACAAAGCAAGCAAAGGAATGACCAAAGGGAAAACTATGCCTCCAAGATTCCTACAAGTGCAGAGTGCTTCAAAGTGAACTCATCTGGCTCCTTTAAAGGTGGGAAAACTCATCCTCTGGGTCCTCATAAGCTGGGTTGAGCACCCCATTTCTGCCATGTGTCTGTTGTGCAAAGAAATGGGCTCTTCAATAGGAAATCCCCCATAGGATGAGAAAATTACTCCTAGCAATGGTCACAAGACTTTACACGAACAGGTAAGCCCATCATAAATTTCATTTCACATGTGTAAAAATCACCCTAAATAAAGGTTGGTTCCAACAAAAAAATTTGATTTTGGCCCAAATTTAGGTTGTCCTCCCCCCCCCCCCCTCCTCCTCCTTTAATTTTCTTTTTAAATTCCAGTGCACATACCTATATATATTATACACAGGAGAGATACCTTACACCAATTAATTCTCTTGGGCAACTTCTGCTATGAAATTATGCACTATTCTCTGTATTCTTTTCCTCCCTTCAGGTTCCAAGTTAGTTCAGGACTTGGTTTATGATTGCAAGCAGCATTTCTGTGGTGTCCTATTTACATTTGCATGCCCTGCTCAAGGTCTCTTCTCGGCCTCTAGTTCTGCAGCTGACAGCGTTCCAAAAGATGCACCTATAGCCATCATGTTAGTTGTCTTCCCAAATTATTTGAACTCCAGTGATCATGTGTTTGGGAGTTTTAGTTGCTTGATTCCGAGTGTCATTGAAATAGGATGGGACTGTAATAACTGCATTCGAGATAGACCTCCCTGGACAGGCTTAAAAATTTACACTCCTCTTGTCTTTGTCAAGATGAATCCTTAATTAGAGAGGCCCATCATCTACTGACCAAACTACTGACCACATATTTCACTCTTTGTGTCATTATTAGAGAGGCCCATCATTTTTCTTTGAAAATATTTTTTTGATTTGTTGACTTTTGTAAGGAATTTGACTCTGTCATGAGAGAGGCATTTTTTTAGAGGTGATATGACATTGGCTTCTATCACGAGACTATATGAGTTAGTGCTTGGTCATTTCTGCGCTATCGACATCTTCTTAGACTACCTTAGGAGTACTATAGAGGTTAAATAGGAATTCCATCTCTCACTAACTCTCTTTGGGTTCTATATCGATGAGATGGACTCCTTTCTTAGGAGCACATATATGATGGTGTTGATTGTCTTCTACCCGATGTCTTGATCTCCTTGCTTTTATTTTTCAACAACATGATCCTCTTGGCACCTCACCTAAGGGTTTGTAGAGACAAATTGAGGCCTTCTCCAACTCTTGTGATCTTTGATGGTTTAAATTTGAACTTAGTAAGACTAATATTATGATCTTCAACATGTCTCAGCATGCTCTCCTTGAGTACCATTTTTACGTTGGAAGGGATGGGATTCATATTACTACAACCTACACATACTTGGGGGCCAGATCTTATGAGTCTAGCTTAGCTTGAGGCATGCGTTCTAGCCCCAAATTAATAAGGAATATGGTTTTCTTGGCTAAAGAGATAGTGCTCTAGGACATCTCTTTCAAGATGCACTTCTTTGGACATGATCATTAGAGCCATGACCCGTTATGGCTTCAAGGTCTGGGGACCTGGCTTGCTTTGGGTTGATTGGGATAAGATAGAGAGATTATAGACCCTTATATTATGATGCTTCATTTGCTGCTAACATGAAATTCCTCAATCTATAATCTAGGCGGAGTTCAGGGTATTGCTTCAATAGACCCCTCCTTGGTGTAATTGTTTTGGGTTCTTCTTAATTGCTTCAGTTAGTGGCCATTTCTATCAATCAACTTGTGCTTTTTAGGTAATATTTGGACCCTCTAGGTCAGCTCCTACTATCTAAATGTGACTTAACCTAGGATATTAGAGAGGATATCTACAAACTACATCAAAATCACTTGGATTTCCCTCCTTGAGGGCATTAGCTTGAATATGTCATTTTATTATTTTGAGTGCTTTATATAGCTAAGTGACTCTTATTGTTAGGCCTATCTGTATGATTAGACATTGGATGCACAACCTTAGTATTCCCCTTGGTTCATTCAGAATGGGCTCCCACTAGCTTTGGTTTGAGATAGCTCACTGCATCACACACCTCAAAGGGAATTTTTAGCTATGTGACTTACAAGAGATCAAGTTGGGGGAGAAAATTGTCTTCAAATGTTCCATCTATTAGGATATAGCACTGTTACATATTTATTGGATACATTATTGACTGATAAGACTTGCTGTGTGGTTGTTTTGTCATGACTCACATATTTTTCATCACTTTGAAAGTTTTGTTTGTTGCCTAGAGTCTATAGCCTAGGGACTAGGAGCTAGGCCTTACCTAGCTTTCCATTTTAAATCTTATAAGACAAAAACAATATCATTTTGTAAATCTGTTTTTTTGGCATTTGAAGGACAAATTTGTAGGCTTATCATGGATTCCTCCCTTATGTTGGAGGAGAGCTAGCCTTATGTGAGAAGGATGATCACCAAGGTGACAATGGGTGATGTCCTCAAGTAACTTTGGGGTTTGTAGTTGATAATTGAATCTATATTTTGAAGCACAACTTTTAGAGGTAGCAATGAAGTGCTTTTCCCCTTGGATTGATGGAATGAGTTTGTCCCAACAACTTTGAAAATGATAAATTTGTATTTTGTCTTATATCATTTTTAAATTCCTTTCTCTTTCACGAAAATACCAGTCAGCAACTCTGAGGGATATGTTTGACAATATTCTTAATCCTTGCAAACCAACATCCCTGTGGAACTATTAATGGTTTAGTTTTTGGATCTCTTTCTGAATATATTATCAACCACCACATGTTATTTGTTTTGAATAAATAACATGAGAATATAAATAAATAATATAGAAATAAATAACTCTTTTATAATGTAAATGATAATATGTAAATACCAAATTAATTGTGCATCAAAGTTACTCGTTTGACAAAATGCATTGTTTATGGTCATTGGAGCAGGTTTCATCTTCTTCTAAAGTTTGATGAGGAGAAAATAAGTTGTTGAAGATGCCTAGTCGATCATAATAGGCAGTGGTGGAAAACTCATCCTAATGACATTATGGATGAGACTTGTTTGAATTATGATCATGGAAGTTACTCTTGAATCGTAAATCTGCCGAAGGTTCTCGCTCGATTACAGAGTAAATTTCTGCTCTTCTCCTTTTTGCTTCATTGAAGAAAAACAAAAATAGTGGTTTTGAGTCCTTTATGTAATATTATTCTAAGAGTTGAATTCTTCTTTTGAATGTGTTGTGTTGGTCGGGAATTGATTTTGATTGGCAATGAATCATGCATTTATAGCTTCTTTCTAAATTTCACTTTCAACCATTTCTTGGTACTTTTGAGGGCATTCATCCAAAGAGTGGTGTTCTATCATCTATTTGAGTGAGGAGGATATGAATCATGATATAGTAAGACATTGATTTGGTTAAAGTTACTATGTTTAGGAATTATTGGCCATAGTTAAGAGGTTTTGATTGGTCAAATGCTATGAGTTAATGAGATTTTCTTGACAGGTTACACCAAAAACTTGTTTCTAAAACATTTGAGGCACCCTGAGGGGTATAGAGATTCAAAAAAGTTCTTTCTATTCTTATTTACTTAAGTAGAGGACCTGTAATTATTTTGGCAGTTCATCTTAGCATAGATGATAAGAAACATAATATGATATTTACTAATATTTTTATAAAGAATATATCGATGGAAAGAATTTGGCATCTTTTAGAAGCCTTTCTCTGAATCACTTCACTTGATTGGCTAGTTTGAAAGGGTTTCTAGCATCCAAGTTTTTTGTCTATCTCACCATATTGGGTGAAATCGACTAAGCCATAAATACCCTCTCCAATGGGCACATTCATTGTTTCAATTTCAAATGAGAATGTATCACTAATTTGAGACATATAATTGACTTATAAATCTCTAGATTCAGTGCCAACATTTTTCACTTTATCATCTCCTCATTGGAAACAAATGAAATTTTTACAACCTGTTCAAGATCAGTATTTTCAGTAGAAGATCTATCAACATGAAGACTATTATGGTGAATGCAACTATGAATTGGTAAATACATACAATATGATAAATATTTAGATATATCCTTAGCTCCTTCAGCATAAAATAAGTGCCCTAATCAAGCATACCTCCATGGACCACCACCCATATTGCCCTCCAAGTCCCAATTGGTTATCAAAATAATTATAATTTTACTCAACAGCTCAAGCATAAACAATGGAAGAACCTGGAGCTACAACTGGGGATGATTGTTCCATAGATATGCACTCGCCTCTAACATAAATGAGAGGCATTCCATTGTTTGGTAAGATTACCATCAATGCCAAAATCAAAGGCAAAACCAAATGCCGGAGATACAAAGCCACCCATTTCAATTTTCAATTGATTCAGATGCCCAAAAGGAAGCAGAAATAAATATTCTTCTTGTTCCTTCTTCCCCTAGTGTTTCTCCTAATTCATTGAATCTGTTTCTTTCTCCTTCTCTCTTACACCATTTCTTTAGAAATTCAACTGTCCTTGTCTTATCAAGGCTCTGTGCTTTCAAAAAAAATTAAGCAGAAACATATATAGTAAGTGGAATGGTAGTTAAGGGCAATGTGATTTGTTGTCCACAACTATAGAAAATGTTTCATATCCTTATTGGGAAGTCTAACAAAATCAATGTGTGGCTTATTTGAATACAACAGTTGCAAATTATTGATTTTTAGATGTTCAAAATATTTTGACAAGTGAGGGAGAAAATGAGATTCTTCCTTTGATTTGTTCTGCTCAACCATCAAATCTCAGTGAAGGCTCTAGTCCTATTAAGGGCATAAAATAGATTGAACAACAAATTAATGGGAGTAAACTTTTGACTAGTTGCAAAACAGTGGATTTAGTGAAAGAATATTGCAACACTAATTATCAACCTGCCATCTCAAAAGTTGCAAGAATACTTTCTTTGAGGGTGCCTAGGTTATTTATTCCAGATGATGTGTGAGTGTCATCTGTTAAACAACCTATAGTGAATCATTTTGAGAGTGTTTTCTTTCAATGGATGGCAAGCATATTACCTCTAAAAAATCCAAATTATTTCTCAGAGTTCTTTTCAATTGCAATGTGAATAAAGTATGTGATATATTTTCCATAAACTCTTTAAAGGTGGCAAGAAATTGTATTTTTTCAATATTGGATATTTTTTCAACACTCTGACCCAATGCATAACAATCTTCTGCTACAAGTATGTTGCTCATTCACTGTGGAAAATGTCAATGGTCTAGGGTCTCTAACCACAAGGTCTGACCCTCCTCTTTGACTTCCATAGGCTCCTTATCAAACTGATCCATAACTGGTCCTATCTAGGATCCAACACCTACAAACACTTCATCAAAGACACATACCATGTTGATTGTTTTGCTGTAGCTCCACTTTTGCAATCTAGGCCTGGTTGGGGCATATAAAGCAGTCCCTAACAGTCCTCTAATTTCTGCCCAGAATTGCCTTAAGGAGGCACATACACCCTTCTATGAAAGGATATGACCCTCATTGATGATGCTGGGCTGTTATAGCCTCCACCAGCTCTTCGACCTCCCTTCAAACAACTGCAACACCCTACAGCAAGGCTGTGTAGGGCTGTGACATCCCTTCTAAGAGTCTGCCCACCTTCCTTTCACCTCAAAATAGCCCTCCCTTACTTCAGCCTTCAAAAACAACACTTCGGTCCTGAACTCGGCTCGGACCCTTCTCCAGCTACTCGGTCACCTTCCTGCGGCCCTAAAACAGACTTGTTCCCACGTTGGTATTCCCTCTTCTCACTGCGGCCAGATCACAGATATGTATTTTCCCTTCAACGCTTATGTTTGTGTTGTATTTCACAAGGATGGATGCTAAAATGAGGATCACACACCTCTTATTTATAGCCTTTTAAGCCTCCACGAATTTTCTTGAAGAGACCCATCTATTGGAACCCTTTTACACCAAGCCTACATGACTTGGCAACCAATAATTACCTAGTCAACTTCAAAAATTCATTTCTCTCTAACAACAACTCGGATCCGAACGATTCTTGATGAGTTGGAATCGTATCATCGAGCACTATCATCCTCATCCATCACATGTCGATTTTTCATCATGGTTTTGGCCCAAACACGATGGGTGAAAAACCCCCAAGCTTGGATCTCAAGCCCACAAGCCCATTTGTGGCGCTTTGACCTCCAACCCTCGATCACCAAGGTTTGGAGTACCTCCCAAGATACATAAAAAATCAACAAAAAATAGATGCAATATCTTAGTTGTCATAAATATAAAATAAGAAAAGATCTAATATCTGAGAATAGGCCATAACAACTAGGAAACTAGTTCAAGGAAGAAAAGGATAAGAACATGAATATCTAGGTAAAACTGAGTTGTAAAATCCTTGTAATGAAGGTAATGCATTGATTAGATTTTTGTTGTGGAAATGGAAAAATATACTGAGTAGTTTTATATCTATGAACATTAGAAGAGGGGGAAAAGATGAAACATTTAGTTTTCCAGTCATATAGTTGGATGACTAAATAGCCAACTTTTATTTTAGATATATCCTTTTTATAGTCATTGTTTTTGCATGGAGCATTCCAACATCAATGATGTTTACTATTGGATTTTGTTTTTAAAGGATGCTAAGTCACCTTCCCCAATAATTTGTTAATCTCTTTTGTTGAGCAATAAGATGAATCTAACCTGTGACTGTTGAGAATTTGGATTATCTAACAAGCTACTGTTGTGATGAACTAATATCATATTTTTCAATTTTTCTTTATGTAATTTATGGATTACTAGGATTAAGGCTCACAAAGGAAGGTATGAGACATTCAAGGATGTGCATATGACATTTTGGAGCTTAATTTCTCCCATTTTCACTATCTACTTTTACCATATGTTTCAAACATATATATGGCTGATGATTTTCTTTAAATTTTTGGTGAATGATCAAATTCATTTAGAGAATAGTAGAACAGGAAAATGAAAAACTGATCAGTTTTCAAATCTAGTGAAAAATTAGTATGATTTTAGTATGAATATTTTCATTACTAGCCATAATTGTGCCATACTTTCTGCATATGAACTGTGTTAGAATGTAGAAATGTCCCAAAATTTCAAGTGGACACTATGCCCATCATCAGGGGATCCAATTGAACCTTCTGCACCCATCATCAGGGGATCTAAATGAAGCTTATGTAGTAAGAGGCTTAGTAAATGGCTAGGAAAAATCCATGGCATGGAAAGTTGGATAAGTTACAAGTAAAAATGAAGTATGCTAGAATTTAGAAAAAGATATCAGATAATGTGAGGTCTGCGATCAATTTTGTAGTCATTTCAGTTTCCAAGGGCTCCTAAGGTGGGTCTTAAAACTCAAAATACTGCTCAAATTTGGATTCCTGAAGATCATATTCCCTTTTGGAAGTTTGGCAATCTGAACTGTCTTCAGGGGCACCAATGACACCATAATATGTCCTGATTTTAATTTCATTGTATTCTTTATCTATGAAATTTGAGACAAAAGGGTCATTATGCACCCATTTTTCAACTTTTGAGCCATTCCACCCCATTGTATCAGGTGCAGGTATTTTAGCAATGTTTTCTTTGATAAGGCAGACAACATCATTATTGATAGGTTGATCTCTGCTTGGCTCAAAAACAGTGGCACTCTTTGAGCATAAATCATTCTCCCACATCTACACAGAGAATAATATTGAAGTTAACACCCTAGCCAAGGCATCAACCAAATCGGCAGCAAGCTAGCTGATAATTGACATGTACAAGGGAGAACAGCATTCCAGCTCCACCAGAAAATTACACTAGAAGTCATTCTCCAAGTACTCGTGATGAACTTGCTCCTTTCAGGTACCTTCTTGTCTTTCCCAATGAAAGAAGTTGAAAGTTCTGAATTTGAAAAACAACTCTCTCACGGGAGTTATTGAACTGAATTTTACAAGCCTGTCTGGCCTAATTTATTTGGATTTAGCTAGCAACAATTTTTATGGTAGTATTCCGCCTAGCTTGTGGACCTGCAAAAATATCCATTCTGTGAGCCTGGCAAGAACCAAATTAAGTGGTGAAATCCCTCCTGGCATGACATCCCTTCAGGTTCTCTCTTTTTGTCTATACAGTGTCCCTTTTCTCCACGCCTCAGCAATAGTCAAAGCAGAGATATGTCAAAATTTTCATGTTGATATCTCAGCTGGTTCAAAATACAGTATAAGGATATTCAACATATAGTGATCATAGCTATTGCATAATCTCTCCCTTCTGAAATTAGTTATTTTTTCCTCGTAGAAGAGCATCTTATGCTTGCAAACACTTTCTGCTGGCACTCTATTGTAGATAACTATGTTGGCCTGCTATATTGGAGAGATGTACTTGAAACAACCTTATATATCAAATATTCTACTTCCAATACTTCAAATATTTGAATGGATTTATGTGGCATATCACCATGCAAAGTTTTGTTGGAAATGAACCTTACTTTGAATTCACAGAAACCCATTCAACAGCTTTGGATGCATGTTTTTTTTGAGACATCATTGAAAAATCCAAGGTTGACAGGATCAATTTCATTATACCTGTAGCTTCATGACACTGACGGTGCACATGAGTATTTCCATAAATATGAGCTGAAGCATTCCCATAGAACTTGAGATTTACAAGTTCACCAAACTTAAAAATTTCTATATGGGAATCTTCAGAAAATTCACCATAATGAAGGGTAACTCCTTCACTAAATACTCAAACCCTTCTTTATCCAACTTGTCATAAGTATCACAAATAGGAGGGGTCTTAAACATTACCATTTTATGACTGCTTAATCCAACTTGCAGCGATAGATAAATATGTATGTTAGTACTGGAGGTATGTTTATCACTTCCACCTACATCCAAGAAAACAAAAATACCCTCACGGAGTCGACGATCAATTTTTTAGTCATTTCCAGTTTCCAAGGGCTCCTAAGGTGGGTCTTCAAACCCAAAATACTGCTCAAATTTGGATTCCTAAAGATCATATGCCCTTTCATAATTTTGGCAATCTGAACTGTCTTCAGGGGCACCAATGACACCATCTTATGTCCTCATTTTAATGTCACTGTCTTCTTTATCTATGTCATTTGAGACAAAGGGGTCATTATGTGCCCATTTTTCAAAATTTGAGGCATTCAACCCCATTGTATCAGGTGCAGGTATTTTAGCAGTTTTTTCTTTGATAAGGCAAACAACATCATTATCGATAGGTTGACTTCCACTTGGCTCAAAAACAATGTCACTCTTTGAGCATACATCATTCTCTCACATCTACACAGAGAATAATACTAAATTTAACACCCTAGACAAGGCATCAACTGAATTGGTAGCATGCTAGCTGATAACTGACATCTACAAGGGATAACAACATTCCAGCTCCACCAGAAACCTACTCTAGAAGTCATTCTCCAGGTACCCTTGATGAGATTGCTCCTTTCAAGTACCTTCTCGTCTGTCCCAATTCAAGAAGTCGAAAGTTTTGAATTTGAAAAACAACTCTCTCACGGGAGTTATTGAACTGAATTTTACAAGCCTGCCTAAAATAATTTATCTAGATTTAGCTAGCAACAATTTGTCTGGCAGTATTCCGCCTAGCTTGTGGACCTGCAAAAATATCCAGTCTGTGAGCCTGGCAAGAAACAAATTAAGCGGTGAAATTCCTCTTGGTATGGCATCCTTTCAGGTTCTCTCTTTTTTCTCCATCTCAAACAACAGCTTTATCAATATTACAAGTGCCCTAACAGCTCTGCAGGACTTTCATAACCTTACCACATTAGTTCTGTCAAATAATTTTAATGGGGATATGATTCCAACTGATACACATGGATTTCCCATGCTCTGGACATTAAGTCTTGGAAATTGTGCTCTTTCTAGGCAAGTTCCAGTTTGGCTCCTGAAATGTCCAAATTTAAAGGTCTTGGATCTTTCCTGGAGTAATCTCAATGGATTTATTCCTATTTGGTTTAACACTCTTCAATATATTTTTTATTTGGACATGTCAAATAATTCTCTGTCAGGACAAATTCCAAAGAAGCTTATGGAGTTATCTAGATTTAAGTCAATACAAATACCCCTGTATCAGCTCAAACTCCCTTTCAGCCCTCTTTATATGTAAAGAAAAATCAAAATTCTTTTGGGTTGCATTAAAATTAGTTGTCTAATCTTCCCCCTTCTCTATACTTGGCTAGAAACAATCTCAGTGACACTTTAAGCCCTGAGATTGGGCAGATGAAAATGCTTCATATTCTAGATTTAGTCATAATAATTTCTCGGGGATAATCCCAGACACACTGTCTAACTTGACAAATTTGGAGACCTTAGATTTGTCAAACAATAATTTTGTTGGAATCATACCACCATCCCTGAAGGATCTCACATTCCTAGTAAGGTTCAATGTCTCTAATAATCACTTGCATTGGTTAATACTTTCTGGACATCAATTTGATACCTTTAACAAGTCTAGTTTTGAAGGAAACTTTGGTCTCTATGGCCAGCCTCTTACTACCACCTGCAGTCCGCCTGTGTCAATACCAGGGGTACCTATTGCTGCACACAGAATCAATAGGCTGGACAAAAATACCATTCTTGGCATAACCATGAGTGTTGGTGTTGGGATTGCTTTTATTTTGGCTGCAGTTCTTTGGAATCAATCAAGAAGACAGGTAACAGAGCAAGGAGTTGCAGACAAGATGGATTTTGACATGCCTCACAAGCTTTCTGACGCCTTGAGATATAACTTGGTGCTGTTATTCCATAATCATTGTTGTAAGGACCTTGCTATTGCTGATCTCTTGAAAGCTACTGGTAATTTTTAGCAGGAAAACATCATTGGCTGTGGAGGCTTTGGATTGGTATATAGATTCACTCTGGAAGATGGCACAAAAAATGAAATTAAAATATTGACAGGAGAATGTGGTCAGATGGAGCATGAATTTAAGGCTGAAGTAGAAGCTCTATCAAGATCCCAACATAAGAATCTAGTGTCATTGCAAGGATACTTCAAGTATGGGAATGATAGACTGTTGATTGATTCCTATATGGAGAATGCGAGTTTGGTATATTCTATGAGCCTATGATGCTTTAAAGACCATCATAATTTCTATATATTTGTGTCAATTAGACGTGTAATAGCTCTATTCTCCAACTCACCTCATGGTTTCATCAACGATGCATCATGATAATAATATCTCCAAGTTCACTTTCAAAGTATCTTCACAAGATGCTCCAAGATGTCGTCAAGGTCCTCCAAATATATCTTCAACAAGATATCTTCTACTTCTTTTCAAGGTGCTCCAAGTTTGTAGGCCTTAAATCTTCTTCAACATCCTGCTCCTAAAATGTCTCCAATATTGCAAAGAACAAGCAGTTATAGGCCTTCAAAAATGCCTTAAAATAAATTCACCAAACAATCCCTTCAGGCCTGTTATTATTTCACTCTAAATAATTCCCAAAGTCTGTTCTAAAGCTGCTAACCATTGTCCTCAAGATAAAAAAAGTTTTCTTCAAGCCTTCTAAAAAATGTTTGCCAAGATCATCTTCAAAAGGAATCTAAATTATGTGCAAGAGGCTTGGACTAAGTACACATGGTCTTAATTTAGAGCTCTTAGCCTATAATGTGTTGCAACAGAGAACTGATCGAGCACCAGATTCACGTGTAGAGGTCAAGAATAGGTTCAAGTCTAAATGTTGAGATATACCTTCTCACCAAGCTCAAAATGTTTCCCACAAGTCCAAATATCCTTTTGTCCACACACAGGTCTAAACTCTTGAGAAAATTTGAGATACAAGTTTTAGATCTGAGGAATATATACGATGAGCCCTCCTCACAGGACCAAGCTGCCAATTAGCTTGTTTTCTGGAGGTTCAAGTCTCCATAGAATATCCTCAAGACCGAAGTTGTTAGAGGACTACAATTCACAACAGTGTTTTAACTTTGTCCACAGCTCCGGTTTCCACTGGTCCAAGGGTTTTGTAGCTTCCTCTTATAGGTTAGAAGGTATGGAAATTTTTTTTACAGGTCCAAAATACAGAGAGTATCTTGCTGTCTTATCCACCGAAATCTTCAGAGAAATGCGAAGTATGGACTATCCAACAAATAAATCTGAGCCAGGATTCTATACACAGTCTTAAACTGCTATATTTACTATGCATGAATCACTATAATCTTCCACGGTTCGATCAAGAAGTTCACCACGAAAAATACTAGTGTTGTAGCTTGGTTTTCAATCCGAAATTTTGTCTTCTAGCACAATTCTTATCACAAGTCCAAAGGAATAGATAACCATTACAGATTTTTGACCCAAACAAATTTTATTCCTCGACTTCCAAGTCACTCCTGTGGTTATACTCTACTTTTTTCACCTCATCCTCAGGTCCGTCTAGATGCATTTGAGATCAGTATCCTTCCTAGATCTACTGTTGTTGTGATATCCCTTAAATTTACAAGTTTTCTCCAGTGGTCCAAAAGACTTCCTACTTTGCCCCCTTGTTCCTGAACTTTGACAAAACATAGTAAATAAATTCACATTTATAGCAATTTCAACAACTAGACAAATGAATGTATGACATGAGACCATCCATCGAGTATAGGTTCCTTTGTGCATGAATTGTTATGATGTATATGCATGTCAAGTAATAGCATCACGGTTGCTTGTATCTATCGATTAATATGCGCTTCTTGTTTCCTAGAAAACATTTGATCAGTAATAATATTACCGTATATGTACTTTCTTGATAGTCATATTACAAGTACTAATACACATAACCAAAAAAACTGCAGTGGCCCAATCTCAAAAATTGAAGTGTCAAAATTTGTTGCTGAATTAAAACAAAATTTTTGAAATCCATTAAAAAGCCCACATTGTATGAGACCTTGCCTTCAAATTTAATTATCTAGAAAATACAACAGGGGTGCACTGCATTAAGAACTTGAGAAACATGCAGTGGCCCAATAAACTTGATAAATGTCCCAACTTTTAGTGCTTTGGAATGCCAAAGTACTACATTTTAACTATTAATTTCCATGAGGCTTCATAACTTATCTCACTCAAATATACTCTGGGTGTAACCATTTTTCTTCCTGCTCTTGCCCAAGGTCATGTGAAAGTGCTTTCTCACAAAACATCTTTGACCTAAATCTACTCTATTCCTCGTTCTTAACTTCATGTTCAGCATCAGTCGTGGAGATATTATCTTGATCTTTACCTTTCAACGCAAACTTAGCCTCTTCCTCTAATTTTTTCACCTGAGAAACATGTTTCTTCCCAGAAAGATGCGAGTCAAAAATAATTTGACTGTTACAAACTGCATTGCACAAAGTACATACCTTAACTTCTGCTATTGCAGTGCCAGCTTCCAATAACCTTTGCTGTTTGGTAACTATGTCATCTGTTGCTTTTTCTTTAAATTTTCTTTTCCCAGTGTTAGAATCAGAAAATTCCCCTTCTGATTTTTTAATTTTGTTTGGATGTTGTGAGCTTCGTACTGAATTTTCTTGTCAAAAACTGAGGAGCGGAGGTTTATATTTATACTAGTTTACCATGTTTTAAAGGAAACGTCCTTCTAGAAGGGGAGGCCTACATGTGTGCCAAAGTGCAGGTTGGCTCACTGTTAGGTGTAATTTTCTTAGTCTTAAAAATTCAATATCTCACAAACTACTAGGAGTTTCGGAAAAAATAAGGGCTCATTGGAAAGGAAAAAAAACACTCCATAAGATAGTATAGGAGCAAATTTGGAAGGATGCCTCTAAGGTGGTAAAAAAAATTTCTTTGTGACTGTCCTTAATGTTTGTGTGCGCCTTTGTTGAGAATTAGGTAGGGCTAGGTTTAATTCAAATTCTCTTCTTGATAATTACTTGTGAGCTTACTTCTTTTACTTATGTCTTATCTTCTTAGCTTATTATGTCTTTCATCAAGTCAATTACCAAAGCACAAGAGACACAAATTTAGGCTCTTCGAGCCAGGGCCAAAACCTCTCCCTCTTGGAGAGGAAAACCCACAAGAAATTCTTATTATAGACTTTTAGATGACAAGTATCATGACCATGACACAGACCCTTGACCCTTGTATGCCTCCAAGACGTTGTCACTGCTTCTTCATTGACTCTTTAAGCTGATCCTTCTTTTCTGCACTATCCTGCACCGTCCTGCTCTTTTCTACACCAGGACTAGAGAGCTCAGTATAACTGTATTTCCCTTCTCCTACTGTATGTGATCCTTACTGATATATCAACACCTTGTTATAGAATATATTGTGCACACCTTGCACCTTCACTTCACCTTGCTCATTGGTCTTCAACATACAGACACCTCTTATTTCATTTCGATGAATAGTCCACCATTTTCATACTCTAATGATACCCTTACTTGTGTTGCATTACTTCGTTGAGCACACTTATTATACTTAGCACTTCACACAATCCTGTAACTACTAAACACAGTCCTGTAACTTCTTCTCCTTCAAGAAATATATCCAGGTCTTGTGGGAGAAGTCATCTGTAAAAGTCATGTAATAGGAACATCCTCCTAAGGATGTCACGGGCATCATACCAGATAAATCAGAATGTATCAACTGCAAGATATCAATTGTCTTTATGAAACTTGAGGGGAATGGTCCCCTTGTATGCTTCCCTTTGGCACAACCCTGACATATACCTTCATGATCATCTTTAAATTCAGGCATCCCTATCACCACCTTCCTTGCTTTGGGAAGGGCTTTGTAATGAAGATGTGAAAACCTCTGATGCCATAACTCTATTTGAAGAGTTGTATCACATCACATAGCCCCCAATGGACTTCCTCCAACCGAGTAGAGTGTATCAACTCTAAAACCAATAGTAAGAGCTTATTTGAAGTTCCTCTTCCATATGCGTACCTTTCCATCAACGAATGCCACCTTGAACCCTCTGTCTTCCATTGCCGAAATAGACATATGGTTCTTCTTCAAATCAAGTACATACAACACATCTTGTAAACAGATGAAATGACCTTGAGATAGATGAAGGGTCACAGTCCCTATCCCTTTCATGAGATATGTGGCATTATCTCCAAGGATAATTTCTAAATTAGTATCCTTCTCAATCAAATCAGAGAAGGCTTCTTTATAACCAATGAGGTGCCTTGAAGCACCACTATCAATCAACCAGACATCCAGGGTGTCAAGAGGAGATGTAATAGAGAGGGCAGATACAAGAATATATTCATTTTTCTTATTATCAACAACATTAGACTCACCGTACCTAGAATTTATTGACCTATTGAAAGGTTTCCCATTTCCACTACGATCAGAGGGAGCCTTCCTTTTTCCTTTGAACCTGTTATTCCTTTGATTTCCATTCCCCCTAAAGTTTTTGTTGTCATCATCCCTGGGAGAGTCCCTTCTATTGGGGCACTCTCTTGCATAGTGACCAGACTTGTTACAAGTGTAACATCTTTCCTTCCTTCCTTTGGGCCCCTCTCTACCATGGTTTTGATTTCTCGGGCCACCATGGTTCTTCTTCTTTGCACGAGCGGCAAAGGCAGTAGGGTCACCTCTATTTCCATTAAAGGGATGATCTCTCTCCATCATTCTTGTCTTTTCTTGAGTGCATCTAGTCAACAATTCATCAAAATCAGGAATCATATTATTATTAAGAATCATAGTATTAAGTACATACCAGTCTCGGGGAAGTCCTCCAAGAGAAATAAGGACGAGCTCTCGATCAACTACTTATCCTATGGCAAGGAGATCATTCCTGATTTTTGTGAGACTCATAAAATATGATGGATTCTCATGAATCTTCCCCTGCACATAGTCCATGAAATCTTAATCTTCTAATACCAAATCCAAGGACATCTTCATGCATGATAAGCAGACTTGTCAGTCAACTTATCATCAGAACATTGGTCCTTGACAAGACTTCTTCTTCGGTGATTTATTTTCACACTATCTTGGACTTTATCTTCACCTCCGCTATGATACCATGTTAATTTTAGATAAACATGGTATGTTAATGCATTTTTAATTTAATCTTTCTTATAGGCCCAATTCAACACATAAACATTAAAGTAAAATGTCGATAGAACATAATAATAGATCAACAGAAGACAAGCCAAATAATGTAGATTAGATTTTACAATTTTTCTTGTCCAGCAACAATAGAGAGTGATGTGCATTACGACAGTCAACAATATGCATCATCCAGCAAAGACTTTCTCAACATTAGATCATCCAACCTTCCAAGCGTCACACACACCCCTCAAAGACAGCTCCAAAAGTCAATGCAAGTCAACAAAAGAATCCCTCATCCATATTTTTGACATCATCCATATTTTCGACATCCATTTCTGACATCATTTATGGCATCTATATTTCAGGCATCATCCATATTTTTGGCATCCATTTCCGGCATCCATATTTCTGACATCCAGATTTCCGGCATCATCCATATTTTCGGCATCCATATTCACACGTGGGAGAGAGAGAAGTCTCTTCTAGGCTATATGAACCAATCAGATCATGAGGAATGTGTGTGATTAGATGATGATGAAATGGACATCATATCTCTCCAATTTATATCAGCAGGGATAATTTTAAGGATGGAAAATTATCTTGAAGTTTAAAAAATTGACGAATCTCACTAGTCCCTAATATGAAAACTATAAAATATTTATTGATGTATTTGTAAAAGTATTCAAATTTATAATGATATTATATATATTTTCTATATAACGTGGGTGATTTTTAATGTAAAATAATTTTATAGTGTAAAATTTGGGCGAATCATTTTTATAAAAAAATGGAAATTTGCGAATATTTTTTTTGGAAAAACCATCGAAAATTAGCCCACCTACGAATATTAGCCCCTAAAATTTTCCATGTATATCATTTAGTGAGGGTGTGTGACAGATATATTCAACTTCTGACCCTACAATACAAATCTGGCGGATGCAGCACATGTGTGGAAAATAAAATTAAAATATATGTTCTTCTCATCCAAACAAGATGATCTTTAGATCAATCTTGCACCTCTCCGAAACTGGAATCCAAAAAAAATATAATCATCATCATATGAGTAGTGCAACCTGGAGTTTGGACCTATTTGACCAAAATTAACAATGTTGCTACTCTGAGAACAGAACATGATGGTTAAATACGAAAGGCCACTCTAAACAAATTGGCAAATGCTTACAAGATTCTCGGTACTTTGTTTTGGACACAAGTTTTTTTTTTAATGGTCTATAAATATTTACTTAGAATATATCTCAACAGATATTTATTACTTATATTCTACATAAGCCACATATTATTGAAAAATTAATCTGCATGGTTGAAATTTTCAGCATAAGTTTCAAGTTATGAGTCAATATATTACTTTCAATTTATAATTGGGCACTGCCTATTTGGTGTATGTTTGTTGCTTTTGTACTTATTCTCATTTTATATTTCATGGCTTTGAGAAACAGTGAAGGTGTTATACTTGATTTCATATCATGGAAAGTCATAGTAATTTAGTCTGAAAAGGAAGGATTTGCAAATCTCAAACTTAGACATTAGAATATGTTTATCACCTTTTTAAATAAATCAACAATAAGATCAACATGACATAGTCTTATTCTATCATATTTTTGTAGTGGAAAAATGGCCCTTTGTATTTGATGTGTTCTTTACCTCCAACTACTTTTCATCAACACGTTCTTTACCTCCAATTTCTCTACATCCACCATATAAATGTTTTAATCATATAATTATTTGTCAAATTTACTGAAGACTTGCACCTTGCTTCATATTTCAGAAACTCTATTTGCACATATTGCTCCTTGTGTAAATATTTCAAAAACTCTATTTGTTACTTGACTCTGGCATGGGTAGGTTACAAGAAATGTGATTGGAAAAATGATGGGGAGACAATGAAAATCATGTCTCGGATATGATTCATATGTTGTTGGAGATCCTTCAGGCACCTAAGCCATTGACTTTGGAAATGTTTCTAGGAGGGGTTTCCATGCTTTTTTATGTTTTGATTCTTTCACCTCATGGTTATTTTGGGCAAGCAAATGTTTTTATGAATGCTAGACAAGACATCGGTGGAAAGGTTTTTTTTTTTTTTTAATAATTGCAATGTCCATTCCATGATATTCTCTCTTTTTTGTTTGATTATATTTTGAACATTTATTTTGATTTTGTTTTGTATTTTAACTATGAAATTGAAAATACTTGATATCATGTCCATTCAAACAACCAAATCTTCAAGATGAAATTAGTATTACACGATATTGATTGAAACCTTTTTAGTTGTTTTGTGTTACAAGATTTTCATGACTATTAGAAAAAAATACTTTCATGTTGTTATTTCAACACATGTTTATATACTTGACCAAGTGTATGCATTAGAGAATGAAATGTTGTTGTGAGACAATGATTAGACATCACATCTCATATTATTTGTTTTCACAAGTTATGTACAACTTGAGTTTTTTAGCATGTAACTTAGTTCACATGATTGTGCCTAATATTTCCCTGAATGTTGAATACTAAGTTAGTAAGGTTTTTTTTTTTATGGTGACGGTTTTATTTTCTTTGTTTATATAGGTCATCTGGCTATATAGTGGCCACTATCGCCCAACTAAAGAAAACTTGTTCGAGTTTCTTGCTTTTATGGGGAAAAATGACTTTGACATTGCTGATGTTGAGGTATATGTCGTATAAATAGTTTATAGTCTAATTCAGTTTATATTATATTGTTCATCATCTTTCATGTCTTACACTCTGCATTGTATCTTCTTTTGTTTTCAGAAAATGAACTCATTATTGACGGTAAGAAGTACGAATTGAAGAAAGAGGAGAACGATAACACTGGAGTGACAAATGCAAAAAGAGTGAGAGAAGAGACGGTTCTAGTGTTACCCTTCGAGCCAATATCCTGCATAAGACACGCACATAAATACTGATGGTCAAGTCTTCAAAGTTGGTGAATTCACCTGCAATATGGGGAGACAATTCATAACACATCTTGGATATGATTCATTTGTTGTTAGAGATCCTTTAGGCACATGCGCCATCAACTTTGGAAATGTTTCTAGTAAGAATTCATATGGCTTTTAATGTTCTAATTATTTCACCTCAGGCTTATTTTGGGCAATCAAATGTTTTAGGAATGCCAGACACGACATCGGTGGACAGGTAAACAATTTTTTTATAATTGCAATTTTCATTCCATGATATCCTCTCTTTATTGTTTGATTGTATTTTGGATGTTTCTTTTGATTTTGTTTTTTCGTTTAACTGTGAAATTGAAAATACTTGGTATCATGTCCATTTAAACAAAAACCAAAGCTTGAAGATGAAATTAGTATTACACGATATTTATTGGAATCCTTATAGCTATTTTGTGGTAAAATATTTTCATGAATATCAGAAAAGTTTACTTTCATGTTGTTGTTTGAGCACATGTTGTTTATATACTTGACCAAGTTCATGTGTTATAAAATGAAATGTTTTTGCAAATAAAACGACAAGGATTAAACATCATACCTCGTATTATTTGTTTTCACAAGTTATCTACAACTTGAGTTTTTTAGCATATAACTTAGTTGACATGATTGTTCCTAAGCTTTCCCTGAAGGTTGAATACTAAGTTACTAAGGTGTTCTTTTCTATATATGGTGACATTTTATTTGCTTTGTTTATACAGGTCATCTGGCCACATTATAGTGGCCACTATCGCCCAACTGAAGAAAATTTGTTCGAGTTTCTTACTTGTATGGGGAAAAATGGCTTTAAAATTGTTGATGTTGAGGTATATATTGTATAAACTATTTATAGTCAAATTTACTTCATATTCTAGAGTTCATTGTCGTTCATGTCTTACACTTTGCATTGTATTTTATTTTATTTTTCAGAAAATGAACTCAGTTTTGATGGTAAAAAGTAGAAATTGAAGAAAGAGGAGAGCAATAACATTGGAGCGACAAATGAAAAAAAAGGGAGAGAAGAGAAATGGTCTGGTGATACCCTTAGAGCCAATATCCCACATAAGACACACATATATATATTGATGTTCAGGTCTTCAGAGTTGGTGAATTCACGTGTAATGCCTTGGAAACAGAATGATAATGTTTTGAAGTGATGAAACATCATTTCATGTGTAAATTGTAGTCCAACCAATATTAAGTTGGAAACTCATTGTAAGACTTTAACATTTCATACAATATAATTTATGTGGTTGAAATTATTTATAATTTCACTTGATATTGTTTAGTATTATAATTAAACATATGCAACTTTATGTTTTCATATTAGATGAACATGCACATTGTATGATATTTTTTAAACCATACAAATTAATTTATGTTGATTAATAATGAACACATAAAATCAATTTAAAACTACTAAATTAGTAGTTTATATTGATTAATGATGAACAAAAATAAAATAAATATACGACTAAATTAGTCATTTATAATGATTATTAATGAAAGTAAATGAAATGAATATAAACTACTAAATTAGTCGTTTATATAATGAATATGAAACTACCAAAAAAGGATAAATGACCACTGCAGATGATAAATTTGTGATTACAAATAATGATTAAATTTCATATATATACGACTATTAGTAGCTAATTTACAGTATCTTATAACACGACCAAAGATTTAGTCATATTTCTTTAGTCATTAATTAGTTTCAAATGATGACTAAAATTTTCATATATATGACTATTAGTAGCTAATTTACAGTATCTTATAACACGACCAACATTTTGGTCATATTTCTTTGGTCATTAATTGGTTTTCTCAGGTGATTATATAGTAATATATTTTGTTGTATATTTCGTCATTAATTGTGACAATTAATGACCAAATTAATGATTAAAACAATGACCAAATCAATGACTAAATTAATGACTAAATCAGTGACTAAATTAATGACCAAATATACTACTATACAACACAATTGAGATAACCAATTAATGACTAAGCTAAAAACGACTAAAAGTTGGTCGCGTTATAAGATACTGTAAATTAGCTACTATTGGTCACCGACCGAAAAATAGTCATTTATATGCAAATTTTAGTCATTTTTTTAGTAACTAATTAGCTATTTTGTACTAGTGTGAGTAGTCTTCTTGATTCTCTTACTTATCCTCACCTTTACCTACTGCTCACCCTTTTCCATATTTTCCTTTCCTTTGTCCTATGGTTTGATAGCTGGAGAAGAGATGGCCCCTTGCCTTTTTAAGGCAGCAAACACATCTCTCTTCCCTCTATGGTATGTGCATGTGAGAGGAGTGATAATGGTGGTTTTGAAAGTGTTTTCATCATTCCTGTGACCCTTGTAGTTGTCACCAACATTTTCATTTTTTTCATGGCTTCCATAAGTCACCTCATGCCTCATTGGGTAACTTCTTTCTTGATTTTTAGCATCATCATCATCATTATCTTCCTCACTGCCTTCTTTACTATCACTTTGGATTTCAATTTTATCATCAGCTTCTGTACTTGCCTCACTTTGACCTTGTTCCTCATAAAGGTCTTTTTCTTCATGATCCTCTAGGCTATTTTCACTTCTATCATCATTAGGAGGCTGATTTGTGTCACAACAGTCATGACAGCTGTCATGACTTTCATGACTATCTCTTTGGTTGTCTTGCTCATCACTGATTGTCCTATCAGTGTCATTCCCTTGGTCACTGCCTGCCTCTTCAAATTCTGTTTGAGCCTCATTATTTCCTTGTCCTTGATCTTCTATTTCCTCATCATCACCTTCTATTTCTTCATGTTCATTATCTTCATCCATTTTGTCACTATTTGCACTATTATTGTGCTCACTGTCATGCTCATGCACTTTTTTCTCTTGGCTGTCATGTTCACTTTCTTGTTGACTATCACCCTAATCATTGCCTTCACTATCTTCTTGGCCTTCATATTTCTCATCGGCACCACTTTTTTCTGTATTTGGGAGTGATTCATTGGTATCACTAGCATCACTTTCTTCCTCCTTGTCTTCACTATTTTTGTCTTTATGACTGCCATGTTCATCTCCCTCCTCATTTTCATCATCATCCTCCTGCTCTTCCTCATTAAACTCTGTATCTGCCCCACTATTTTCATCACTTTCATCATCATATTCTTGTTCCTCATTTAACTCTGTATCTGCCTCACTGTTTTCTTCATCTCCACTGTCATCTTCATGTTCTTCATTTCTACTACCATCATCTTCATTTGATGCATCAAGAGAAGAGGAAAGAAGTAGGTTTCCTTGTGGAGAAGGCATAGGTGGAGGTGATGGAGGAGTGGAGGTAAGTGAGTGTGAATTGGAGGGAAAATTTTGTTGAATGAAGGCTTGGGGATTTGCAAATATATCATGTGAGATGAAAACTTCCCAAGGAATTCCCTGCTGCTCTAGCTGGTGCAAAACAATCATCTTAACCAAGGAGTGGTGAAAAAGGCTTGCATTTGATGGGCATAGATCATTTTCTTGACCACTGAAGGCATTTTTTCAATGCTCTGGTAGAGATAGTATGGTAGTTTTAGCAATTTAACCCTGGTGAAGTGCATTAGTAGTCTTATGTGATATGAATAAATCCTAGAGTACCTCCCCTCACAAGTGAAGTACTTGACGATCTGCCTCATCAGTAGGGCATATCTCTCTAGCAGGTGGGAGAAGGGGAAAACAGTCTTGCACCCCTGTTGATAACTAGGTTTGAGGAAGGGCTCATAGTAGCTTAAGGAAAATTTGTTCTGCTTGAACCATCTCTCACCAATATCTGGTATTCTTGTGTCTTTAGCAATGGATTCAGATGAAATTTCAAATTTTACTCCTGCTACGTTGACATGGTGATTTTGTAGGCTGAGAATGAACAACCTAGTCAGCTTTGAGTGGTTTTGGACCTGTTTAACCTTCTCACAAAATTGATAGCCTCCAACATCTTGAAAACATGCAAGGATCATGGGAGAAGAGGTGATTTGAATGGTATCTAAAGGCTCAAACTTGTTAACCCTTCCTCCCTTGTGTTTTGGATTTATAGGCCTTTGGCCTTCATCACTACTGGTACTCATCTCTTCTCTGAACATGGTGGCTAATTATATCCTTGAACAAAATGGTTTTTATCTTGGTGAGAGCTTTAGGTCTAGGTAGGACAAATGAGTGATGGTGAGGGAAGATTTTAGCAAATGAGGGCAAAATGAAGTAAGGCTAGGAATTCTTTCAGAGTTTAGGAGGAGGCTTAGCTTGTATTGAGTGTATTTATGCTAATGACAACTCTCCAATTGGTAATTCTTGCCCTATAAGGTTAAATATTTGATTGCCATGAATATTAGGGTTTTGGCCAAATTTAGGTTTTTGATATTTTCCTTTGATTATGAATGAAAAAATATCAAGTTGGAGGGAAAAAAGAATGACTACCAACCTTTTATAATTGATACAGGAGCCTGGGGAAAACTTGAGGAGGAGAAAAATTGAGTTTGAGAAATTTTTGGGCAAATTTAGCCAAATCTCCTCTGTGCGTAGTGCTACCTGATAGGTCATTCCCGTCGGGCCTTCCCTGTGTGCAGTGTCGGGTCGGGTTGGGCCTTCTCTGTGTGCAACGCCATTGAATGGTGGGCAAGTCGGGCCTGAACTGGGCATGTGTGTAGCCCCTCTGTCGGTACGTAGTGCCACCTCTCCAGTGTGTAGCACAGTGTCTTTTTGCACTGTGTCTACCTCCTCTATGCGCAGCGCTGCCGACTCTGTGCATAGCGCCTAAAAATTTCAACAAGTTTTGCATAAAACCCTCTAAAAAACATTTCAACGGCTCTCCTTCTCTTCTACAAAGACAAAAATGAGCTGGGAAGAGGGAGAGGAGACCTTTATATTCTTTTTTGAAAAAAAAAAAAAATTAGGATCAAACCCACTTTTTAATGTTTGTTTCCCTTCTCTCTTTTTCACTGTCTTTTTGGTCTTTCTGTCCTGTAGGTGGCAGAAATATGAAAAAAATGGTTTTTTCCTTGGAGTATCTTGATGCTTCTCTTGGATTTACAAACCTCTTAAACCTTGCCTCTTACCCACATTTGGAAACATGAACCAGTTCTTTAAAAAGCAAAAGGTCATTTTGAAAAAATTTTGAGGAGAAAAGGTAGATAGTGATATTAGTGCTCTTTCTTGAAGGTTTTATTCACTTTATCTTTTTCATGGATTTCAACACCTGTAAACAGCAAACTTGTGATCATTTTGGTACCTTCAACTTGGAGTCTTTAGCCCTGCATCTTTACGCCTTTGATTGCTTGGTGAATAGACTGAAAAGAAGAATTTAGACCTTCTTTAACTGAAATTCTATCATGTTTTTACTTTGAAACAGTGAAAACCTCATGGTGTGAAAACCCTGGCAGTTGGTATCAACAGCTTCTTTGGTCTTCATATGTGCCACCATTGTGATAAACATTAGGCTTGTTTGACCTTATCAACCTTTCTGTAGGTAGCCATCTTTGACAGTCCTGTAGAAGTGTCACTCATGGCTAATCTGTATCTTGCAAAATATACTTTTGATAAGGAAACCATTTTTTGGAGGATTTTCTGCTTTTTAGACCAATTGCATGTTTGTTCCTTTGATCATTTTGACAGTGATACATCTCTAGTGGGAAAATTTAACAGTTTAAACCATGTTGTGTCTCCCCTTGGCCACTTCTGTTTTTGCATGTGCCTACACAACTTTTTGCCTTTGATCCCTTAGTGCCTTTTTTGGAATTTTGACACCTTATTTTCCCAATAGTAAACTAATGCTCGGTAATGATTTTATACTTTGGCACTTTACCTTATGTTTTCCTCCTTTTGATCCTTTTAATGCCTCTGACTATACCTTGAAAATTTAGGCCCTTGCACTGATACTCTTTGTCATTTTGTCCTTTTGGTGAGGTGGAACCAGTGCTTCTTTGTCAAACTCTAGAGGGCAGTTTGAAACCCTTTGAAATGCCATCTGTTGTTATGAAGGAGGCCCTATCATCATTATTTGACCTATTTTTTCAATTTTCTCAAAATCTTAGGTTTTAGGGCTATTAGATAAAAATAAGTAGTGTTGTCTTCTAAGTTCTCTAAAAAATTTCAAAACTCATTTATTATTTCTAAAGAATCTTCAGGGTGCACTTTGTTAGGGTCCTGTGATTTGGCTGATTGACAAGCCAAATGACAGTGTAACATCAAACCAATATTTGGAGCCCAAGGACCTAGCCTTCCTGGACTTAGAGAGGGCTCTCTCTATTTGTGTAAGGGATATCTATGTGTTTTATTATTGTGTTCTGATTTTAGGCTAGTTATGAAGTAGGTTTTTTTGGTTTTGGTTTTTAGGTTGTGAGGGATGAAACTGATCAAAGATATAAGATAGGTAAAATTATGTCAGATCAACTAGGCTATGGGGTCGAAAAGGTCAAGAAAGCTATTAGATGGTGATACAAGGTTGTTGAAGGGTCAATTTGATTCGAGGTAGAAAGGATCTTTGGGCAAAATGGAGTAAAATGGACATCAAGTTTGTGAACAACAAGGGATTTAAAGCATAAATAGTTTAATAGCTGACATAAACATGGTAGGGAAAACCATTAATCATGAGAAATGTAACTATAAGCTAATCAATACACAGAAATAAACATTCAAGCCATGCATAGAGATATACAACTCTCTAACTTTGGGAAATGGCTATCATACTTTGGGGAAATACACTTAAGATAGACAAACAACTCAAATCACTATGCCGGAATGCCTAAACACAGTACTTCAAGTTATTGGGCACTTTGAAAACAAGATTTCATAGTCTTAGACAAAGGGAAAGATCAAAACAAGACCTCCTTGGTTCAACAAATGACAATCTAATAAGTCAAAGAGAAATTTCATGGATGGAGCTATGGCTAGCCATGAGTAAGCAGGGCATACCGTAAATCATACTTAGCATGCATAAAACCATGAATGAAACAAGAAACAATATCCTTAAGTTATTAAAGAGCAATCAAGAATTCTTTAATGTGACTAAGAATGAAGAAAACGTGGAAGCTATGAAGAAACAAGAAATTTGAGGTGCCTCCAAGGGCATGTCTCAAATTTTTTCTCTGCTGTCCTATAGCAAGCAAGAAACATGGATTTATGAATGAAAACTAGGAAACAAAACAAAGAGAGAGACACTATACCATTCTACCAAGTCATGGAATCCAACAACAATCCTCTTTCATCATCCAAGAACATCCAAGAGACTATCCAAAAGCATGAGACAAGTATTTATTCCAAAGCTTATATGACCATATATTTCTTCTATTCATCAAGTTCAGCCTTGTTTACAATGAAATCCTTTGGAATATATAGGCCAAAGTGAGGAAAACCTTTTAGTTCAATTTGCAATCTCATTGGCCTATCCAAAATATCTTATCTTGTCCTTGAGGCTTTGCAAAGCCCAAGGCACAAAATATCTCACAAAATATCTAAAAAATGCTAAAATAGGGAAATAAATTGACTTTTCATAACTTCTCATGTGTAAAAATAGCTAAACACACATGAGGAAAAAGAAGTTTTTAAAGGTTCAATTTTTACAAAAATACTCAAAAAATACATCAGCAAAAGGTCCCCTGACTTGCCGACAACTTTTGGCAGCCTTCTCGATGTCAAAACGAGGCTCATGATAGCTCTTTGGAAAGCTATGAGTGTTTAATTTCTGGAAAAACTTTAATTTTCCAAATCTGATGCATGGAAGTCTTCCAAAAATAGACCTGTGTGTAAAAAACCAGAAAATAAGCTTTGCTGATAGACCGGGTAGAGTGTAGAAAAAGCAGGCATTTTCCGCCATTTTGGGGGAGAAAATGATCTCCAAATGTCCTAAAAATAGATGAGTATGTGCTTATAAAATTATGGCATCCAATGATACCATTATAATCCTTTGATGATCCCCCAAACTGAAATGGCGAAGCCCATGAGTTTTGGCCAAAAACCGAAAAATGACAAAAAACCAAAATATGTCGAAATTCGCCCAAAATTGGTGAGCATGACCCTCAAGGGTTCTCAGAAACATGTTGTGAAGTAGAGGCCAAAATCTAAAGTCCTGATGTGTCTTTCCTCACTTTCTGTGCCAGGCGCTTCCCTTTAGCCTCCTTGAGCTTTTCTTGAACAGCCTTCAACTTGCGCAGGGCAAACTGATTTAACTTTTTATAATGCCCTGTCATTCTCCTTTGAAGGTCTAAATCTCTATTTTCCTTCTCCAATTTCTTCTCCAAGTGGTCATTGACTCTCTCAATCCATGCCTCCCTATTGTTCTCTATCTCTTGTTCGAACAATGCAGTGAGAGGAGTAGATTGGAGAAGGCATTTTCCTCTTCTTTTTGCTTCTCAAGGGCCCTTTTAAGCCCTATGGTTCTTGGCCTCTTTCGCTTAGGCTGATCTTCACCTTCACTATCATCGAACTTGCCCATGAGTTCTTCCAACCTTACTTGTGCTTTAGAGGCCTCCTTCTTGTATTTGATCGCCCTTGTTTCATAAACAGCCATATGGACACTCATTTGCTTATTTTGGATTTGCAAAAATTGATTGAAATTCCTAGCTCTATGAAGATCATCCTTCAAGTCATCAATTTGGCTTTCTCTATGGATCAAGAGGTTTTATAAGATCCGGGCTTCTTTATCACTATCATCACTTTGGATTTGGATGATGCCGGGTTCCTTTTCCTGTCCATGACTATTTTTTTCCTTGCCCTTCCCTTTGCTTTGGGTGGCTATTCTAGTGCTCTTCCTCCTGGGAAAATCAATCATGGGCTTCTTTGGCAATTTTCCTTTGCTTCAGAGGGCCCTTGTCACATTTGGAGTGACAACCCTGGGCGCTCTTTTCTTTGCTGTCCGGGGCTTGGCCATTTTCGGAGAAGAGGGCATGGCCCTTTTACCTTTGTCACCTTGCCTCTCTTCTTTTTGAGTTTGTTGTTTCTCTTGAGGAGGTTGTTCACCCTCATCATAAGTTTGTTTGTTGTGTATCATCAAAGGTCTGATCACCCTCACTGTGTTGACTTTCTTCATCTCCTTGCTGCCGCTCAACATCACTGTGATGATGTTGTTCAGCACTATCATGATGCCCCTGTTCAGTTTCTTTTGGCTGCCCCTGTTCATCACCTTCATGCCCTTGTTCAACATATTCATGCTGCTCCTATTCCTCCTCACTGTGATGTTGTTGTTCAGTCTCTTTAGGCTATTGTGTGTCATCCTAAGGCTGCTCACCCTCATCATAAGTTTGTTATTCTTTTTGTTGCTGCCCTTCATCATCCTCCTCATCATCATGGTCATGCTCTTCTCCCTGCTGCTGCCCTTCATCATCCTCCTCATCATCATGGTCATGCTCTTCTCCCTGCTGCCGCCCTTCTGCTTGCTCTGTGGTAAACTTGAGTTTTTTAGGAATGGGTCTACTAGAGGAAGGTGAAGGATGACGAGTAGGAGGTGTAGGGGATGTGTGAATTGGAGGGACAGTGGAGAAATCCAGGTGGGTGATGAAAGTATCCCAAGATACCTCTTTCTTTTCAAGCTGATGAAGGATGATGACTTTGATGAGAGAGTGATGGAAGAGGCAGGCGATTTGCTATGAAGGAGGCTTCTTCTAAACAATGGAAGCCATTTTCTCAATGCTTTTGTGCAAGAATAAAGGAACATTTAGCAGCCTGATCCTTGTGAAATGCATGAGCAGTCGAATGTGATAGGCATAGATTTGGGAGAATCTTCCCTCACAAGTGAAGTACTTCATGATAATATTCATGAGAGGGGCATAGCTGGCTAAAAGATATGAGAAAGGGAAAATAGAAGGACACAACTCTTTGTACTTAGGCTTTAGAAAGGGCTTGTAATCATCTGAGTCCAAATGTCTTTGTTTAAACCATTTCTCACCAATATAGGGGATTTTAGTGGCCTTGGAGATGGAACTTGGAGAAAATTTGAAGTCAAGGCCTGCCAGCTGGAAACGCTTGTCTCGAAACCTTAAAGCGCAAAGGTGTGTCAAAGGAGAAAAGCTCTTCACCTCTTGCACCCTTTGAGAAAAATCTAAGCACCCGACCTCATGGAAATTGAACAAGACCGATGGGTGTGCATTCACTTCTTCAATGGAAATAGGCTCATATCTCTTATGCAATCCACTCCTACTATCCTGCCTAGGAGGCATTTTGTTATGGATGCTCTCTGCAAAACCAAACTGCCTCAAATGGTTTTTTGAAATGTTCTCTCAAACAAAACTTTGTCTTCTTTGTCAATCACTGTTTGATCAAGGTAAATCTGCCTCAAATGCTGTGTAAAATGTTTTCTCTGATATTAGGTCTCTGCTCCTCCCAAAAAAATGCCTTTCCCCTTTGTATGCCAATCATCAAATAATTTTAAAAACAAGTACACAGCCAAGAAAAGATACACACAGTCAAAGGGTCACTGTGTTTGGGTAAGGTTACCAAGATTTTTGTGTTTTGGTGTGAGAACAAATAGCCCTATAGCAGGCAAAAACCCCTCCTAATCAAAATACTGCTCTTGTATTCACTATTCCTCACCCACAGTTAGATAACAACACCTTCAAACTGATTTAACTACTTTACTCATTTAAAGTCTGCTTTATAGAAAAAAGGAGAAAACACTGGTTTTTTGCCTTTTTTTACCACACAGAGGAGACCTTTGAAAAGAAAAAAGTACTTATACCATGATCAATGTTGTTTGAAATTAGGCCCACTGTTTCATTTTTCAAATACTGTGCTTCTCCTTTCAAACAGTGCCTCCACCTTTCAACTTGTTTTGAGGGCAGTTTGTTAGGTTTTTAAACATCGATAAGAACCCACCATTTTTACCATGTCAGTGTTGGAAAAAAAAAAACACAACAATTTCGAGCTTCAAACATAAAACACATCTCTCCTTAAAATACTCAACATTGTGATTTACACCATGAGTTTCATCCCTTTTTCCACCACTTATCAGTTTTTGAATATACCAAGGAGGCACATAAATACCTTGAACATTGATGGTGGCGTTTTTCTTTGAGGAAATGAGCGGCTTCAAAGCTTGTTGGAGGCGTTTGGACCATTAACATGTGCACGGCACGTTGATAAGGGAAAATGCCACGCAAATAAGGGTTTTCGGGTCACTGTCGGGCGGTCGTGACCGGTGCCTACAGGCGCGTCGCGCAACAGTGCAGTCCTTTGGAAAAATTCCACCTGAACACGCCGCGCAACTCTACAAGCGCACCGCGCAGTCCAAAACCTGAAAAATCCGTGAAATTTCGCTCAAAAAATCTTTCCTAGATCTTGTTAATAGCAAAGGGGAGCATTGCCTTGTGTTTTGAGAATTTTAAAATGGCTTGCAACGGTCTCTAACCCTCGTATTTGAAAAATATTAAAACCCTTTGGTGTGCTTAATGATGGTTTTGAAAACGTTCAAAAGGCATTTGTTTTAAAACCAAAACATGAAGATCCTATCCTTTTGAAAACATAGCTAAGACTCTTTTTTGTTCAAAAAAAAGCATAGTGGAAACGATCATTTCCTTTATAAGCCTGACCCCTTTCGAAGTAAAGCAAACTTCTTCAAGAATTTAAAACTTTCACTGCTTCTCATTTAGAAATGAAAAATTGTCTTTCTTTTGATGTCTGCACTGTGGAGGGAAGATTCTGCTCTGAGCCACATGAAGGACTGTAGATGTATTTTCCAAATAATGCTTCTCTTTGACTAGGAGTGAGGGCTAGTTGTATTTACCTAGGTTTTATCATCCTCTGTCCATCAAAGGGAACTTTCTTTCAACAATCTTTTCTTTACTTAAAAAGCAACAGCCAGGTATCTTTGACCTCTTTTATAAGGAGCAAGCCTTCATTTGTAGCAGTGGCATGCTTCAATGGTTTTGAATGTTGTTCCAGAGTTAAAAACACATGTCATAATCCTTCTTGCACATTTATGAATCTATATGTTCAGTTGCACTGTCTCTTCGGGGAAAACTGAGCTCAAATTTCCTTCTGTCCACTATGATGTGTAATTGAAAGGAAATTTTTTATGAACAGGGAAAAAGTACTCTTTGAACAATAATCATCACCCTTTGAACTGTGTTATGACCCACCTCTCAACCACTTTTCAACTCTGTTTTTTTTAAAGGAACAGAGACTAAATGCTAAGCCTATTCATCAAGGAGATGAGATTTTTGTAGTTTTTAGGGAAAACACACCTTTCAGCAAAGTTTGTACATTTCTTAGCTCCAAACTGTCTTTGAAAGCAAACTCTGATAGGAGATAAGCCAGCTTCTTTGATAGTTATAGTACTGATGCTTTCCCTTTGTTTTTGACATGATTGCTCTGTTCAGAAGCTTTTAACTGTCTCCTACTGCTCTTACCATTTGTCTCTCAATCAGTGAAAACCCTAAAGTCAATTACTGTACTGGCCCTCTGCTTATAGATGAAGGAGGCCGATTTTGACAAATTCTTGGTTTCCTTTCAAACTCTATCTCAACCAAATGAAGAATGTTTGATGAATCATACTGATAATGGCTTCTTTTATACATGATGGCAGAAGTAAGCTTGAGCCCAAGACTATTTGACTCTTCTGGCCATCTGTTTAACAATCTTTCCTCATTGATGATCAGCCCATTAGCTTCTCCTTGTAACTCAATAACAATGGAGCTTATGCAAATCATTTTTAAAGCCCACTGCTTTGCCTCTGCCTTTAACATCATTTTTACTTCAGAAACTCTCAGTAGCTGTCTCACTGTACCCAAAAAATGTCTTTTAGTCAGTGCAAATTCTTAAGATCAAATCTATCTATGGCCCTCTGCTTATAGATGAAGGAGGCACTCTTAGTCCCTAACCCTCTACTTATAAATGAAGGAGGTTTCTCTGTCCTCAAACCCTCTGCTTATAGATGAAGGAGGTTTTTTCCCAGTGATGTCATTTCATTAGCCTTTAACAGTGTTATTTTTTCTTTCACTGTCTTGTCATGCTTGAACCAATGAAGAATGACAAATTGATAATAGTTGAGATGAACATTTCTCTGAGACATGTAAATCTGATTTTCTAATGTCTCTGTGCTTCTTTAGGCATCATAAGCATTTTGGCTAGTATTTTCAAAGTGCTTCTTGTCATTCATAATTTACTAACCTTTGACTGTGATCGTAGGAGCTTAATGAAACAACTCTCTGCCCTATAGCTGCATTACAGGCTCAAAGTCGCATGAGAAGCAGCTGTCTTCTCATGTGGAGCCAAATATTGTCTTCTGGGATGTTGGTATACTTTTGTTCTTGAAAGATCCATTAAAGCACAGTAAAAACACCTAAAATCAGTTTGACCTATGGTATATGTATTGCTGAGACTTGAGGGTTTATTAGTGGCGCGACCTAGAGTTGTAACCAACTTTATTTGCAGAATGGGAAGGTCTGTTATGACTAGTCTATAGCAAGTAGGGGTTCTTTGGCTTTAGAGTGGTTTTCCAATGGAGGAATGCCTAAAGCGCCACTACCTAACTTAGGGGAAACTTCTTTGGACAGATTTGGATTGTTTCTTTGAAGCTGATGGGTAAACTAGTATGGCTGAGGGTAGATAGGGCTTGATAATGAGGCTTCATCTCGTCATGGGCGGATTGAAAAGGTAGGAGGGAAAAAAATGTTTATGGGTGTTTTCCAGCTGGAAAATTTGACAAATTTTTAGATCAGCTGCTAGAAAACCTAACTGTTATAACTAGTCATCACTAACAAGTGAAAAATATTGATGACTAACACACTTGATGGAGTGGAAGTGACCTTTGTCCTTGTAGCCCTTGTAATTATTTCCTGCACTGGTTTACCCGTTTTTCCAATTGGTCACAAAAAACCCTGATTCTATAAAACACATCCCTTGCTACTTTCTCCTTGTTGTTGATGGTCTTCTTGTGATGATTTTACCCATTACCTTACCTCTTTTCTAGGTTGATGGCCATATTGATATTTTTGCAGCAATGTGAGCAAGGGTAGTTGTCCCTTGCAGAATTTGTGCATTAGGCTAAGGAGGCCTTTCTTTGAATGACCCTTTGATCAATTTTGGACAAATTTACTTGTCCCCTTTCTTCTTTGAATGCAGTCTCTTTACACAGGAAAAACAGAGATTTTAGGATACCAAACCTAGCCTATGACTTGTGAATCCCTAGGTGACCTAGTGGAAGGTTCCTTGGACTTGGCTTTGAACTAAAAACTTATATTTTTGGGTCATCAAATGTAAAACAGAGTTTATGATAAACTGATGTATTGAAGATCCAAAATCCAATGTACTTGATTTATCTAAAGGGCCTACAGTGACAGTTTTGAGACCATCAATGCTTGGGGTATTTTTGGGAGACACAACAGAGTTGTTTGATTGGTGGCCTTAGGTAGCAGTGGGGGGTTTAGTAAAAAAAAAACAGAGGATTTGGGCCAAAGGTGACAAAAAATAGACAAAAGGAGTGACATGAGCCCCTAATGGGTTTTCTGGGACTGGTAAGCAGAACTTGGCATGATGAAAAGATAAAATAGTGAAAAGTTATCTTTAAGGATGATGAAGGTAATGAGATTTCTAGAACTCATAATGTTCATGAACTTTGTTTCTAGAAATCTAAGGAAATCATTTAGTCATCTATGAGGAAAAAATTATTGATGACTAACAGGTATAACATGTGGTTTTTGTGGGGGAGGTTGTGGGGCCGACCCCGACCTCCACCCTTCCGCCTGTAATAAAATGTTTCCACACTAATTTGACATTTGACCATGCCCTTAATCATAATTTCAACCTTGGAGGGGGGGGGGGGGGCATGTGGCAGCCTTCGAACTAGCCACGTGTCCTCTTCCCATTGGATTAAAATTAAACCAATGAAATTACAACAAGTCACCCAACCTGCAACCATCAATGATTGAAAGTTGGCATAGTGTCATTGGGAGAAATGAGGGAATAGTCCCAAAATATTATTTTTTTCTCATTAGGCTGCCATGTCACCATTCTGTCATTTCTGCAAATTTTTTAACTGCTTAGGAAAACAAACAACAAGCTATAACTTTCACATACGAAGTTGGTTTGTAATGTTCCTAATTAGCCCAAGCTAATAGGAAAATTTCATTTTGTTTTAATTTTATTTATTGATGAATAAAATGTAAAGGAGGACATGAAAAACTCCTAAAACATGAGAATAAATCAATGCCCAATGTGAACAGAGTCAAATCGGGGCTTGATCAATAAATTCCACTTGTCTGTGAAACAGGTTCAAGCTATTTGACCAGGTCAATAGGACCAAATCATAAAGAAAACCAGATACATTGAACCACTTTGAAGACCCAGTGCAGTTCTAGAAGGAGGATCCCATGTGAAAGGAGTTAATTCATTTGAGGTGGTTTAGGGTTTTGCACATCTTCATCTTATAAAAGGAAGGAGAAGGCTCAAGGAAAAGTTTGTTGATGATCATTTGATTTTGAGATTGCTTGATCAACTCAAACTCTCTTGGTTGTTTAGCTAGAGAGAGGAATTTCCTGTTTAGGAATTCCTCCTCCTTCCTTGAGGGTCTCTTGGAGGAGATTGGGCTGCATTGATCCACTATCTGGCATTGGCCAAGCTCCATCTCTCTTTGGCAGCATAAATCTAGTGATTTTTTCCATTTTCTAAGTGAGCTGCAACAAGTGGAAGATAGATCTTCTCATATCTATGCATATCTAGCCCCTCTTTTCACTGGGGAAGTCTTCTAACCCATTGGCAAGAGTGTTGTAGATCACCAGTGCTTCATATTCTTATCTTGGCATGAGGCCAAAGTGTATTTTACTTCATCTATGCAGTTAGCTTCAAAAACTATGTCCTTTTTGTAGGCATAGTTTCAGTGTGGGTTTTGCATCAGTTTGGAGGAGAGATCTCCGGTGAAAGGGCTCCTTTCCTTCACTGAGGTGATCCGTGGATTGGCCAACCAATTCATGTCATATTTCAGATCTGATCTACTGTGTGATTTATTCTTCAGAAATTTCTGAAGCTTACTACATATCCATGGTGTAGATCTCAGATCTATTCAGTGTTCTTTACTTTCATCAGAGATCCCCAAGGGGAATGTACTAAGAAGGCATTTTCGCATATAGATCCCATTTATATCTATAATTATGTCCTATGATATGTTATATATCTGAAACTCAATAAAACACTGCTTCATATTTCTGAAAATAATGATTTCATAGTCTGCAGTCTTTTCTCATGTGTTGTTGCACTTCTTTTGGAGCTTTCCTTTATGAAAAGATCTATTTTTCTTAGCCTTAATCATTTGAATCTCATTATAAGTCTCCATACTGATTTTCATGCATAAAATCAGCTAATCCCTTCATAAAATCACGCTTTAGAAGCTTCAGTAATTTTTGCATACTCCAAGTCATGGGAAATCAGGGTTTTTAAGCCTAGTTTGGGAAGGAGGTACTGTTTAACTTATCTAGAATGATGTGTTTGAGCTGAAATTTGGAGAATAGGCCCCTCATGACCTAATATAAAATAATCTCCCGCCATTTCTCTTATTTTTATGCAGATTTATGAATACACTCATTTTAGGGCCAAAATCATCACTTTTCCCCACCTTTTTGCCCATAAAACGCTGTATAAGATTTCTTCTATTTTATTTACTGAAGGATATAAATTTTAACATCTGTTATGATATTTTTTGATGCTTTATAACCAATATTTTTTCAAATATTTCTTAATTTCCAGATTTGGAACATCACAGTGGTATCAGAGCATGATCTTTGGCTCAGCCTGTGGCTTCAAGCCAAAGTGATAAATCCCTGAAGGGGAAGATTTAAAACTATATATACATATTTTTCATATGTCCAGGTAGCTTCTGGATCTCATCCTTTATTCAAAGGTGACATATCCAATAAATTCCCCTGCAGTCAATCTCTGGAATATAATTTTGATATTCCTAAAGAGGGAACTTTACAGCAAAGAATCAGAGTTCAGAATGTTGAATAATATGAGTTTTACCTCATCATATTCCAGATCCATGAAGAGCCTCTTCAAAGAGGATAGACAGATAAAGGATAAAGATGAAGAGAATGAAACTCCTAGAGGGTTTCAAGGAGAAGAAAGTTGCAGTGAGACCTATAGAAGGTTTCAAGAAGGAAAGGAAGATCCATGCACTTCCTACCCTCACAAAGAAGATGCATTGTACAGAAAAAACAAGAGCATGACTCCACCACTTGGAAAAATGACAGAAGAGGAGATCTCCCTGCTCCTTTTCCAGACCTTGAAGGGTATTGAAGAAGATCTCAAGGAGATTGAAAGGGTGGAGACTTGTACCAGTGCTGGCACAACCTTGGAAGAGCAGCATTTAGTAATGGAGGGAGACTACACAGTTGCAGAAGAATCTCTTGCTTCTACATCCCACCAAGGTATAATTAAAAATCCTTTTTTTGTCATTTCAACACATTGTATGAAGAGATCTACATTTCTGTATGATGCTGGATTAGAGAAAAAAAGTTGTACTTTTGTGCAAGAGCAGTAAGGACAAAGAGGAGAGGTATTTTCTTGAAGATATCAAAGGGATTTCATTTCAAAAGCCCTTGAAATGCAAGAGGTGTAAAACCTTGAGGACACAAAGAGGAGATGAGGAAGAGGGCCAGCCTCATTCCTATCCATTGCAGAAGGGTGAAACACCTAGGAAGGTGATTGGATTGCGCAGTGGAAGCATGGAGGGTCTTCTCCACTTATGTATTAAGTCATCTCTCATTGAGGAGGTCTCATTATATGAATATTATGGCACCATCTATGGGAAGCATGTGCCATCACTATCAAGGTATGAAACCCTGAAGATTGCAGAAGGCAAAGAGGAGGGCAAGCTTCACATGGTAAGAAACATTTGTCCCTCTTTATTTCAGCATATTGATGCAAGAAGAAGGCAAAGAGATCTATTCAAGCAAAGCAAGGACACATTAGTCCATACATCCTTCAATGATCTGTGCCTTGATGTCTCCTTACTTGAAGGAATTCCACCAAGGAGTTCCCATAATGAGCAGAAGAAAAAAGTGATCCCTCAACCTTTTGCATCAATGTCATCTATTTCTAAGAGGGAAGCCAACACAACATTGGAGACTTTGGGTAAGAAGTGTTAGCCCCCTATGAAATTCTTGACAAGCAAGCTGGGGGCTAGGCTGTTTTGGAGCCTTCAAGGAATGTTTTTTCCCTGAAAACCCAGCCTCCTTGAAGTCTCTTTGTGCTATGCCTAACAAAAAATCCCCTCTAAAATCCGTATACCCTTGTTGTCCCCAAATCCCCCTTCATCTCCCTACCGTTACCCCTTCTAGCCTTTAATTTCATGTAAAATGGCCTTAAAACCCACTTTCCGACTATATGATAGGCCTAGCCCTTTCCCACTTAGCCCCGCGCCTTTTCCTCCATGTGACCTGTGCTGAGACTATTCATTGGCCCGAGAGGCGCTAATCTCCCTTGCCGCGCCATCACCGTCCATTTTAATCCGCAGATCAACGGTTCATAGCCAGAGCCCATCGGGCACATTTTCCACCGTTAATCTATTCCAGATCTAACGATGCGGAACCCATCCGCCCTGTGGTCCCCGCTTCCACTGTTCCAAAATCGCCCTGTTCATTTCGCACCACTCATGCACGGTGGGCGGTTTTCCCTCGTTGCCCAGCGGTTCCACTAGCCGCCCGCCGCGTGTCCCCTGTATGACGGCAAAACCACTTTCTCCCCGCGCATTATCCTTCGACCAGAGTCACGCAGCGAAATGATTACAAGCCGTCAGATCTTTTGCACCCCATGCGACGGCCATCGTTCGCCAGAGTTGCACGCCGCTTAACCCATGTTATGTCCTGTCCGCCGCCGTTGATCTCCGTCACGATCAACCGTTCAAATCTGTTCGCCTTCCGTTGACCACCCCCCCGGGTCCGCTCACCACGTCATCTCCACGTGGATTCATCGTACGCCAAACCATTCCATCACACATATTGTTTCAGTTTCGTGTTTTTTAAGGTTTTTCATTCGTTTGTTCTGCAGACCGCCATCTCCACCAGAGCGGATCTACGTTGTTCCTCTGCATTTCTCTCCGCCATGTCACTGTCTGCAGGACCTTTTCTCCGCCTCCACATCATCTGCCACCCCATTCATGGTTTCCCTAACTTGTTTGTGTATTTTGCAGGGTTATTAATAACTAATGGCCGCCATGGTGCGCATCTCTGTTACAGGGACATCGAGAGTCAAAAAGGATCTTTTGCAGAGGCATAATTATAAAAACGACCCGGGAAGGTGAAGATAGGATGGTCATTTAAGAGAACAGGGTCTGGACTTGGTAGAAAATCTCCCAGTGCCATTAAAACCCGAGCTAACCTGTCAGAAGCAGAAATGGAGTGGCAGAGTGTTGCAGTACAGAGAAAAGGAGATTAAGGCACCCTAATGAAGATCAAGAGCCTTAAACCAGTAATTTAAGAGGCAAAGCACCAGTTTGAAGACCCCGAGGATCGATCAGGAGGTCTTGTACACAGTAAAGGTAACATCAGGGTTTATTCATCAGCAGAATGTTTTTATCCATCAAGTACAAGGCGCCCATCCAGATTTTATTATGTACAATTTCCCTGAAGAAATTTCCACCCTAACAGCAGTTCAAAACCACCAGAGCATTTATATGGCAGACTTCTCAGTAGTTTAGTTTATTTAGTTCAAAGCACCAGGAGTACTACAGCCAAAAAATGTCAAGATCATATCCGGAGAAGATCACCCTTCACAAGGGAAGTGACAGAGATTAAATACACATCAATCAAACAGAATGGGTTTCGGCCCTGCATTCATTTTGTGTTTAATGTTACATTTAGTATTCACCTACCACCTCAGTCGACCTTCCGTTCATCATCTGCTATAAAGCATAGAGGGAAATTATTGTAATGGTTGTTGGTTGTTGATTGGATATCAGATAAATGCAAGTATTTTCCTCTTGAGACAAGTTCTCTGTGTAATATTGTAAGATAGGCTGAGATTGGATGTATTCAGACTGAATGTCCAAGCTGTGGGCATTGATGTACCTGATTGGTGTTGTTTGAAATAAGACAAGCACATTTCTTTGGATACTGATCTAAAGCAGCTGGTGATGTTTTCCTTTCTCTGTATTTGTGATTGACTTGCTTTCATTTCATTACATTTCTTCAGGCTCGCATCAGAAATTTGGCATAAGATTTACCCTTGATAGGTACCTTATGTTGCTGCTCTCCCATCCTTTCATGTTTTCTGCTTATGTGTCTATCTGAATATTGATTTCAATTGATTTAACCAGTGTAGTGGATGTCATTTCCTGATCTCTGATGTATGAATTAATGAAATTTATGTTTATATGTTCTTGTTAGGATTTAGTTAGATGATTTGGGAACACTGGGAGGTCTAGAAATCTGTCTCTGCCTCACTAGGATCTTTCCATCTTATTAAACCCTTCTAAGATCCCTTCTGTCAAAATTTTCCTTGTTTTTCCTTGGAGTTGCTAAAGCAGACCTAGAGTTAAATGACCTCTGGTCTGATCTATAAGCAACCCCTTTTTCCCTCTCTGAGAGTGGCCTCTGAGTATGTCCAAGCAGGTCTGGAGTTAAATGACCTCTGACCTGATCTATAGACAAAAATTTGGTTGTCTTTCCTTCCCTCACTTTCAGTCCTTAATTTTCCATTCCATCAACCATCTTAAAATATCCAAATGCTCTAGATGACTAGCCCAACTGAAATCTTGCACATTGAACACAAGTAAACCCTTTCTTGACTCCATTGCCCAATGGTCTTGATGTTCCCTGAGTTATCTATCTTTTCCTATTTTCCTCTTTTCTCATCCTTGTCTTATATTGGATCTTCCTTTCCTTATTCCCAACAACCAAACACAAACAATCAAACAACCCTGTGCCTATAACTAGCCTAAAACCTTAAAATTTGAGCTTCAAAGACATAAAACCTTTGACTATCATAGAGAGATCCCTCTCTGGACCTAGGAGGGCTAGATCCTAAGGTCTGAAAGTGGTTCTATGTTGTCTCATCTTTTGGTCTTGTCAACCTGGCCAAAACATGGGAACCCCAACATAATGGCGACTCCGCTAGGGAATTTCTGAATATTTTCCATCTCACTCTCTCATAAACTTCAGAAAACCTTCAATGTCTGGTTAGGTTGACAATGAGTCACTCCTTTCTTGAATCGAACTCCACTTTTTAGTATTCATCATACTCTTAGACAGAGCCTGGGAAGGGCCAGGAAGCCTCCGGATCTCACCCTCTTCAGAGGTGACATATCTGGTAAATGCCCCCCCAGTCAATCTCTGGTTGGAGTTTGATGTTTTAAGGAGATTCCTGAAAGGTGATAGTGCCCAAGCACTGTGGTGGACAGTGTAAACCCCTTAGATATACCCTAAAACCCTCCACCTGGCGACTCCATTGTTCCTAAACGAAAAGACTCCACTGGTGATTAGTAGGCCTGCTGATCAACTTGGTTTCACATTTGACTCCACTGGGAGACCAGCCTTCAATACAACATTAACCACAATAGAAGAGCAAGTAGGGTCAAGCTGCTTAGTTAGAAGTATAACATTCTGGCTTTCAGAACCATTCACACAAGAGCTTATCCCAATCCCGACCCACCTAAAATAGTTGACAATCCAGAGAGAATCCTCAGGGAAGCGCCTACACCTAAGAGATCAACTATTTCTAGCCACATTCATAGAGCTAATTCTGCACCAGAAAACCTTACAGCTCTATCAAACTCATTCCCCGACCTAGACCCTCCAAACAATCCACCAAGAACTAGGTCATTCAATCAGCTAGACCAGCCAGACCTTGAGTTTCACAGTACACCATCTCATAGTGGTCAACACACTAGGAACAGAGGAACCCGTCCATCCACACCTCCTGATATTCACTTCATTCAAAACTTGGGACTCTCCCACCCTAGATCTGCTCAGCAAACTTCTGCTGGTCCTAATATCCCTGTCATCCATATACCAGCTGCTCAAATCAATCCTTTACATCATCAGAATATCATCATGGCAGCCTGGTATGCTCCCTTAGTATTACCCCAGCCCTTGTTACCCTTACCAAATGACTATCAATCAAAAATACCTCACTTCACTGCTAAAGAGTCCATCACAGCTCAGCAACATGTAGATAAAATGGAGGATTCTTTTGACTACATGGAAATTGATGATGAAACAATCAAAATGAGAATATTTTCCCAGAGCTTGGGAGGTGAGGTGAAGAAATGGTTTAAGAACCTACCTGCGGGTAGTATCCAAGATCTCCCTGCTCTATACCGAACTTTCGTTGACAAATGGGAAGCTAGGGAAAATCCTCGCCAACTCCTGGCTGAATACATGAGCCTTAAAATAAATGTAGGAGAGAGTGTCCATGATTACACCACTAGATTTAACAATATTTACAATGCTCTCCCTCCACATATGAAACCTCCACAAGGCATGGCCCTAGCAAAATAACCTGATGGGTTTGATGCTGACATGGCCTATGAGCTTAGGGATAAAGAGTACACCACATTGGAGGACATGCAGAAAGGGGCTGTAAACATAGAGGAAAATTTGATTGAGAAAAGAGCAAGACTGAGGTCTGAGAAAAGGGTAACATATAGGGATGACAATGTAGCCTCCACATCTGATCCAAATTATGAAAAATTGTCTAAAAACATGGAAGAGCTACAACAAATGATGAAGAAAATGGTTGTCATAGTTAGCAATCAGAACAGAAACCAAAACCAAAATCAGAACCAAAAATTTAGAAGAAACAACAATGCTCCCAACAGACAAAGAGAGTCAGATCAACAAGTAATTCCCCCATTCCAAGAAAATTTTTTAGATGAAGACGAGGGAATCATAGAAGAGTCTGAAGGGAATACAATAAACATGTTTGAAATAGAAGACTCAGTCCTTAACTATGATTTAGGAGAAGATCAGCCCTCATCTTCATACGGGGAGGAGGAGTGGTTAGAAACTGAAGATTACAAATTAGGATTTGAAAATGCCACGATGCAGGTCAGAGAAAAATATGAACTTAGGAGCAAAAAGAACCAAGAAAAATCCAAAACAAAAACTCCTTAGGTAACCATCAAGAAAATACATGATAAAACTTCTAAAGCATCTGTTGTAAATAGCAAATCAGCAGCTGAAAGTTCTAGAAAAAACAAAGAGAAAGATAACCAAGACACTGAAAAACAAAGCCAACCAACCAGCAGTACTAGCACTTCGGTTATTACTCCTGATAAAACAATTCCCGATCCTGTACATAGTGAGAAATCACAAACTGATGCAGCCACTAAGGTGGTGGCTAATAAGATAGAGTTAAGCACTCCAAAGACCCAGTCCAATTTCAATCTGGAAAGTGAGATTGCCAAAATCAAAATCCTTGTACCATTATCTGAGTTGGCCACTCAGGATGTATATAAAGGCCAAATTTTGAAAGAATTAAACCTAGGGGAAATAAATGATTCTGTAAGCCTGAATGACGATCAGCCAGCCCTACTCTTTGGTCCAAAAATTGAGGGAAAGTTTCAGGAAGGGGTGGTTCCACCTTACTATGTCAGTCTCAACATCCATGACAAAATACTCCACAATGCCATGCATGATTCTGGAGCATCACACAATCTAATGCCTAAGGTAGTGATGGAAAGGTTAGGCCTAGAAATCACCAGACCTTACAAAGATTTATATTCATTTGACTCTAGCAGAGTAAAATGCCTAGGCCTAATTAAGGACTTATGTGTGAGCTTGACCCAGATCCCTACCAAATGCATGGTCATGGATGTGGTGGTGGCAGATGTACCACCCAAGTATGGCATGTTATTATCGAGATCATGGGGAGCCAAGTTGCAAGGAACAATGCAGATGGATGGCTCATATGCCACTATACCTATCTTTGGACAACTTATAAGACTGTATAGAGAAGCTCAAATGAAATTTCTAGTCAGTAGCCCCGAGAAACCTGAAAATTCACCATTGTACTCTGTGCACATAGACCTGGATTCTTTCATTCTTTATAACGACCAATCTTTGGGAGAGCCAGAGTCTGAATGCATAAATACAAGCAAGAATGCAAAACCCATGGATTTTAGCATAATGGCTACCCTAGAAGAATACGATGAAGAAAACCATGGGCAGGATAATGAAAATGAAATTAAGAATGAATCAGGAACACAATGCAGCCCGCCTATTAGTCACACCCTTCAAACTAACACACCACGTGAAGAACAAGACAACCCACAACCTAGTACAGACCCCACAATGCAGCATAATGGCGAATCCCTGTGGGAAATGAATTTCGATGGGTCCTGTACTAGAAACAATGCTGGAGCAGGGGTGTGGCTATGTAACACAGAAAATGATCATGCAGAGAGCCATGTTGTTAATCTGCATTTCAAATGCACCAATAATATTGTAGAATATGAGGCTCTTATTCTTGGCTTAAATCTATTGAAAAAATTAGGGGCCTGTAGGATAACTGTGCATGGATATTCCGAGTTAGTGATCAAACAAGTGAATGGTGAATACACAGCAAAACATCCTCGATTAAGAGCATATAGGAACGATGCCATGGATATATTGAAAACTTTCATGGAATACAAATTAGTGTTTGTTCCCAGGAGTCAAAATGTCATTGCAAATGGATTAGCTTGTCTAGCTAGTTCATATCCTGAGACTCCAGCTGACCAAAAAATCATCATTCAAACCAAATTTCGACCTGCAGTGCCAGACAACAAAAAATATTGGCAGGTCTTTGAAGGTGACAAACAGATTGAGGATTTCTTAACAGGCAAGAATGAGCGTGAATTTTCTGGTTCAGATTCTAAATCTGAAGACAGTTGCCTTAGTGAGGAATCCTCTGATGAAGAATCCCCGCCTTGTAGCATAGAAATAAATTCTTTTTTCTGAAGAAATTGGAACCAACCGTAAAATGTGAAAACGCAGATAGTGCAGAAATAGAGGTGCTGCAGGCCAAAGATAAGAATATACCCAAAGGCCTGGCACCCTTAGAGGACCTTTTTGACTTTGACGACGTAGCAAAAAAGCCCACAATAGAACATGCAGATTCGGATGTGGAAGAATGCAACATAGGCACTGAAGACAAAACCAAAATGATTAAACTAGCTAAGTCTTTACCTGCAGACATGAAGAAGAAATACATTGAGCTATTTACAGAATTCATTGATGTGTTTGCATGGATCTATGAAGACTTAAAGGCTCATGACACCAACATCATACAACACAAGATACCCCTGAAGGAAAATCAGAAACCTTTCAAACAAAAAATCTGTAGGATCAATCCAAAACAATTACCTGCAGTTGAAAAGGAGATTAAAAAGATGTATGATGCAGGCATAATAGTTCCTGTAAGGTTTTCTGATTGGGTGTCAAACTTAGTGGCTGTGAGGAAGAAAACAGGAGAAATCAGACTGTGCATAGACTTCAGAAATCTCAACAGAGCCTCCCTGAAAGACAACTACCCCTTGCCTAGAATGAAACACATCTTACAGAAGGTAGTGGGCTCTAAGAGAATCTCCCTACTGGATGGTTTTTCAGGGTACAATAAAGTCCTTTTACTCCCAGAAGATCAACTCAAAACAGGTTTTACCACTCCATGGGGCACCTTCATGTATGTGAAAATTCCCTTTGGATTGATGAATGCTAGAGCCACCTTCCAGAGAGCGATGGATATAGATTTCTCAGAGAAGATAGGACACTTCATAGTTATCTACCTTGATTACTTGACTGTCTTTTCCAAAATAGAAGAAGAACACTTGAAACATCTGAGGAAAGTTTTTGAAAAATGTAGAAGGTACGACCTGTCTCTAAACCCTAAGAAAACTGTTTTTGGGCTCCAAGAGGGTAAACTTCTTGGTCACATTATATATGAGAAATGGATTAGGATAGACCCACAGAGAGTTGAGGGAATACTCCAAATCACACATCCGAGAAACATCAAGGAGTTACAGTCCTTCATTGGGAAGATCAACTTCCTGAGGAGATTCATTCCCAATCTTGCTGAACACCTTAGGAACATGACAAGCATGCTGAAGAAAGGTGTGGGAGTGAAATGGACTGTAGGAGCCAAACAATCTTTTGAATCTGTGAAACTTGCACTCACCAAGGCTCCTGTGCTCATTAGCCCTGATTTCTCGAAATATTTTATGATCTTTTCATTTGCCTCCCAGCACACATTTGCTGCAGTCTTACTGCAGAAAAATTCATAGGGTAACGAACAGCCTATAGATTTATTTAGTAAAGCCTTAAGGGATGCACCCCTGAAGTACAACATTATGGAAAAGTAGGCCTATGCCCTGATTAAGGCCTTAAAATACTTTAGGGTGTACATTCTACATTCTCATACCATTTCCTATGTGCCGAATATAGTGGTCAAAGATATCTTGTCCCAAGACCCTGATGGGAAAAGGGGCAAATGTATTGCTACCATCTTGGAATACGACCTTGAAATAAAACCCACCAAGCTAATCAAAGGTCAAGGCCTGGCCCAGTTAATGGCTAAATCAAACATGAAGGCCCTTAACATTAACATGATAAATGCCTTAGATGAGCAGGAAGGATTGCCCCATCCAACTGTTGAGGAGCAGTTTCAAAACTCTCCTTGGTATACTGATATCCCTTACGTGCTCACCGACCTCAATGCCCCTCCAGAACTATCCAAAACCAAGGCCAGATTCATAAAACTCAAAGCTAGAAATTACTGCATCCTGAATGAAAACTTATATTGGAAAAATCTGAATGGCCTGTTGCTGAAGTGTTTGTCTGAAACTGAAGCCGAAAATGTTAAACAAGAATTTCATGCTGGAGAATGTGGAGGCCACCTGAGTTGGAAAGCCACTGCAAATAAAATACTCAGGGCTGGTTACTATTGGCCTACACTGTTTAATGATGTCCATAAAATGATCACCACTTGCCACAGATGTCAGATCTTTGAAGGTAAAAGAAAACTCCTCCCCCTTCCTCTACAACCCATCACTATAGAAGGTCCCTTCATGCAATGGGGCCTAGACTTTATAGGGGAAATTCATCCAGCTTCTTCTGGACAACACAAATGGATCCCGACTGCCACATATTACTTCACTAAATGGATAGAAGCCATACCCACTAGGAACGCCACTGATTCTGTCATGATTAGGTTCCTAGAAGACTTCATCCTATCTCGGTTTGGTTGTCCAAGGAAAATAATCATTGAAAACGTTGCTGCCTTCGGATCCAAGAAAATGGTTGAGTTCTGTCACAGGTACCATATCACGCTTGGTCATTCAACTGCCTATTACCCCCAGGGTAATGGATTGGCTGAATCATCTAACAAAATCCTGGTCACAATCATTAAGAAGCTGCTGGAAGAGAACAAAAAGTCATGGCACAAAAAGTTGATACATGCTTTGTGGGCTGACAGGCTCACCACAAAGAAATATATTGGCATGTCACCATTCCAGCTGGTTTATGGGACAAAGGCAATATTCCCTACAAGCCTTGGAGTTCCAGTGATCAAACTCGTCCAGGAGATCCAATCAGAGGAAGACAGCATGATAAGGAGAATAAATGAAACAATCCATCTTCAGCAAACAAGGGATCAGGTTTACAACAGAGCAGTGAAAGTTCAGGACAGCATAAAAAGGCAGTTTGACAAAAGAGCCAAAGCTTCAAATTTCAAAGTTGGAGACAAAGTTCTGAGATGGGATTCAAGAAGAGAAGAAAAAGGTAAACATGGAAAGTTTGACAGCTTGTGGCAAGGTCCATTTGTCATTCAGGCCACTGTGGGTCCTAATGTATTTTTTCTACAAGAAATTGATGGTACAGAGTTGTTTGGGGGTCCTGTCAATGGCAGGATGCTCAAACACTATTTTTGCTATTTTTTCATTTCCAGTTCGATGTCCATTGTACATACCATTGCAATTTTACTTTCAAGAAAATGGAGAAAATGTTTCCAAAAAATAGAGAAGGTAGAGGTTCAAACATGCTCAAAACATGGACCTCCAGAAAGTGCAAAGATTGGCTCTAATATGATCAACGCCTGGGCCAAAGAAAGAGAGACAGCTAGTCCTAACACGCTCAAAATCTGGATCAGCAAAGGAAAAGGAAGGATCAGCTCTAACATGCCTAAAACCAGAGCTGAAAACGAAGAAGAAAAGGTGACTCTTATATGCTCAAAATCCGAGTCACAAACAGAGAAGGATATTTCAAATTGCAGATTTCTTGCCTTCATAGCTTTGTTTGCAGTTTTCTACAAGTCTTCACTCCAGCAAGTCAGACAGTCTAATCCTGGCTTGGCTGTTTTTCAATTTCTAGTCTTACAATGTAGGAGAAGAAATCTGTTGGACAGTTTAACCCCAACAGATATTAGATTAGGTAGAGAAGCATATGAGGCCAACAGTCTAATCTGGTCTCATGGAGCAATAAGGATAGACTTAGAATATGTTTTTTTTTGTTTTGAAAATAAAATGTAAAGGGTCTGCTAGCTCAAATTCACCCTAAAGAAGAAAAATTGCTAGGACTGCAGTTTGGGTAGGTAGGTTGATCGGAAGAAATGTTTCTGCTGATATAACATAGTCATATTGTGGCAGCTGATCAAAGAAAGGGATGTACCAAGCAGCAGGCATCTGGCCTACTCCAAAGATTATTTCTGGTTTCTTGACTCCTTCAAGAAGAAGCCATCCTCACGTGGAGCCACTGTTAGCCCCCTATGAAATTCTTGACAAGCAAGCTGGGGGCTAGGATATTTTGGAGCCTTCAAGGAATGTTTTTTCCCTGAAAACCCAGCCTCCTTGAAGTCTCTTTGTGCTATGCCTAACAAAAAATCCCCTCTAAAATCCGTATACCCTTTTTGTCCCCAAATCCCCCTTCATCTCCCTACCGTTACCCCTTCTAGCCTTTAATTTCATGTAAAATGGCCTTAAAACCCAATTTCCGACTATATGATAGGCCTAGCCCTTTCCCGCTTAGCCCCGTGCCTTTTCCTCCATGTGACCCGTGCTGAGACTATTCGCTGGCCCGAGAGGCGTTAATCTCCCTTGCTGCGCCATCACCGTCCATTTTAATCCGCAGATCAACGGTTCATAGCTAGAGTGCATCGGGCACATTTTCCACCGTTGATCTGTTCCAGATCTAACGGTGCGGAACCCATCCGCCCTATGGTCCCCGCTTCCACTGTTCCAAAACTGCCCGGTTCATTTCGCACCACTCATGCATGGTGGGCGGTTTTCCCTCGTTGCCCAGCGATTCCACTGCCGCCCGCCGCGTGTCCCTTGTACGACGTCAAAACCACTTTCTCCTCGCGCATTATCCTTCGACCAGAGTCACGCAGCGAAATGAGTACAAGCCGTTAGATCTTGCGTGCCCCATCCGACGGCCATCGTTTGCCAGAGTTGCACGCCGCTTAACCCATTTCATGTCCTGTCCGCCGCCGTTGATCTCCGTCACGATCAATGGTTCAGATCTATTCGCCTTCCGTTGACCACCCCCCCCCCCCGGGTCCACTCACCACGTCATCTCCACGTGGATTCATCGTATGCCAAACCATTCCATCACACATATTGTTTCAGTTTCGTGTTTTTTAAGGTTTTTCATTCGTTCGTTCTGTAGACCGCCATCTCCACCAGAGCGGATCTCCGTTGTTCCTGTTGTGGATCATTTTCTACATATCCTTTTTATATTTCATTTTGAAATTTAAAAATGAAAAAATTCAAAAAAAAAGACAAATAAGAATTCGAAAATATGCTTTAGTATGAAGTTCTAATACTTTAGCATAAAAAAGAGAGGAATGCAATGTATTTCCATTTTTATTCATAAACATGGAGCGGGCCAACCTTAGGTTGATATATATATATATGTATTAAGGTTTAAGCCCGAGCAGATTCTGGAGCGGAAGTCACAATCATGCAAAGAAGCGTATGGATATGCAATTGTGGGGGGTCAATTAGCCCGTCGGTTATCAAATCCCGACCCCCCGCAGTTGACTGGTCAGATCTCTGAAATCTGGTGATCGACGGTTCTCATTAATTACGGGGGGTATGGGTAGGAATTCTCCGCCGTACTCACAGACCCCCCGCATGACGTCATCTGTCGAGGTGGAAAACAAGCTGTCATTCACTGTTAACTGTCTTTCCACGTCACCCTTGCATTTATTATGGTTTCCGTAGTCTATAAAAGGGGTTTTTCCATCCTATTGTGATTGTGAATGTTTGCCCTGTTTAACCGCGTCCCGCCACCTTTGCACTATTCATTTCTTCGCGAATTGCTTTCAAATTCCTGTCAGTCATGGCCAAGCGAACATCATTGTCTGGTTTATCAAGTCTCAGTCCACTCCTAGATAGCGAGAAAGATGTTCATGACACTGCGTCATCCGTCAACCATCCTCTCTTGCATTACCAAGTAACCCTGAACACTGACAAGTCCCATGTGTTCTCTGCTATGATAAGTTCGGGAGTTTTGTCCGCTTGTGTTCCAAAAACTCATTTCTTCCCCGAATTCATTTCTTGGTTAGTTTCGTCTATGTACCCTGGCAAGTGTTTTATTATGAATTCCCAAGGGGAAAATATTCTGCAGGTTTCAACTCAATTAATGCGTCAAGCATTATGTTTTCCAGAAAATGAGTCTCCGTTTCAGTTCTTTGAGGATTCGTTGATTCAGTATTTCGAGGAGCTTTCAAATGAAGAGTTTAATCGTTGCATGTCGTTCTTGATATCAAATCCAGAGAGGACTCAATTTGAAACAGGAAAATTCAGTTTGGAGGCGTTCAATGTTCAATATAGGTCAGTTCTTAGTTGCATTACGGAAATCTTGGGAAGAGATGATGATCACGAAATTGATAAAGCAGTCTTGGGAATGTTCACTATGATGATGAAATCAGGTGTGGTGTTAGACATCCCGTCTTTTTGGCAAGAAGTAGTAAACTCCCAGTTGATCGCTTTCCCTCTAACAGGTTTTTTCAGATTTCCATCATTGGTAGTCTACTTGTTTTTATATCAAAATGTTGAAGAGTTCATGAGTGTTGGTTTGAAAATTATGGATAGTAATAAAAATAAACAGTCAGTTTTGCTTTGGACCGATATGGTTAGAAGAGAAGAGAACGAAGCCAGTTTATTTGAATTTGATGACCATTTCATGAAAAATGCTTATAAAATTCTGAATGGAACTCCTCCTCCATGCTTTCTGCCAAAGGCCCAGGAGTTCTTACAATTAGGACCTATTTGTAAATTTGGAGACTGGTTTTTTTTTGAAGATTACTCTGAGATAAGGCTGTATGGAGTTAGCATTGAGCCCTATAGGCTCCCAACCTTTGTTCCCATGAGACTCTTTGCCCTGGAGTTTATAAGGCAAAGTCTTAATGTAGATCAAGTTCATTTCCTGCCCATGAAGAAAGGATTAATGTACAAGTTGCCTATGAGTGTAGGCCCTTTTGTTGTTAACACAAGGCAAGCTTTTGAAGAAGTATCAAAAATATTGGAAGGAACGCAGTTGTTGTTAGGAGAGAAATGGCCCTATGATCCACATGGGATAATTTATCAGAGGAGGGTTGAGAACGGTTATGCTGCTTTTACACATGTGAGTAAACTTGATATAGAGAAATTGGCTAATCCAGGAGGGCCAAGTTCGTCAAAGACCAGTATTCAAACACCTGCAATTTTGGAAAGAATGAGCAAAAGAGGTAGGGAGGATGTTATTGATATCGATGCTGAGGAGCCCCGAGAGGAAAAAAGGACCAAACTAGCAGAAGACCATTCCTCCAATTCCCCTGGTTTTACTCTCCAGGTCAATGAAGAACAAGATTGCCCTTCATCTCCTAATAGACAGGAACTTCACTTGGAAAAGGCTTCTTCCATGAAGCAAGTGTTCACACAGATTGAGGAAAGGAACCAAAGGATAAAGGCCAATATAGAAGCACAAGCAGAGCACAATATACCTGCTGACCAAACCAGATTACTGACTGTGATGGATTTGGAGAAAGATCAGTTTAAGATGGCTCTGTCACATCCGACAGGAATGTCCCTTGGACCTTCAGGCAGCTTTAAGGAGTTAAATATTGTCATGGATGTTAAAAAAATCCCCTTGCAAAATGAATCTGCACATGCAGACTGGTCAGTTGATTGTAAACGACTTGAGAAATACCAATGCTACAGCATTCAAGACTGAAAATATGCTGGCAAAGGTCATTAAACAATGCAAAATGGAGAAAGCAAACGCCAGGGCATTAAAAACTTAGAATGAAGAGCTAAAGAAGATTATCATAAAAATCAGCATGGATCCAAATGATAAATCCGCAGTTCAGAAACTAATGAAAAGTGCAGAAGCGGAAATATCATCATTAAGGAAAAAGTTGAAATTACCAGCTACAGAGCACTCATTGGCAGCCGAAGTAGCTGAGGTTGAAAAAGAGAAAGAGGAATTGCGACAGCAGCGGATGAATAAGGACGAAGAGCTCATTAAGGTAAAGCAGACTGCTATAACCTTACAGAATCAAATCCAGAACCATACTTGTACTTTTGATTTTTCTGCAGGTGGAGCTGATCCTCAAGCTCAGGTTGTTCAGCTAAACACAGAATTAAAGATGGCAGAAAGAGATTGTAAACAAGCCCAGTCTAAATTGGCCACAGTTCTCAAGATGATGCAAGGATGGGAAGGAAAGGCAAATGAGAACGAACAGAAGCTACAAAAAGCTGAGGAGGAAATCAAAGAGCTCAAGGAGAAATTGAAGGGAAATATTTCCCTTATCAAAGCTAAGGATCTCATCTGGAACGAGATCATTTCAGAAATGCAGTCAAAATGGGATTCCTTGAATATAATTGCCAGAGAGAAAAACATTATTTCAGAGCATGAAAAGGAGCTATTATCGGACAAGCAGGCCGCTATTAAAAGATCGAATTGGGCCAAAAAGTTCATAAATTTTATTAATGCCAAGACAGATGAAGAGTTGAGAGATTTGGGGATACAGGATAGGTACTACTATGCTGAAGAGGTAAATAAAATGATCATCAAAAATGACCTTCTAAATGCCTCAGAGAAGCGGTTACAGGGAATTAAGGAGATAATTAAGAAATTTGATATTTCGTTTGACAAGTTGACGAGAACAGGTTTTCCCTCATGCTGGACGGAGAAAGGGGAGATTATGTCCTGGAAATTTTATGAGGATCAATTGATATTTTCAAAAATCAGAGCAGATGGCCGACATGAGAAGACACAGATATTGAAGGGAGAAACATTATTCAATTTCTTACAAAGGCATTTCCTTCTGCTATGGATGGTGAAGACATTGTTCACAAGTAATCTTACTCACAGTCAAGTTGTTGCCTTTACACTGGAATATCATCGTTATAAGAATTCTCCGATAACTCAAGATAAACTCTGGAAGGAATGCAAGAAATTTTCTATTGACACAGAAAAGGGATTTCCAGCCAAACAGCCACAAGTAGCCGTTCAGCCGCAAATAGTCATTGAGTCAGCCACTATTTCAGGAACATCAGTTCCTTTAGATTAGGAGTTATCATCTTTTATTATGTTTTAAATGAAGTCATCTAAATGTAATAAAATGTTTCCGAGGCATGTACCTCCACTACAGAGAGTAGTTAAGCAGTTACAGTTAGTTGAAATCAATTTTATAACTGGAAACCATTTTGGTTCAGATTGTATTTAAAGACATTTTGAAGAAGAAAGAAGGTTCCGAGTTTTGGACCTTGAAAGCTAATTTTGTACTGAACAATATTGAATGAATGAAAAAGTTTTGCAAGTTTCCATTATTCCATCTGTGTTGAAGAGTTTTCTTGGTTTTCATTTCATTTCCATATCTGTGAATGAAGTAGAGTAATTAGAGCTGCAGGTTTCTTGATATTTATGTATCTAAGAGTTAAATATCCTTAATGGGCGCTCCTCTACTTTAGCTTATTTGTTATTCACTTCTTCTGGATTTTATTATGGTAGTTTCTGTTATAAACAGCATGACAAGATAAAATCCTTTTCTTCCCTCGTCTTCCATTCACTCACTTCAATATAAAGGGAACATGGCATTGCAGAACTTATAAATATTTGATATTTGGGAATATATTATTAATATTTGAAGGTTTTAATAAACAGAGAGAGATTTACATTTTGTGACATAATCTTTAATGTCTTGAGCACGGATTCCTGTACACAGCAAGGAATTGTTTCTCAAGGAACAACAGTTCCTCTGCATTTCTCTCCGCCATGTCACTGTCTGCAGGACCTTTTCTCCGCCTCCACATCATCTGCCACCCCATTCATGGTTTCCCTAACTTGTTTGTGTATTTTGCAGGGTTATTAATAACTAATGGTCGCCATGGTGCGCATCTCTGTTACAGGGACATCGAGAGTCAAAAAGGATCTTTTGCAGAGGCATAATTATAAAAACGACCCGGGAAGGTGAAGATAGGATGGTCATTTAAGAGAACAGGGTATGGACTCGGTAGAAAATCTCCCAGTGCCATTAAAACCCGAGCTAACCTGTCAGAAGCAGAAATGGAGTGGCAGAGTGTTGCAGTACAGAGAAAAGGAGATTAAGGCACCCTAATGAAGATCAAGAGCCTTAAACCAGTAATTTAAGAGGCAAAGCACCAGTTTGAAGACCCCGAGGATCGATCAGGAGGTCTTGTACACAGTAAAGGTAACATCAGGGTTTATTCATCAGCAGAATGTTTTTCTCCATCAAGTACAAGGCGCCCATCCAGATTTTATTATGTACAATTTCCCTGAAGAAATTTCCACCCTAACAGCAGTTCAAAACCACCAGAGCATTTATATGGCAGACTTCTCAGTAGTTTAGTTTATTTAGTTCAAAGCACCAGGAGTACTACAGCCAAAAAATGTCAAGATCATATCCGGAGAATATCACCCTTCACAAGGGAAGTGACAGAGATTAAATACACATCAATCAAACAGAATGGGTTTCGGCCCTGCATTCATTTTGTGTTTAATGTTACATTTAGTATTCACCTACCACCTCAGTCAACCTTCCGTTCATCATCTGCTATAAAGCATAGAGGGAAATTATTGTAATGGTTGTTGGTTGTTGATTGGATATCAGATAAATGCAAGTATTTTCCTCTTGAGACAAGTTCTCTGTGTAATATTGTAAGATAGGCTGAGATTGGATGTATTCAAACTGAATGTCCAAGCTGTGGGCATTGATGTACCTGATTGGTGTTGTTTGAAATAAGACAAGCACATTTCTTTGGATACTGATCTAAAGTAGCTGGTGATGTTTTCCTTTCTCTGTATTTGTGATTGACTTGCTTTCATTTCATTACATTTCTTCAGGCTCGCATCAGAAGTTTGGCATAAGATTTACCCTTGATAGGTACCTTATGTTGCTGCTCTCCCAGCCTTTCATGTTTTCTGCTTATGTGTGTATCTGAATATTGATTTCAATTGATTTAACCAGTGTAGTGGATGTCATTGCCTGCTCTCTGATGTATGAATTAATGAAATTTATGTTTAGATGTTCTTGTTAGGATTTATTTAGATGAGTTGGGAACACTGGGAGGTCTAGAACTCTATCTCTGCCTCACTAGGATCTTTCCATCTTATTAAACCCTTCTAAGATCCCTTCTGTCAAACTTATCCTTGTTTTTCATTGGAGTTGCTAAAGCAGACCTAGAGTTAAATGACCTCTGGTCTGATCTATAAGCAGCCCCTTTGTCCCTCTTTGAGAGAGGCCTCTGAGTATGTCCAAGCAGGCCTGGAGTTAAATGACCTCTGACCTGATCTATAGACATAAATTTGGTTTTATTTCCTTCCCTCACTTTCATTCCTTAATGTTCCATTCCATCAACCATCTTAAAAGATCCAAATGCTCTAGATGACTAGCCCAACTGAAAGCTTGCACATTGAACACAAGTAAACCCTTTCTTGACTCCATTGCCCAATGGTCTTGATGTTCCCTAAGTTATCTATCTTTGCCTAGTTTCCTCTTTGCTCATCCTTGTCTTATATTGGATCTTCCTTTCCTGATTCCCAACAACCAAACACAAACAATCAAACAACCCTCTGCCTATAACTAGCCTAAAAACTTAACATTTGAGCTTCAAAGACATAAAACTTTTGACTATCATAGAGAGATCCCTCTCTAGACCTAGGAGGGCTAGATCCTAAGGTCTGAAAGTGGTTCTATGTTGTCTCATCTTTTGGTCTTGTCAACCTGGCCAAAACATGGGAACCCCAACAAGAAGCATGCTTATGTAAATCACATCTTATTTTATGATTGCATGTATTCTCTTACTTTATATTTGCAGGCCATAACTCCTAAGGAGAGTGTTTTACCTTACAAGCTTCATGGCCAACTATGGGCTAAGATTATTTTTAAATATGGCCACTCCCTTGATGGGCCAAGGGAGGTTATGCAATATGATGGGTGCTTCCCTAAAGCCCCAAATATACATTTCACTTTCAACCATGGTGAAATGAGAAGAGCAGCAAGTAAGTGGCATGCAAACCACTTACCACATCTAGATCTTAAGCAGGGAGGAGATCACCTACGTTGGTTCCTATTGGGTGAGTTTGGGTACCACCCAAGGTTTTTGAATTTCTTGTCTCGTGCCTCGTATTTCAAGAAAAGAATGCATAAGAAGAAGGCATGTTTGTTTGGGTTGATGAGGAGAGAACATGGATACCCCATGTTGAATTACATGTCCATACTTGTGTTCATGTTGCATATACATGTATTTCTATTTAGAATGAATATCATAATCATGTATGTACTTTGGGTTGGGAGAAGATGTAGCCTTCTCATGAAATGGCATATGGGAGCATGTTTATATCATGATGTTAATGATGCTCCAATCTTTATTGTAAACATGAGGGGAGGAATGATACATTGGATGAATGTATCCATTGGGAGTGCAATTCCCCATATTCATTTGCATTTCAAGAAGAGGATGGAACCTTATATGGCTGTTGCATTGTGTATTGTGTTCTCTTATGCAAAAGGTCATGTATTGAGTTTGCGTCATGAAAGGAAGTATCTCACATGGGAGAAATTGGAGCTTGACATGTGTTTCTTGAATTTCATTCAGCCAACACTCATTATCCTCTATCATTTCCAAGCTTTGAAGAAGCTTATTTCAGCAAACAAGTGGTGGGATGGCCCCTTATTATACTATGATTTGAAGCAACATGGGAAGTGAAACTTTACATATGACAACTTTGGCATGGAAGGATTTAAAAAGGAAGAATTAAATCAGCCCACTCTTTCTTCTTTTAAGGAATAAAATAGATCCTTGCACCATTCCATCGATGGGGGAAGGATTATTGGTGAAGAACATGATCATGTTAGATATGCTTTATATTCTGATTTCATGCAGTCTTGCACCATGTTTTTGTAGGTCATGGCTCCAAGAATGAGTGTTATATCATGTGAGCCTCTTGGCCAATATTGGGCCCCAAAAATTTCTGGTTTGGGCCACTCCCTTGAGAGGAAAAGGGAGATTTTTCAAGATGATGGATGCTTCCCCAAAGCACCAAACATATATCACACTTTCAGCCATGGTGATATGGTGTGGACAACAATTAAGTGGTGAGAAAAACACTTACCATATCTACATTTGATGCAAGCAGGGGATGCATTGCGTTGGTTCCACATGTGGGACTATGACCCACCTCCATATGTGCAATTTTATGTTTTCAAGCACATCATTTTGATTCCCTATATTAATAATGTACTTGTAATGCTATGGGGATGTATGGGGAAAGAAGGAAGGATGGCATGTGCCTCATGGGATGGCTACTCTCCATGTACTTTATGTTTTCTTATTTCAGGGAGAGCCTGGGGGCAAACCATGTTTGTTTCATATGATCTATTGTCTCCTTATGGGATGAGCTATTTGCATCTCATGAGAACATTGGAGGAGCAAGACATGGATGGATGGATTGGTGAGCACTTGGCTTATGGAGGAAGCTTATCTTATGTTGGTGTCACCAAGGAGGAAATTTGCAGCACTTACCTTGTAGTTGCTTGAGGGCAAGCAACAATTTTGGAGGGGAGGACTGTAATGTTCCTAATTAGCCCAAGCTAATAGGAACATTTCATTTTGTTTTAATTTTATTTATTGATGAATAAAATGTAAAGGAGGACATGAAAAACTCCTAAAACATGAGAATAAATCAATGCCCAATGTGAACAGAGTCAAATCAGGGCTTGCTCAATAAAATCCACTTGTATGTGAAATAGGTTCAAGCTATTTGACCAGGTCAACAGGACCAGATTATAAAGTAGACCAGATACATTGAACCACTTTGAAGACCCAGTGCAGTTCTAGAAGGAGGATCCCATGTGAAAGGGGTTAATTCATTTGAGGTGGTTTAGGGTTTTGCACATCTTCATATTATAAAAGGAAGGAGAAGGCTCAAGGAAAAGGTTGTTTATGATCATTTGATTTTGAGATTGCTTGAGCAACTCAAACTCTCTTTGTTTTTTAGCTAGAGAGAGGAATTTCTTGTTTAGGAATTCCTCCTCCTTCCTTGAGGGTCTCTTGGAGGAGATTGTGCTGCATTAGTCCACTGTTTGGCATTGGCCAAGCTCCATCTCTCTTCAATGGCAGCATAAATCCAGTGAGGGTTTCCATTTTCTAAGTGAGCTACAGCAAGTGGAAGATAGATCTTCTCAGATCTATGCATATCTAGCCCCTCTTTTCACTAGGGAAGTCTTCTAACCCATTGGCAAGAGTGTTCTAGATCACCAGAGCTTCAGATTCTTATCTTGGCGTGAGGCCAAAGTGTATTTTACTACATCTGTGCAGTTAGCTTCAGAAACTTCATCCTTCTTGCAGGCAGAGTTGCAGTGTGGGTTTTGCATCAGTTTGGAGGAGAGATCTTTGGTGAAAGGGCTCCTTTCCTTCATTGAGGTGATCCATGGATTGGCCAACCAATCCATGTAATATTTCAGATCTGATCTGCTGTGTGATGTATTCTTCATAAATTTCTAAAGTTTACTACAGATCCATGGTGTAGATCTTAGATCTACTCAGTGTTCTTTACTTTCAGCTGAGATCCCCAAGGGGAATGTACTAAGAAGGAATTTTCGCATATATATCCCATTTAGATCTACAATTTTGTCCTCTGATATGTTATAGATCTGAAACTCAATAAAACAATTCTTCATATTTCTGAAAATAACGCTGTCATAGTCTGCAGTCTTTTCTCATGTGTTGCAACACTTCTTTTGGAGCTTTCCTTTATGAAAAGATCTGTTTTTCTTAGCCTTAATAATTTGAATCTCATTCTAAGTATCCATAATTATTTTCATGCATAAAATCATCTAATCCCTTCAGAAAATCATGTTGTAGAAGCTTAATTTCTGCATACTCCAAGTCATGGGAAATCAGGGTTTTTGAGCCTGGTTTGGGGAGGAGGAAATGTTTAACTTAGCTAGAATGCTTTTTTTGAGCTGAAATTTGGAGCATAGGTCCCTTATGACCTAATATAAAATAACCTCCCACAATTTCTCTTATGTTTACGTAGATTTCTGAATACACTCATTTTAGGGCCAAAATCATCACTTTTCCCCACCTTTTTGCCCATAAAACGCTATATAAGGTTGATGCTGTTGTATTTACTAAAGGATATGAATTATAACACCTGTTATGATATTTTTTGATGCTGCATAACCAATATTTTGTCAAATATTGCTTAATTTCCAAATTTGGAACATTACATGGTTTTTTATGAAACAAATTGCATCAGATTCTAAGCACTTCCATTTTTTAGCTTAAAAATAACCACCTGATCATTCCTCCACACTAGAATTCTTTTGGACCCCAAAATAAACTATCAATTTTTCAGCCGGTGAGGGTACAACTCCCTCACCTTCTCAATCTCCATCCATTTTTCCTTAGAAGGATTTTGTCCCTTGAGTCCCACTTGAAGGTATTCGACATTCCCTCTCCTTGAAGTTCTGGTTCTTCTATGAAGTATGAGGTATTTTTTAAGTTCATCAAGATATTCTGGTGAGAAATCATCTATTGATGGCAGCTGAACATGCTCTCGTTGATCATCAATCAACGGAGGCTCAAACAATCTCAAATTCTCAACATTAACAACATAGTATATTTGCATATAAGGAGGAAAATATAGCTTAAATTCATTTTTACCAATATTTTCTCGAATTTTAAAAGGACCATAACAGATTGGTTTAATATTTTACCTCCCCCTTGAAGTATCTCTTTGCTAATATACAACCAAACTTCATCACCAACTTTGAATTTATGATCATAACAGTGTTTATCATGCCTTGCCTTGTGGCTGCTTTGACTCTTTTCAAGCTTTTCTTGCATTGTGTCATGTACCAAATTAATTTTCTTAATGAACTTCTTTTCTTTATCTATGTCGCTATGACCATCAATAACAACATATTTTCCAAGGGAAGGACGCTCCTTAACACACTGCTTTGTCTAACACCAATGGGCAATATATGTTGTAATGAAATGAATATAAATACAAGCACTTGATAGCTGGAAACAGTGTTGATGAATTCTCATGGATGCGACCCCTCCATTCAGCAAAATTAGTAATAACTTTAATTTAATTAAATTACTTATCTTTTTTCCAACCAATACAGGCTATGAAAAAATAACGCTCAATAAATTTGGAATGTCTATTGTTTTAAGTTGTGTTGAAATAGATAAAATTTTGAGATTATTTCAGACACTCAATTATATAAGTTCAATAACTTTTATTATTATTTTAATTATTTTTAATTAAATTTTAAAAAATTATATATTAAAAAATTAGAATATTTAAATTTGGAAAACTTCATATAAAACATATTTTACAAACAAACAAAAAATTTCTTCTTCTTCTAACCCAAAATGATTTAGTGACTTTTCTATTATATTTTTGTTTTGATTTTCCTATCATCTTTCAATTTAGTGACTTGTATAATATTTTTGTTTTGATTTCCCTATCTTCTTTCTATTTGATTGGAGGTTTTATTTTCAGATTCATTCATCATGTGAAGTGTGTATCATATTTGTTTTGTTTTTGCTTCTTTTTTTATAATAATCCGAAGAAAAAAAATATACAATAATTTAATATCAAATACAAGTTTTAATAAATAAAATTAATATTCCAATTTAATGTTAGATTTAAATACGATTTTTTTTTAAGAAATAAAATTTCATTACTTTAAATCAAATATTTACATCCATATTACATCCATAAGTGTTTAAGCTTGTTATGGCCTCTCATTGGGGAAACCAAAATAGATACAAAATTTTAATTGTTTCAAAATATCAAAATAAAATACAATGTTCAAAGTTTTAGAAATCAAAACATAGATTCTAACTATTGGGTCACCATGATAAACATGCCAGTAGATGTCCATGATGTACATATATTGATTATAAAATCCTTTGTTGTGACCTACAATAGAAACCAATTTTTTCACCACAACAAGTACCTTTATATCCATAAGGGTGTCCCTCTCACTAGTAAGTTCCCTTTCCACTTTTGTAATTTACTTTTGAATTGGATTGGGAGTCAGATCTCTAAGTCTTGTAGCAGAGCTTTCAGTTTGTATCTAAGCTCTTGAGAGGCCTTGTTGTTGGTAATAAGCAGTGGCCCTACGTACTCTAGCTCTTTTTCAAGGCATGATGGGAAACCAAAAGGAAATTTGGGCTACAACTTTAGTGAGTGACCCCTACAACCAAGGACAAGTCAAAGTATTATAAAAAAAGTCCAAAGAGGAGAAAGAAGACTATCGAGTAGGGTATTCCGAAATAGTGATGGAGCTACAAGTCAACCTAGGATGCCTCTTCACTCAAAGAAAACCAAGAGCTTCAAATTTTCTTGAGAAAATGATAATAAAAAAGTCTAACACAAGGAAAAATGCTATATTTGTATACTAGGAACAAGAAAATCATGGCATTCCTAGGCCACCCTAAGTTACCAATCCATGGAGGAAACTTGACTGGAAGGCCACAAATGGCTAGAGGCAATTAGTGGTTCAGTGGATAAGGTAGCTTCCTCCAAATCTAGGGACATGAAAATGTGAGAGCATGAAGCAATGTGAGGAGATGTAGACCATGGTGAGGGCTAAGGAAACAAACTGGTTAGATTAAATTTTCCTACTTACACTTCTAGGAAGCTCTCCATCTTTACAAATTGAAACTCTATCAGAACAAGTTGAAACGAGGGGGTTGAATAATTTTCTATGATACCTAACAATGAGAAAAATAAAAATTCTCGAGTGCCTGAAAACTCTCATGACCTGAGTGAACTAGCCATCCCTTGCTCAATTCTGAGATATGAACCAATGGATATGAAACTATTGGAGGAGGACCCTGCTATTACACCATTTTTTGGTCATCTAACCTGTTACTATTAGATGGACCTAAGTACACCATATAAGACCAACTTTACCCTAAGTAAAATTTCTTTCACTATGAAAAATAACTTAGTAAACCACCTTCATTAAGTTGTTTATGATCTAAACAGGAAACCCCATGAGGAAATATTAATAAATCTACATGTGTTTGATTTTCCTCAAGGAATAATTAGTTAAACAATAGTTTAAATAATATTCCTAGTCATATTTAACCCAAAACAATAAAATTAATTAGATAAATTATTATTTATCTTATTATTTTCTAGAAATAATTATTTAAACCTTATTTAAATAATATTCCTTGTTAAATTTGACTAAATCATTCATTAATAATTAAATAAATCATTATTTATTTGATTATTACTCAACCAAATCCTTAAAATAATAAATAAATCATTTATTTATTTATTATTTACAAATAAAGGGATTTGACCCAAGTCAAATTCTTTTTCCCTCCAACAAATATAACAAAATATTCCATAAAAGTTGGATCTTGATTTGGTTAATAATATTTTAATTATGTACCATTATCTAGACTAACTCAATATTTTGTTATAAATAGAAGGGTTTTTCCATTCACTCACTACCTTTTGTTGCCTAAAGATCACTCTAGATCTATACTTTTGTTCTGACTTTAATCCACCATCATTGTCATATTTTGCTATCATTTTTCTTGTGAGCTCCCTTTGAGTTCCATTTTTGTTTGGGTTTTCTACACCATCAAGAGAGAGGGATTTTAGATCTGAAGTGTTGAGGACTTACAAGAACCCATCCCATTGAGGACGATTGGTAACATCCTTCTATGTTCTCCTCCCAGGTGCCATTAATACAAAATTCTTTAAACATATTCTTGTCTTGTCTATTGGATGCATGGAGCAACTCTTGTTTTTATAAACTGCTTAATATATTTTAATGCATAGATCTAGATTTTTGCAGCATTTATCTTGATCACCTAATTGCAGATCTAAAGATATTGGCAACCATCTTTGTTGTTAATGTTTTTTGTTATGCACAGCTAAAGTGGTCTTTTTTTCTACACTTGCAATTAAGATTCATACTAACAACTGGCGACTCCACACGGGTTTACGTTTATGACCTCTGTTGTTTTTCAGATCCCCGCATATCCAGCTGCTTCAAACCCTAGGATTTATCTTTAGCTTCTTGTTTTTAATTTCATGATGTTGATTTTAACCTATAAAACCCTAAAACATTAAAAATTCTAACTTCCTTGTTTTTTTGGACCTATTGTGCATGTGACAGACATCAGCCACAGCTAAGATGACACATTCTGCTGGAACCTACTCCCGAGAGTGCCAAAAGTACTGGTCACACTTTTTGGGCCAAAACCTGCGACCTGAACCTCCAAGGCACAGAAAAAAAGCCTAAACCTACAACCTCTGCAGAAATGAGGTTAGATACTGCGACCCAAAATTTTTGCAGGAGTTTTTCTGAAAGTTTTATGGGTTTGTCTGGGCCTCTATTTAGGGTTATCTGACCTCCGTCTCCTCCCATTTTGGACCTATACCTGTTATTTTTTACTCATCTAAGTGGGAACCTAGCCCTATAGGGCTTCAGTAACCTCCACCTTTTGTGGAATAGTTTTAGCTGTTGCAGCTTGTCTGAAGTTTCAGAGTGTTCAACCATCTTCAGATCTAATACCTTACCTTCAGATCCACTTCATATTGGCTATTTATCCATCCAAAACACCTCCTTTTAGTTTTGTTTTGGTTTTCCTCTAGGGTCCCCTCCATTTCCCTCCACGTTATAGCCTTTCGCCACCTCATTTACATCAATTTTTCCTCTGATTTTTTTATGTTTTTCTACACCTATTTCCAGCAGATCTGACCTTTAGAGCCCTATCCCTCCCAACCTTAGATCTATTGGCTATTTTGGTGTGTTTTGAATAGATTTTTTCCCACCTACAGACTACTTGTTGAGAGGCCTGCCTCCTTGGGTTTAGATTATTGCATTATTAGCTGTTTATTTTCTGTTATTTCAGTTTCATATACTGCTATTTGTAGGTTTATTTATAGTTATACAACACAATTTTTATTTTTCTCTACAAACGTCTGGGTTTAAAAATTAAAATTTACACACTGAACACACACACCCTAAGTGAAGAAGAGCTTGGTTAACACCGCCAAGTAAAGACTTTAACTTCGAAATCAATTGATCCTTCACCTCTCTGCCCTTGTTTCAACATTGTAATCAGTTGATCCTACACCTCTTCGCCCTTGTTGGTCTCTCTTCCCTTTCTGCTGTGTTTGTGCCTTCACCATTGCGCCACTAAGGCGTTTATCCGAGAGACTTATTGGCCTTCATCCTCAGTTTCTGGTAGGAAGAGTTACTCCTCTGCATAGGATTTGAGTTAGTCCTCCACCAAGTCCGCACTTTGACTCCTCTTCTGGTTCATTGGGTTCCCTTTCTGGTTCCGCCCCCAGTTCTCCCCCTGTCACCTTCACCATGTCTGGTTCAAGACCTAACGCTGGTGGTAGCCCTGGCCCTAATGCTAGGAATACCACTAGTGGGAGCGCAACAGGAACTACCCCGGCTATGCCCTTGCTCCCCTATATGGCAGGCCTCAGTCTTCCTGATTTTAACCAGTTGATCAATGACCCTATAAACCATGATGCTAGTTGGCCTGCTATGCCGACCAAGCTCCCTTCTGACATCCCCAAGTTTGAAGTCCTTTCTGGAGAAGATCCTACAAACCATGTTCGATCTTTCCACTTCTGGTGTTCATCTAACTCCATTATCGATGACTCTATCCATCTTCGGTTGTTCCAATGTACGCTTATGGTTGAATCCTCTAAGTGGTATGTTTATCAGGCCTCGTCCTCTCATACCACCATTGTGACTCTTGCCCGGGCTTTTCTGTCTTATTTCCAACTTCCCCTTCGTTATGACACTGGTACCGAACTTTTGACTTCTTTTCGTCAATCTTCTGCGACCCACCTATCTGATCATGTCCAGGAATGACAGAGAAGAAAGAGCCTATGTCAAGCCCCTAGCTTCGAATACCATTTCTACATGGACTGGTTCCTTTGATCTCTCTTGCCCACTATCGGCAAGGATGTCGCATCACATTTCCCTTAAACCGAAGAAGCCGCTCTCCAAATTGCGTTAAAATATGACCTGATCTACACTCAGTCGGGTTATGTTTATACCGTTCTACCTGATATTCCTAGACCTGGTGGTGCCAATGCACTAGGGGTATCTCATGCCGCCGATGGTATCATTGGAGCTCTCTCTCATCCATACGCTCAGCCTCCTATGGGCTATGGTTTTCCTGGAGTGGACCAGCACCTCCTGCACTTTTCCCCCTCTCGGTAGCATGTATCCAGGATAAGGCATGCCTCCTCCTTTTTCCCAACCTCTTATTTACCACAATGTTATCCAAACTCCTTATTATCTGTATCCATATCTTGGTGCTCTAGCTCCTTCAGCATTAGCACCTCCCCCTCCCTTGCCTTCTCAACCCCCGCAACAGCATCAACTGCCCCCTCAGAGGCAGGTGTATGCACAGCAGGGTGCGACTAATCCTCATCCTTCCAAAAAGAAGAGGAAAGGAACTCAAAATCAATCTTCCCCTGGTAATCCTAGACCTAATCCTCAAAATAATGCACCTAACACTGCTAACCAACAACAGGGCACTCAGCCCAAGCAGGACAGGCCTATTCGCACAAACAAACCTTGTTCTTTTTGTGGTGTTTATGGTCATTACACGCATGATTATCCTCGTTTACCACAGATGAAGCATATGTGGGAGTCTCAAGAAACATTGCAAGGATAGCAAGCCTCCCCTTCCGTCCCTCCCAGTGTTGCGCCTAGTCAGCCGTCTCTGTTTACTAATCCTTTCCCTCAGTAAGGATTTGTGGCTACCCAACCACTTGAAGGTCAGGTGGCCACTCAACCTCCTCCATCTGGTACCTCTGATTACCAGATTCTCATAATGAATTCTCACCAACCTATAACCGTAGACCTCAACCTTCAGACTCGGTCCCGTTAGTACAACAAGCCTCCCGCTACATCTGTCCCCGAGCCACCTCCTTCGAGTTCTATAGAGCCTCTTTTGACAACTAATGGTCCTTTGCAGATCCCTCAGCCTAAGTTCGAGGTTCATAACAAGATCCCTAAGGGACCACTACACTGAAATTCTACTTCTGGTAAAGTTGCTCATTCGTATAGTATAGTAGATGATTTGGTGCAATCTCCTGCTACCATTTCAACGTTGGAACTCTTCCTGTTGTGTGCATCACAACGAAAAGCTCTACTATCTACCATGGGCATTGCAGATCCTTCTGGTGATCACTTGATGCTCTTCGATGTTGACTAGTCAGAACATACTCCTCTTCCTGCTTCCATCACCTTCCAAATCCCAGTCAAAATCTGGAACGCCAACATTTCCCGGTGCATCATGGATGAGGGGGCATCCACCTGTGTGATGTTCGCTTCGGTTTGGAAGCAACTCAGATCACCTAAGTTGTCTCCTTCCACGATCACTCTCCGAGCGTGGGATGGCCACGCCTCCTAGCCCATTGGCCTATTCCGCAATTTTCCTATTACTCTTGCAGGCAAGACTCTTTGCGTTGACATAGAAGTCATTGACACCCCCTTAGATTACAACATTCTATTGGGTAATAGCTACACCTATGCGATGTTTGTTGTACCATCTTTGGCTCACCTCAAGATTTCATTTCCCCATAACGTAAAGATAGTCACCATTGACCAATTGACATATTACGAACCAAAGTCTCAGACCTCCCCTGAGTCTATCATCTCTTCGGTGGCCAATAAGAAAATCGTCAATCCACTGACCAGTGTCTCACCCGGAGTTTAAAAATACTCCTTTTTTATTGATACATTCCCTAGTCTTCCTCCTCCTGTCTCTAACCCTAGCTCATCGAATCTTAGCATGATGCAATCGTCTTGGGCTTCCCTCAAGCGGACCACTTCAGCTAGTCAGCAGCCTTGCCCTCCGCAACCTACTCCTATCCCTTCGATTCAGCCTTCTGGACCTCCTCCTCCTTGTCATTCACCTACAACTGGTGTCCATGAGCCTCTCTACCCTCCTTTAATGGTTCCTCTAGGCCTTAACCATCTTGGAGCCTTCCTGCCTGGCCATTACCCCTCCAGTAAGATATCGTTCCTAGCTCCTCCTCCTAGAGTGTACATGGTACTTGTCATGGCTACCCTCTCTCTTCCTAACCTGACCCTGGGGATTCCCATTTGGTACCTTGATCCCCCAGCTACTACCCATCTTGGTCAACCCAAACCTTATCTTTCTTTGACCCCGATTCAACCGGTCCCTATGACTTCTCCCACTACTACTGTGCATCAACCACCTCAACAGGAACCATCTCCTGTTGTGACCACATCGAATAAGAAGGGAAAAGCTCGCAAGAATGCCTTTCAAGACAAGGCAGCCTCGAAAAACCCTGCCCCTCCTCGACCTCCAAAGTGTATCATCCAGTGTTCTTTATGTGATGTTGTCGGTCATGCCACCCATACTTATCTGGAGTTGCCTCATCTCAAGCCCATGGTTAATGTCGCGTTCCCCGAGTCTACAGTCCCAGAAACCTCTGTTCCTTCCTCGACTATAGCCAAGAACCCCAAGACTATTCACACCAACCACCCCTGTGCTTTGTGTGATCTCCATTTCCATTATACCCACCTTTGTCCCTGCCTCGAGGACTTCCGCACCTCTCTAGCGATAGTTCACCAATTTGAGGCCAAGCGCAACGAGTCCACCGCTCCCTTATTTGCATTTTTTTCTTCAGCAGAACCAGAGGACACATCGACTCCCATAGAAATTCCCCCTCCAGATGTCGAAATGACAGAGACTTCAGCCACTGTCCACTACCTATCATAATCTATGAGATCCTCGATGGAAGACCCCCGTGGGGCTTCCCATTTTGTTTCGCCTAACCTCCCTTCAGCGATCACCTCGAGCTCAACATCAGTGGATCCTTCATCTACTTGTTCTTCAGTTGCCCTCTATGACGATGCACATGTGCACCTTTCTTCTCATGATGATGAGTCAGGTAGCTTTGCCGCGTTAGGTGGTTTTTCTTCCTCCAGTCACCCCATCTTCTTTTACGATGACGACACTATGGAAGCCATCACCACCCCTGACTTTATCCATCCCCCCTTACATCGAACCCATGCAGTCGAACCACATACACCTTGTGGTCATTACATCGACACCTAATGTTTGGGTAAGGGGGAAACCATATTTGAGAGGCCAGGAGAATCAATTCTCCACAAATCCTAGTGCATCTGGTCATGTCGACTCTAGTACCATCATTTTTCCATGTTTAGACGAACCTCTAGAATATCATATCACTTCATATCACTCTAGGGATGATACCCCTCATCATTCCTTCATCTTATATCAACAACCCAGTCCCTTCAACATTGTTGTTGACCAACCTGTGGGCTTTCTAGGAGATCACCAGTCCACTAGCTCCAAATCCACTCTTTAGGATAGTGACACCATGTATGCCAACCTAGAAACTTAGTCCCTTTGCTTCATATATGTAGTACCAAAAGAGATTGGTAATCCTCCATTCCCTTTCTCAAACTGCATAACCATAACACAAACAAATGGCACACTGTTACACCATTTTTTGGTCACCTAACCATTACCCTTATCCGCAGCCTTGTGCGCCAGCTCCTCCAGCATATGCGCTTTCGCCTCCCTTGCCTTCTCAACCCCTACAACAGCAGTCACCTCCCCCTCAAGCGCAGGTGGATGCACAACAGGGATTCGTGGCTACCCAACCACCTGACTAACCGGTGGCCACTCAACCTTCCCCTTCTGGTTCCTCCAATTACCAGATCCTCATGATGAACTCTAATTCACCTCTAACCGTCGACCTTAACCTTCAAACTCGGTCTCGCCAGTACCCCACACCTTCCGCTTATTTTTCCCCCGAGTCCCCTTCTTCAGGTTCTACAGAGCCTCTTTCGACATCCAATGGTCCCTTGCATATCCCTCAGCCCAAAGTTGAGGTTCATACCAAGATCTATTGCGCCGAAATGCTACTTCTGGTTGAGCTGCTCATTCGTATAGCATAGTAGATGATTTGGCGCAATCTCCTGCTGCCATTTCCACATTGGAACTCCTCCAGTCCTGCCCTTCCCAAAAGAAGGCTTTGCTATCTGCCATGGGCGCCATAGATCCTGCTGATGACCAAATTATTGTTTTCAACACCCATCAATCAGAACATCCTCCTCTTCCTGCTTCTGTCGCCTTCCAAATCCCAGTCAAAATACGGAACGCTAACGTTTCCCAGTGTATAATTGATGAGGGGGCATCCACCTGCGTGATGTCCGCTTTGGTTTGGAAGCAACTCGGATCTCCTGAGTTGGCCCCTTCCACGATCACCCTTCGAGCGTGGGATGGCCACGCCTCCCAGCCCATTGGCCTCTTCCCACTGCCCTATCACCCTCACCGGTAAGACTGTTTGCGTCAATGTCGAAGTCATCGACGGCCCGCTAGATTACAACATGCTATTGGGGCGAAGCTACACCTATGCTATGTCCGTTGTCCCTTCCGCGGTTTTCCGCAAGATGTCTTTCTCCCATAATGGAAAGATAGTCACCATTGACCAGTTGACATATCATGAGCCAAAATCTCAGACCTCACCTGAGACGACCATCTCTTCGGTAGCCAATAAGCAAACCGTCGATTCCTTGACCAGTGTCTCCCCCGACATTTACAAAGATTCCTCCCTGCTTGGAACTTTCCCTAACCTTCCCCCTCCTCCTATCACTGATCCCAGCTTATCAAATGTTTGCATGATGCAATCGTCTCGGCCGGCCGGGCACCGTCGGCTAGTCAGCAACCGCGCTCTCCGCAACTTGCTCCTAGCCCTTCACCTGTAGCTGGTAGTCATGAGCCTCTTTATCCTCCTGGAATGGTTCCTCCAAGCATTAGCCATTTAGGAGCCGTCCCACCGGGCCATTACCCCTCTGGTCAGATATCGTTCCTAGCTCCCCCACCAGGAGTGTCAACAGTACCTGCCATGGCCACCCTCTCTATTCCTAGCCTGACCCTTGGGATTCGTATGGCATCTTTTATCCTCTGTACCCCCACCTTCCTAGTCACCCAAACCTTATTGCTTTGACCCCGCCCAACCAACGACTTCTCTCGGCCAGCACATACCTCACTACCCCAACAGGAAACCGACCCTGCTGGCACCGCTTCTCGGGTAAGAAGGGCAAGCTCAGCAAGGGGGCACGGCAAGAGCAAGGCCGCCATCCGGGCAGGCTGTGTGATGTTGTCGGTCATGCCTCCCATACCTGTCCTGAATTACTTCATCTCAAGCCCATGGTTAATGTCAGTTCTCTAAGTCCGCGGTCCCAGAAGCCTCTGTTCCTTCCACGACCGCGGCCAAGAACCCCAAGACTATTCACACCAACCACCCCTGTGCTTTGTGTGATCTCCATGGCCATTCCACCCATCTTTGTCCCCGCCTCACGAACTTCCGCACCTCTCTAGCCGCAGTCCGCCATCCAGGCTGCCGCGCTGAGTCCACCTCTCCCCTATTTCATTATTTTGCTTCAAAGAGAATCCATTGCATATGACCGCTCCCATTGCATTGCCCTCCTATGCCTGAGACACTTGTTACCTTCATCCAAAGATTTTCACCATCACTGTTCACAGGACCCTCGGGGAACATTCCATCTCATCCTCCCCTGTTGTTTCGCTTGACCTTCCTTCAGTGATCACCTTGGGCTCAACATCGGTAGATCCTTTATCTACTTATTCTTCTGTCACCCCTTGTGACGATGCGCATATGAACCTCTCTTCTCATGATGATGATTCTGATCGCTTCGCCACGTCAGGTGGTCTTTCTTCCACCAGTCACCCCATCTTCTATCACAGTGACGACATTATGGAAAGAATCCCCACCCCTGACTTTCTCTATTCCCCCTTACATCGAACCCACGCGTTCACACCACATCCACCTTGTGGCCATTTCATTGAAACCCAATGTTTGGGTAAGGGGGCACCCACATTTGAGAGACCAAGAGAAGCAATTCTCCACAACTCTCGTAGTGTATCTGGTCGTGTTGACTTTAGTCCCAGTATTCTTCCACATTTAGAAGAACCTCTAGAGTCCCATATCACTTCAGATCACTCTCGGGATGATACCCCTTATCGTTCCCTCATCTTACATCAGCAACCCAGTCTCTTAGACATTATTGTTGACCAACCTATAGCTTTTCTACGAGAGCCTCAGTTCATTATCTCCAAATCCTCTTTTTGGGATAGTGACGCCAGGGTTGCCCACTCGGCCACTTAAAGTCCATTTGATCCCTATATGCAGTACCAAAAGAGATTGGTAATCCTCCATTTCCTTTCTCACACTGCATAACCATAACAAGACCAAATGGCACACCACATCATTAAAATGTGTTTAGATTCCCCTTTTTCTAAATACATTTTGGCATGACCACACCATGCTCGGGGGCACCTATGCCCCTCAACCATAACCTCCTCACCTCGTTTTTGGAGAGGCGGCTGTCTTACCGGTCGAGTGTGAAATCCATTCCCTTCATCTGGCTGTTGAAATTCTCCCTGACACCCAACCTCTAGAACAATGACTTATCATGCTTGAGCGTGCCTCTGAAGACCACCGTGTTGCATTGCAAACCATGGAAGCGGCCAAGGAACGCACCAAAAGCTCAATGTGACTGACAAGTCTAGCCTCATCCTTTTCATGAAGGCGACCTTGTTCTAGTATATGACCAAGCCCATGATGTCCTTGGTCACAGGAAGTTCGACTCATTATGGCTAGGCCCTTACGTCATCAGTAAGGAGCTTGGTAAGGGGGCATACCTTTTAGAGGACTTCAAAGGCAATCCTCGCAATGCACTCTGTCTTAAGAAATATTACCCTTAGCGTTTCCCTTCTGAGATGCGTGTTTTATTTTCTGTTAGATAGCCAGCATTTTTTTTTTTTTTTTTTTTTTTTGTACTTTCATTCTTCGCCAGGACCTATTTTGTCCAAGGAGGATCACTTCACCTCTCCTTAAAATCGCATTTCCTCACTTACAACACTTGTACTTGGGGCACCATTTTGCCTCCTTACTTGTCTTTGTTCGTGTCGATTTTCGTCATGAGTAACCATATTGTACTCATGTTTTCATGGTTCCCCATTGGGCCTTTACTGTGTGGCAGCACCATCGAGTCGCCCTTGTTTAGAGCATCCAATTTGAGTCATCATCGCATTTATGGAGTCTATTCTGAGTCCTTTTGTACCCCGCTATAGCCCTCCATCCTTCATTGCTTGGTCTCTCTCTTGTGTTGCACATTATGACCTTCAGTCCCACTGCCCTATCCCTATGCTATTTTGTCGCCGCCCATGTCATTCATGCCCTTATGCTCTAACAAGGGAAGTCGTCCATTCGCCACTCAACCCTTTCCATTTCACTATCATCATTAGTGTCAGTCTGTCCGTCGCTCTACTATTTTCTCTCGTGCCTTAGTTGAGGATCTCTCATTGCCTCACCTATGGCGGACCTCCTTCCATCAACATCAGCTCATTCATTCCGGAAGCCAGGTCTAGAGGGCGGTGTACCTTGGTTCCAGCTTCCACTCTTGTTCGGTGCCTCAGATCAGGCAAAGGGATATCTTATTACCCTTTGACTTGATTTTTTCTCCACTCTAGCTCTTTTCAGCATGATCGAGATCCGTATGCTTGATGGTTCAGTCATACAGCAACAGCTCTTGATGATTCTCAGGTGTGTGTGAGATGTCTCAACCCTCATTAGGGGGTGGCCCTGCAGGTAGCCCGCCACATGCCCGGATGACCTCCTCCTTGCAGCCTTCGATGCCTCCAGATATTTGATGATGTTGGCCTTAGCCACGATGCGCGCTCTTTTGATTTGCATGTATCACGTATTTTGTGAGCCCTTCCCTCATTTATAGGGGGCATTAGCTGTTTGTATTCATGTAATTCAAGTATATTATTGTACTGGCCCTGGCCTGCTATCCCGTGCACAAGACAAGAAGGGATCATTGTATTTTTATCTGGCTCATGATTATGCCGGCTGTACTTTATGGTTCGGTCCCTTGTTTACTGGACACACTATTCTTTTGTACTTTGTCTCGGCGGGTATAGGTATGCCTCCCCCGCCGCCTTCAGCACAGGTACCCTCTCATAAAAAGAGACTTGTTGCACCTGCAAGTCTCGTCTCCTCAGGGTCTAGTCCTTCAGCACACTATCTACCTCACCTTTCTCTCTCTGACTTCCCTTTTGTTGTCTAGTGATCGAGTTCTTACAACGTACTTCGGTCATACGATTTGCTCCTGACACTCGCACGCTGGGGGGAAATCTGTTACACCATTTTTTGGTCATCTAACCTATTACCATTAGATGGACCCAAGTACACCATGTAAGACCAATTTTACCCTAAGTAAAATTTTCTTCACTATGTTAAATAACTTAATAAACCACATTTATTAGGTTATTTATGGTCTAAACAGGAAACTCCAAAAGGAAATATTAAACAAACCTATATTTGTTTGATTTTCCTCATGGAATAATTAATTAAACCATAATTTAATTATTATTCCCAGTCATGTTTAACCCAAAATCAAAGAAATTAATTAGATAAACTTTTATTTATCTTATTATTTTCTAGGAATAATTATTTAAACCTTATTTAGATAATATTCCTTGTTAAATATGACCAAATCACCCACAAATAATTAAATAAATCATTATTTATTTAATTATCTTTCAACCACTTCCTTAAATAATTAAATAAACCATTATTTATTTGATTATCTTTCAACCATTTCCTTAAAAAGATAAATAAATCATTTATTTCTTTATTTTTGACAAATAAAGGGAGTTGACCCAAGTCAAATACTTTTTCCCTCCAACAAATATAATAAAATATTCCATAAAAGGTGGATCTAGATTTGGTTAAAATTATTTTAATCATGCACCAAGATCTAGAATGACCCAATATTTTGCTATAAATAGGAGGGTTTTTCCTACCATTCTTCACCTTTTGTTGCCTATTAGATCACTCTGGATCTATACACTTGGTCACTCTTTTCTACCATTTGCTGTGTGAGCTCCCTTTGAGTTCTATTCTTTGTGTGGGTTTTCTACACCAACAAGAGAGAGAAATCTTAGATTTGAAGTGCCGAGGACTTCCAAGAACCCATCCCACTGAGGAGAATTGGATACGCCTTCTTGTTTTCCTCCCAGGTGCCCAATTAATATAAAAATTCTTTCAAAAAATTGTTCTTGTCTTGTCTATTGGTATATGGAGCAAACCCTTATTTTTTCTGCTTAATGTCTTTCCATGCATAGATCTGGTTTTTGCAGCTCTTTTATGTTCAACTAACCATAGATCTGAAGATATTGGCAGCCACTTTTGTTGTTAGGGCTATTAGTTATGCGTAGCTAAAGTGGTCCTTTTTCGTACACATCGACAAAAGATTCATACTAACACACACCATAGCATTTAAATGTGTTTTTATTCTCCTTTTTCTAAATACATTTTGGCATGACCATAACATGCTTGGGGGCACCCATGCCCCTCAACCATAAAAATCCCAGATCTTAGCCAAAAACAGTACTGAAACCCCCTTTCTCTGACAGGTCGCAGTTTTATGCCCAGTACCTACTACCCAGGTCATAGAACAGACCCCAAAAAGTGTGACCTAGCCTGTTCATGAGATCTGGGTACCTAAACTAAACTTTCAATCCACTGAAATTAAATATTAGGGTTAGGCCTCTTACCTGCAGCTGACGAATCTCAATTCCAATGGTCAGTTTGTCCGTTATGATGGCCACAAGATATAGGGCCTTCCCTCCTCACTACATTCACCATAGCTACACTTGCAAATGAGTGAATTTGGAGGGAAAATGCCTTATTAAAAGAGAAACCCCTGATTTTTCTTTTGCGTGTTGCGGCCAAACTGTAGCTCAGTTTGACAAATCGTCTATACAATTGGAAATCTCTCACTGAGCCCTTAAATGGATATCTGTTAGTTTTTTGTGATTTGATACTTCACCAAAACACATTTTGTCCAAGAAGGGTCACTCCACCACTCCTCCAAATTTAATTTCTTCACTTTCAACACTTGTACTTGGGGCACCACTTTGCCTCCATACTTGTCCATGCTCGTGTTGATTTTCATCAGGAGTAACCATCTTGTACTCATGTTTTTTGGTCCCCATTGGCCCTTTTTCTGTGTGGCAGCACCATCAAGTCGCCCTTGTTTAGAGCATCCAAGTTTAGTCATCATCGCATCCATCGAGTCTATCCTAAGTCCCTTTGTATCCCACTATAGTCCTCCATCCTTCATTGCTTGGTTCCTCTCTCGTGTCGCACATTATGGCCTTCATTCCTACTATCCCCTATCCCCTTTGATATTGTGTCAATCGCTACCAGGTCATCCATGCACTTTATGCTCGGACAAGGGAAGTCGTCCGTCTGCTACTCAGTACCCTCCATTTCATCATCATCCCTGGTGTCAGTCTATCATTCGCTCTAGTATTTTCTCTCGTGCCTTATTTGAGGATCCCTTATTGCCTCACCTATTGCGGACCTCCTTCTGTCGAAATCATCTCATTCATTCCAAAGGATAGGTCTAGAGTGTAGTGTATCTTGGTTCTAGCTTCCACTCTTGTTCGATGCCTCGGATCAGGCAAAGGGACTCCTTATTTCCCTTTGACTTGATTTTTTCTCAGCTCTAGCTCCTTTCAGCATGATCGAGATCTGTATACTTGATGGTTCAATGATGCAGCAGATGATATTGGTGATTCCCAGGTATGTGTGAGATGTTTTCAACCCTCATGAGTGGGTGGCCCTACAGGTAGCCCCCCACATGCCCAGATGACCTCTTCATTACAGCCTTTGATGCAGCTCTATAGATTTGATGATGTCGACCTCAACCACTTGCAGTGCCTTTTTTTTTTGCATGTATCAGCCAGATTTTCAGAGCCCTTTCCTGTTTACAGGGGCATTTGGGTTGTATTTGTATCTCATGTACTCAGATATTATTTATAAGTCCTGGCTATTATCCCAGGCACTGTATGTATGTGGGATTCATTATCATGTTTTTACATGGCTCATGTTTATGCCCGGATGTACTATATTGTTAAGTCCCTTGTTTACTGGATGCATTATTCTTTGTACTTTGTCTTGGCGAGCATAGGTATGCCTCCCCTGCCACCTATAGCACAGGTACTCACTCATAAAAGAGACTTGTCACACCTGTAAGTCTCGCCTCCTTAGGGTCTAGTCCTCTGGTGCTTTGGTCTACCTTATATTTCTCTCTCTGACATCCCCTTCGGTGTCTAGTGATTGAGTTCTTACTTCGTACTTCGATCATACGATTAGCTCCTAATGCTCGCATGCTGGGGGGGCAATCTATTACACTATTTTTTGGTCATCTAACCTATTACTATTAGATGGACATAAGTACACCATGTAAGACCAACTTTACCCTAATTAAAATTGCTTTCACTATGAAAAATAACTTAGTAATCCACCTTTATTAAGTTGTTTATGGTCTAAACAGAAAACCCCATGAGGAAATATTAAATAAATCTACATTTATTTGATCTTCCTTAAGGAATAATTAGTTAAACAACAATTTAATTAATATTCCTAGTCGTATTTAACCCAAAACAGGAAAATTAATTAGATAAATTATTATTTATCTTATTATTTTCTAGGAATAATTATTTAAACCTTATTTAAATAATATTCCTTGTTAAATTTGACTAAATCATTCATTAATTTCATTATTTATTTGATTATTACTCAACCACATCCTTAAAATAATAAATAAATCATTTATTTATTTATTATTTACAAATAAAGGGATTTGACCCAAGTCAAATTCTTTTTCCCTCCAACAAATATAATAAATATTCCATAAAAGTTGGATCTTGATTTGGTTAATAATATTTTAATTATGCACCAATATCTAGAATAAATCAATATTTTGTTATAAATAGAAGGGTTTTTCCATTCACTCACTACCTTTTGTTGCCTAAAGATCACTCTGGATCTATACTTTTGGTCTGACTTTGATCCACCATCATTGTCATATTTTGCTATCATTTTTCTTGTGAGCTTCCCTTGAGTTCCATTTCTGTCTGGGTTTTCTACACCATCAAGAGAGAGGGATTTTAAATCTAAAGTGTTGAGACTTACAAGAACCCATCCCATTGAGGCAGACTAGTAACATCCTTCTATGTTCTCCTCCCAGGTGTCATTAATACAAAATTCTTTAAACATATTCTTGTCTTGTCTCTTGGATGCATGGAGCAACTATTGTTTTTATTTACGGCTTAATGTCTTTTAATGCATAGATCTAGATTCTTGCAGCATTTATCTTGATCACCTAATTGCATATCTAAAGATATTGGCAGCCATATTTGTTGTTAGGGTTGTTTGTTATGCACAACTAAAGTGGTATTTTTTCATACGCTTGCAGTTAAGATTCATACTAACACCTGCCTTCACTCAAGAATTTTCTAGTGCGGGATGCCTTTATTTCTATCATAAGCTACAGGGTTACCAATGGAAGATTGCCAAATACTTTGCCATTAATTTTACAGGGACGAAATATAAGGTGGGCATGTTGAACTTTCCGGTGTCTCCTAACACCACTGCTCGTGCTACATAAATCCCTAGGTCTGGAGAAATGTGGTTTAAAGTGCATAATTTTCAGCTGTAGAATTATGATGAGTTTCTTAAGGAAGAGAAAAAAGGGATTGATATGAATGCATACATCTCCAGAACTTTCCTCAAAGAAAATTTTTCTAAACTCCTGATGGTTATCCAGAAGTACTTCACATGTGAAGGCAGGTTCAACATGGTCTACCAATGTCATTTCAAGTTTCTACTACTTTTCATAGGTAAACGACCCCTAGACATTCATTTTTACCTATTTAGAAGTTTGGGAAATATGGCTGACAAGGCCCAAGCCAAGCCTGATGCCAGTAACACCTATTTTTTCCATCATGGTATTATTAAATTGTTGGTTTTTTAAGAGTTAAATAGGATGAACATAGATTGGCTCACCTTTTTTTTAAAAGTGGATATGAGTTAGATACTGCCACCCCTAGGAAAACTCCAAAGTACCAACCTCTAACCCCTAAGGAGGAGAAGTCGCCCAAGGCTGAGCCTATAGGTGAACCTGTGATAGAAATTTTTGAAGTAGTAAGGACTTCTACAAGCACTAAGAGGATGGTGATTCCAAGTCAAAGGAAAGGAAAGGGAAAAATATCTGATATCCTAGAGGCTATTGAGATTGAAAAAACTACAGAGATTTAGCCTTTATAAATACCAAAGACAATAACCAAAAACAAGAGCAAGAGAGCCAAGAAGTTGGATTTTACACAAGAAGAATCAATTTTTTTTTCAAACCTAGGAAGCTTGTCACAAGATCGCATCAAACAGCTGAAAATATGCCTGAGGTGCCTTCAAAAAATCCAAAGCCAGCAAATAAAAGGAAATGCAAAGAGCTTTTACAAGAAAAAAGTGAAGTGGAGGTTCTATAAGAACAATTAAGAGAATCTAGGAAGGAGGTGTTAGAATCTAAACTACTGTTTGAGGAGTTAAAAGACGATATATCAAAGAAGCTTGATTTCTAATAAAGGGTTGGAGAAGAATCAAGAAAAATGGTGAAGAGGACATTTCCTTTTCATAGAATGATGTAACACTTGTGCGGAAGGAACAACTAGTTACAAACTGACAGGAAAAAGTTGCAAGGATATGTAAAAGCCTTGGAAACTCAAATTGAAATGATCAAAGCTGAGCTTCTAAAGAAAGGTCTCAAGATTTTTTCTGAAACAGATGGCACACCCTAAATATGGTAACATACTTTATTTTTTCCTATGTTGAATAAAGGTGTTGAAGTTTAACACTTGCAGTCATTCGATCGAAGGCTAATGATGTGAACCTGTCATCGAACATGAAGAAATTGCCATTGAGGCATGCAAGTTCCAAGGTACTGAAAAGGATTTTCTAAATAATCTTCCTGGATAATGAGCTGAAGTTGATAGGAAGTGATTCATCGAAGGAGGGCCATAAGTATTCCCACATCATCGACACAAAACAACAAATATTTCAATATGATAGGAGTGATTCGGGATTGTAACAGAGGAAGTAAGATAGGAAAAGGATTTTTGACTATAACACAAAAAGGACTTATTGTGAACATATTGGCGACATGACTCCAGAGTGTGGCAACATTTAACTCAAATAGGATCAAATATCATGTTGACAAAATGGTAATCGAATGAGAGGAAAATGGATTTCAGCCCACACCCATGAAGGCAAAGTGATGAATGTATGATGTACCCAACCTGACACTAACTGCAAATGAATGTCATGTTCAAGAGCGACAAGACACCCAAAACACACATAGGATGTTTACTTTAATGCCCAAGAAGTAAGTTGTTTAACCTTTAACGAGTCTGACGGAAGAGCAACTCAATATATTTTTCATGTTTAACCTTTAACGAAAGGTCAAGAGGCTGCTTGACAATACCACTCGTTAAAGGTTAAACGACTTACTTCTTGGGCATTGAGTTCAAAAAATGTAAAGGTCAAGAGGTTGCCTAACAATACCACTCATCGCAGGGGTTCCCCAGGCACAGGTAAAACAACCAAGTGATAGTGTATGATTGGCCAAGTAGATGGTGACAATGGAATGAGAAAACCAAGGTTCATCTCGTAGAAAATTCAAATAAAAGGGAAATCACGAGAGGTGTAATGAGCATGGTTTCATTTTTACACAAGCTTAAAACATGGTAAACTATGTTTGAAAGTGGTTTCATTTTTACACAAGCTTGAAACATCTGGAAAAAATATTCTTGAAATTGGTTTCATTTTTACACAAGTTTGAAATGGAAATAAGCTATGCTTGAAATAAGTTTGCATGCCCCCAACATAATGAATCAATTCAAGGTACATGCCCCCTAAGATTCATCTCATTTACGAGATCAAGTGAAAGACTCGACTGAGAATTTATGAGATCTAATCAAAAACTCAAATGTGAAAGGGGATTTGTTTCATTTTTTAATGAGCTTGACATAGGAAAAGTACTATGCTCATGTGGACCTATTTCATTTTTTACCGAGGTTGACATAGTAAAATAATTATCCTCATAGAAACCTTGTTTCATATTTTAAGGAGTTGGACACAAGAAAAGAAACTCTTATCCGAAGGGCTTGTTTCATTTTTTAAGTAGCTTGACACAAGGAAAGGAACTCTGCTCCAAAGAGCTTGTTTCATTTTTTAAGGAGCTTTGCACAAGAAAAGGAAATCTGCTCCAGAGAGCTTGATTCATTTTTTAAGGAGCTTGATATAAGAAAAGGAACTCTGCTCCGTAGACCTTGTTCCATTTTTTAAGGAGCTTGAAAAAGTAAAAGGAACTCTACTCTGACACCTTATCATGGCCCATAAGAGGTCATGGATTCCAAGAGGTTCTCCTCAGATGAGAGAACAACACTCTGGAAATCAAGTTCCAATGCCCCCAACACATGATGCACTATATCACTGACTAGATCATCAGTAGACGTAGGCATGGAACAGGTGGCCACATAATTGACCTATGGCGAAGATCATACCACTTGCATGTAAGGACCATTAAGGTATTATGGTTTATTTGGAGCCAAATTAGGACCAATTAATGAAATCTTATCAATGGTCACAATTCTTCCTTCATGAGGGAAACATATCACACGAAAGAGAGAAGAGACAAGAGCTCCCATGACATAAGGACAGTCATGCCCAAGAAGTAAGTTAAATTCCAAGGGCCCTTGAAAACAAACACATCTATGTAGACACTCTTTCCACCCAAAGTAATAGGAAACTTAGGAAGGATCCCTAATGGTTGATTGGTTCCTCTGTTAAAAGCTAACAGATTCTGGGTAATACACACAAGCTGCGGAGAACTGAAATCTTGCCAAGTAGTTTGGGACAGAATAATAAAAGATGCACCTTCATATATTATGGTGATATTTATGGACATATTATAGTCATGTACCATGATCTCAAAGGGAATGTAAGAAGGAATATGATATCTTGTCAGTCGACTCCAATCAAAAGAAGTAACTAAACTACTTGGGGTGGGGTCGTGGGAATGGAAGAATTTCACCCTTGTGTTATGGGAACGGGAGGATAACCCTCTTGTATCACAAGAACAAGATGATTTCCCTCCAATTCATGGGAATCTGAAGAAACAAAAATGACCTGAGTGGTATGAGGTTCACTCTCTACAGGAAAGGTACAATCAACTGAAAGTGGAATTGATTCAACTCTTTTCTCAACCAATGGTTGGTTGGGAATAGACTTGCAGGATTCACTTTCAGAGAGAGTGGGATTGACCAGAGATGAATTATGATCAATCATTTGATCAAATATTGAAGGATCAGGGAAAATATTTTGATAACCAGCCGGAAGTCATGGTTGGGAATTCGTAAGGTTATCCAACACTTTGGAGGTTTCATCCATATAAGGAAAAAGGTGAATGGGATGATTCCCTTCATATAACCTACAAAGAAATTTGACTTTAACATTTTTGCTATGGGCCTTATTATCACTAGTTGAGGGTTTTTCACCAGCATGATCTCCAGAGGTCAATGACAAAGGTTGATGTGATCTATTGTACCACGCTTCTAACACCCTAGGAATACTAAGAAAATCTCTAGCAAGGTGGTCACCCTTACATAACTTGCAAGGGAATTTGACTTTGCAGGATAGATTGGAAGGTTTTTCATCATCAGCCACCTCAGGATCGATGGTTTCTTGGTTTCCCCCTTATGTATTTTTCTTATTCTTCTTCATTCTCTTCTTCTTCTTCTTAGCATCCTGGTTATTAAAATCCAAACTTTCACCAGGCGAAGAGGAAGAATGGGGTGAAGAAACAAATGAAGAAGGCGAGGAATCAACTTTAGGATCAACATGAGGTTGAGAATACTCAGGTGAAGGTGAAATTGGTTGAGAAGAAGCTTGGAAATTTGGAACCATGGGTGCTGAAAATAATGAAACTGAAAAACCAATGGTTAATCCTCGGAGGGACAACGTTACCATGTAGGGAGTACAAACATTTCCAAAAGAAGGAAAAGGACCAGGATTTCCATATGTGTGGATTCCTTGATTGGTAAACTTAGGAACTATTTCCATTAGTGTCAACCTAAGATCTACTAAGGAGTTGTGCACGGGTAATATGTTATTCCGCGAGCAGTAAGTTTTTAGAAATTCAAAAAAAAAAACCAAAAAGAGGTAATCTAGGAAAAAATGGTTTACCAAGTATCTGTGAACTGCAATATACACCTTGGTGAACCAAAGACTTAACGTATTGTTAGTATGAATCTTAATTGCAAGTGTGCGAAAAAGACCACTTTAGTTGTGCATAACAAACAACCCTAACAGCAAAAGATGGTTGCCAATATCTTCAGATCTGTAGTTAGTTGATCAAGATAAATGTTGCAAAAATCTAGATCTATGCATCAAAAGACATTAAGCAATAAATAAAATAAGATTTACTCCATGCATCCAATAGGCAAGACAAGAATATGTTTAATGAATTTTATATTAAGGGCACCTGGGAGGAAAACATAGAAGGATGTTACTAGTTCTCCTCAATGGGATGCTTTCTTGTAAGTCCTCATCACTTCAGATCTAAAATTCCTCTCTCTCAATGGTGTAGAAAACCCAGACAAAAATGAAACTCAAAGGGAGCTCACAAGCAAAATGATGGAAAAATATGACGATCGGATGGTGGATCAAAGTCAGACCAAAAGTATAGATCCAGAGTGATCTTAGGCAACAAAAGGTGATGAATGAATGGAAAAACCCTTCTATTTATAACAAAATATTGAGTTAGTTTAGATTTTGGTGCATAATTAAAATATTATTAAACAAATCAAGATCCAACTTTTATGGAATATTTTATTATTTTTGTTGGAGGGAAAAGGAATTTGACTTGGGTCAAATCCCTTTATTTGTAAATAATAAATAAATAAATGATTTATTTATCATTTTAAGGATGTGGTTGAGTAATAATTAAATAAATAATGATTTATTTAACTATTTAATAGTGATTTAGTCAAATTTAACAAGGAATATTATTTAAATAAGGTTTAAATAATTATTCTTAGAAAATAATAAGATAAATAATATTTTATTTAATTATTTTTCCTGTTTTGGGTTAAATATGACCAGGATTAAACTGTTTAATTAATTATTCCTTGAGGAGAATCAAGAAAATGTGGATTTATTTAATATTTCCTCATTGGGTTTCCTGTTTAGACCATAAAAAACTTAATAAAGGTGTTTTACTAAGTTAATTTTCATAGTGAAAGCAATTTTACTTAGGGTAAAATTGGTCTTACATGGTGTACTTAGGTCCATCTAATAGTAACAAGTTAGATGACCAAAAAATGGTGTAACATATTTCCCCCTAGCATGCGAGCATTAAGAGCTAATTGTGTGACCGAAGTACATTGTAAGAACTCAATCATTAGACACCGAAGGGGAAGTCAAAGAGAGAGAAATATAAGGTAGACCGAAGCGCTAAAGGACTAGACCCTGAGGAGGCGAGACTTACAGGTGCGACAAGTATCTTTTATGAGTGAGTACCTGTGCTATAGGTGGTGGGGGAGGCATACATATGCCCACCGAGACAAAGTACAAAGAATAATGCGTCCAGTAAACAAGGGACTAAACAATATAGTACATTTTAGCATAAACATGAGCTAGGTAAAAGCATGATAATGAATCCCACATACATACTATGCTTGGGATAACAGCCAGGATTTATACAATAATATCTGAGTACATGAGATACAAATATAACCCAAATGCCCCTGTAAATAGGAAAGGGCCCTGAAAATTTGACTGATACATGCAAACAAAAAGGAGCTACAAGTGGCTGAGGCTGACATCATGAAATATATGGAGCTGCATCTAAGACTGTAATGAAGAGGTCATCTGGGCATGTGGGGGGCTACTTGTAGGGCCACCCCCTCATGAGGGCTAAGACATCTCACACACACCCGGGAATCACCGATATTAGCTATTGCATCACTGAACCATCAAGTATACAGATCTCGATCATGCTGAAAGGAGCTGGAGCTGAGAAACAATCAATTCAAAGGGCAATAAGGAGTCCCTTTTCCTGATCCAGGGCACCGAACAAGAGTGGAAGCTAGAACCAAGGTACACTGCCATCTAGACCTGTCTTCTGGAATGAGTGAGCTGATGTCGACAGAAGGAGGTTCGCCATAGGTGAGGCAATAAGGGATCCTCAACTAAGGCACGAGATAAAATAGTAGAGTGACTGACAGACTGGCACCAGGGATGATGATGAAATGGGGGGAAACTAAGTAGCGGATGGACAACTTCCCTTGTTAGAGCATAAAGGGCATGGATGACCTGGCAGTGACTGACACAATATCATGAGGGATAGGTGACAGTGGGACTGCAATCCATAATGTGCGACACGAAAGAGGAACCAAGCAATGAAGCCTTGGAGGACTATAGCAGGATACAAAGGGACTCGGGATAGACTCCATGAATGCAATGATGACTCAACTCAGATGCTCTAAACAAGGGCGACTCGATGGTGCTGCCACACAGAAAAGGTCCATTGGGGACCATAAAAACATGAGTACATCATGGTTACTCATGAAAAAAATCGACATGAGCATGGACAAGTATGGAGGCAAAGTGGTGCCTCAAGTACAAGTGTTGCAAGTGAAGAAATTATATTTTGAGGAGTGGTGAAGTGACCCTTCTTGGAAAAAATGTGTCCTATTGAAGTATCAAATCACTAAAAACTAATAGATACCCATTTGAGGGCTCAGTGAGAGCTTTCCAACGGTACAGACAATGTGTCAAGCTGAGCTACGGTTTGGCCGCAACAGGCGAAAGAAAAATTAGGGGTTCCTCTTTTAATAAGGCATTTTCCCTCCAAATTCACTCATTTGCAAGTGGAGCTACGGTGAATGTAGAGAGGAGTGAAGGCCCTAAATCTTGCAGCGATCATAGCAGACAAATCGTCCATTGGAATCGAGATCCGTTAGTTGCAGGTAAGAGGCCTAATCCTACTCTTTCATTTCACGGGATCAAAATTTCAGTTTTAGGCACCTAGAGCTCATGGACAGGCCAGGTCGCACTTTTTGGGGTCTATTCTGCAACCTGGTTAGAAGGTACTGGGCAGAAAACTGTGACCTATCCCAGGAAATGACCTGACAAGTGAAAACTCTCAAAAAAAGGGGGTTTCAATGATGTTTTTGGCTGAGATCTGGGATTTTTATGGTTGAGGGGTACAGGTGCCCCCAAGCATTTTGTGGTCATGCCAAAATGTATTTAGAAAAAGGGGAATCTAAACACATTTTCTTTATTTTTGTTATGGTTATGCAGTTAGAGAAAGGGAATGGAGGATTACCAATCTCTTTTGGTACTACAAATATGAAGCAAATGGACTTAAGTTTCTGGGTTTGCATACATGGTGTCACTATCCCAAAAAGAGGATTTGGAGATAATGAACTGGTGCTCTCCTAGAAAACTCACAGGTTGGTCAACAATAATGTCGAAGGGACTGGGTTGTTGATGTAAGATGAAGGAATGATGAGGGGTATCATCCCGAGAGTGATCCGAAGTGATATGGGACTCTAGAGGTTCTTCTAAATGGGGAAGAATAATGGTACTAGAGTCAACATGACCAGATGCACTAGGAGAGTTGTGGAGAATTGCTTCTCCTCGACACTCAAATATGGGTGTGCCCTTACTCAAACATTGGGTGTCAATGTAATGGCCACAAGGTGTATGACGTTCGAATGCATGGATTCGATGTAAGGGGGGTAGATAAAGTCAGGGGTGGTGACGACTTCCATAATGTCGTCATCGTAATAGAAGATGGGGTGACTGGTGGAAGAAACACCACCTGAAGCGGTGAAGCTACCTGACCCATCATCATGAGAAGAGAGGTTCACATGCGCATCATCACAAGGGGTGATAGAAAATCAAGTAGATGAAGGATTCACTAATGTTGAGCCCAAGGTGATCGCTGACGGGAGGTTAGGCGAAGCAGAAGGGGAAGGCCTAGGGGGGTCTTCCATCGAGGATCTCATATATGATGATAGGTAGTGGAAAGTGACCGAAGACTCTGTTATTTCGACATCCGAAGGGGGAATGTCAATAGAAGTGGATGTGTCCTCTGGTTTTGCTGAAGAAAAATGCACAAATAAGGGAGTGGTGGACTCATTGCGCTTGGCCTCGAATTGGTGACCTACCACCAGAGAGGTGCGAAAGTCCTCGAGGTGAGGACAGAGGTGGGTATAATGGCCATGGATATCACACAAAGCACAAGGGTGGTTAGTGTGAATAGTCTTGGGGTTCCTAGCTGCAGTTGGGGAAGGAACAGAGGTTTCTGGGACCGTAGACTCAGGGAATGCGACATTAACCATGGGCTTGAGATGAGGCAACTCCGGAAAAGTATGGGCGGCATGACCGACAACATCACACAAAGCACACTGAATGGTATGATTTGGAGACCGAGGAGGGGCATGTTTTTTTGGGGTAGCCTTGTCTTTATATTCCTTATTGCAAGCTTTTCCCTTCTTACCTGAAGTGATCGCAATAGGAAAGGGTTCTTGTTGAGGTGGGTGAGGCACTGTAACAGCGAGAGAAGTCATGGGGACTGGTTGAACTGAGGTCAAAGCAAGGTCAGATTTGGGTTGACCAGGTGAGGTAGTGGCTGGGGGATCGAGGTAACAAATGGGAATCCCCAAGGTCAAGCAAGGAAGAGAGAGGGTAGCCATGACAGGTGCCGTGTACACTCCTGGAGGGGGAGCTAAGAACGGTATCTGAATAGAGGGGTAATGGCCAGGCGGGACGGCTCCAAGATGGTTAAGGCCTGGAGGAACCATTCCAGGAGGGTAAAGAGGCTCATGGGTACCAGTTGTAGGTGAAGGGCCAGGAGGAGGAGGTCCAAAAGGCTGAATCAAAGAGCTAGGAGTAGGCTGTTGTTATAGCATCATTTCTCACCTTCATATGATTCATGATTGCTTTTATGGCTTTGGGCACCCATTCCTACAGACTTGGACAAATTCACTAAAAAACAGTGTAAAAATCCCCATACACGGTTATGCCCAGACTTTTTCGCGTGTATACGCGAGTCCACATGCACTTTTCTGCGTATGCCATTAAAATCATTAAAAAAATATATAAAAATTCCCTATTTTCGGGCTGGGTTGATGGTTACTCTGGTAGTTCAACCACCCCAGCACGTGGCCAACTGTTTCCAACTGTTGAAACTACTTTGAGGGAGTATAAAAACCCCTCATATGCATGGCCTAAGTGAGAGAGAGAATTTATTGATATTATACTCTGTTGGTATTCCCTATCCAAGTTTGATTCCCCGTGCCTCCTGCACTTTCCCAGTTCATTACAGGAAACCCTTGTTTCCTGGAGATGCTCATCTTCCTATATGTCATCTCGTATGCACCAGTTTGGAAGGAATCTTAGCGAGGCAAGGGCGGGACGGATCCGGATGACGGTCTGCTCGAAGATCGTGGAAGGATTCAGGTGATCTCTCCACTCGTTATTTTTGTACATGCTATTTATAATACAGAAGTACCATCTTGTTCCCGAAATATACGTGTTAGTGTCCGCTTGCATATATGAGAATATTGTTATTTAAGAATTTATGATGGTTTATCTAATGTTTCTTATGGATTTCACTAACATTTAGAGTAGATATATGCTGTACAACTAGTTCTTCGTGCTTTTTTCTTCTTGTCTTTCAGGTTAAGAAGGAAGGACGGTTGCTGGGGGTTTGGACCCTGCGGGATCTACTTCAACCGTAGGACCTACGGGTAACTTCCTCGATCTACTCTATCTGGTTTTTTATGAACATGTATGGTTGTGTGAGTCCTTCTTAAGTAGCATGCCCCTGCTCTGTGTAGGTTGTAACCCAACGAACCTCTAGGGTGATTTTCCCTGAAACAGAACTGGCGACTCCACTGGGGACTACATTCTTGTGATTCCCCTGTTGGGTGGTTTCAGCTGTTTGGTAGGTTTCCAATAGTTTTAACTTCTATTTACAGTCTAGTTTACTCTTTCTCAGTCAGACTGAAGTCCTGGTTTTTTATCCAGGCTTGATCCTTTTTGTTTTTTTATTATTTACCTTTATATACGCGCTTTTTTCTGCACACAGTCGCGTATACGCGGGTTTCCTTTAGCACAGTCGCGTATGCACGCTTGTTGCTAAACTGTGAAGTAGCGTATACCTAGGCAGATTTTGAAATTTTGGATTCTTTGGCTTTTTAGTCCTTTCTGTCTGTGGAGACCTGTTCTTGCAGTGTCTTTGTACCCTCTGGATTGTGAAGAAAGTGGTCTTTGGTCTTTTCTCTCTTTCGTTTGACTGAAAACTAGTCTTTTGGGCAAAGTGTTGTTTCTTGTGTTGGCTGGCACTTCTGGTTTGAGTTCCAAGATCGCTTTCTGGGAATTCTTGGCTGTTCTACTTCATCAGAATAGAGAGCTCCTGCTCGTTTACTCTTTCATGTCTTTGTGTTTTGCTTTGCACTACGATTTTTGCCTATTTCTTGGTTGGTTTTCTTGAGTTCAATTGGCTAGGTCTTGTTGCAATTTTTGAGGAGTCTTTCTTGATTTTTTGAAGTTTTTGTTTGCAACAAGGTTGCACTATTCTTCTAGGCTGAGTGGCTGAGTTTTCTTGTCTTCTTTTGCTCATGTTGATCTTGCTACGAGTTAGCCCTATAAGATTTGGAGCATTGTTGAAGTTTGTGCTTGAAATTTAGTGTTCTTTAGCTTGGGATTTGATAGTTTTGCTTGGTATTTTCGAGCTCTTCCTTTATAAAATTCAAAAGCTAAAAAAAAATATTTGCTTTGCTTTTGTTTTTGCATTTCAAAAGCTCAAAAAACATTTTGCCTTGTTATTTGCTTCTGTTCTTGCATTTTTGTTTTCGTTTCACTATATCTTTTGAAGCTTTGTTGACATTTCTTGCCTTTAGATTTTGACTCGATTTTGGAAAGGAGTTGTCTTTGATTTCTTCCTCTTGTTTTTAAGTGTTTTTGGTGTCTTCGTATTAAGAGTTCTTGGTTTCGGGAACTAGCTTTCTGGACAACCAAAAAGAGTTAAAACTGAAGGATCTTTTGGGAAATTTCACTCTACTTTAGAAGATTTTGCATCTTAGGATTTGCATGCTTGTAGTGATTTGCATCAGGTGCACTTAAGCATTTAGTCATTTTCATAGTTTTTGTGAGTGTGAGTGTGTTATCTGAAAAGAAAAATACAATTTTTAATTTCGTAGAACCTGTATAGAGATTGATTTTCATCGAAAGACAATAACTGCATTTGCATGTAGTTTGGTTTTTATTAATTTCTTTCTGCGTCAAAACACCATAAGTTTCATCTCCATATCCTTTTGACTTAACATAACAGCCCATTAAAATAAGCGATATAATTTAAAATCAACTAGAAAGTTTTCTAAGTGTCATACACCAACTAGCTAGGTTGTAGGGCCTTGGAATAGGTGAGTGGAGAGTTAACTCTCCAAGGCCGCTCAAACAAAACATAGAAGTTGATTAATTGAGCGAAATCCAACTCCGTTAGGTGGACCAGGAAAGATCTCCTCCAGAGAGTCAAGCGCGAGGGGAAGTGAAGACTGAGAAGAGGGATACCTCCTCTCTGATTAGCTGAATCTGACCTCAAGACCGTTCCGCCTGGCTTCTGATACGGATTGGTGCCCATAGTTGCCACTCCTAGGTTCCACACAGGTAACTACGGGGGGGAATACCTGTGGTACCTGAGGCAGACGTCGCATCACTTTCAGCAGTACTTCTAGGGGGTGCCCTTACAAAGCTTGGGTGCTTGATCCGGCAAAGGCTGTTGTTAGGAGGTCGGCGTAACTGTTTCTGATACCTTCGCTAGTTGTTCTGGGCCGTAATTATCCCAGACTGCTTTAGGGAGGTCCTATATTTTTCGCTTTCTTGTATTTTGGTGTCCGATCCTCATCACCCAGAGCGAAAATACTTGAGGGTTTTTTGCTTGACTGTATCTCAGGGATTTTTCTTTTAGTGAGTGCTCTTTGCTCCTAGTTTTCTTAGCTTTATATTTTTTGAGTCTAATTAAAATTTGCTAAAGTGGCTGATCAAGCGCCTCGTCGATCGAGGAGAATCCGGGGGTTATCTCCCGAGTCCAGAGCCTTCTTCGAGAAGGCGTAGGAGTGATTTAGCAGGTGGTTACCACCCTGTGGCGTCTGACGCAGTGGAGAGAGATCCTCCACAAAGGTATGAAGGTTTCATAGTTGATTCTGGTGTCGGTTCCGAGAGGAGCGTTCCGCTCACCTCGCGAGTTTTATTTCCTCAGGAAGAAGATTTTCAAATTGAAGACGTACCTGAACCTCCTGCGTCAGGTCCATCTCCTCTTCCTCCTGATTATCCGTTCGTTGTTCAATACATCGTACCTGAGTCAAAGAGACCGGAAGATCTTCCGTATCATTCTTACCTTTCGATGGCCACGACTGGGAACGCAGCTTCTGCTGTGAGTGCTGCAGGCATTCAGACTCCTGCTTCTGTTGAAGGAGGAGGCACTATTGCTTTATCTTCGATTGCTTCTAGTGATGCTGTGTTTGGCTCTGGTTTCACCCAAGCACATGCTTCTCATTCTGGTCCCTTCTGTTCAGGGATGCCCACTAGTGGGAATCCCTCTTTTTCCTTTTCCGCTACTGTAGCTGGATCTACACCCATGTCTTCCATGGCTAGTGGATCAGCTTCTTTTCAGGGTTTCCCCTTTGGAACTGGGCACATTCCTAGTTCCAATCCTTCTTTAGGGTCCTTTCCGTTTACGTCTCAGACCCAGAGTTTCAACCCTTGGTCTGGAAGTCAGAATTCGACCACTTTTACAGGATGGAACCCTGTATTCACTACAGTGGGGGTAGGGAATCAGTTTTACGCAAGTCATCAAGGGAATACTTCTTTCCCTTCTTCGAGTGCTTATCAGAACTTTTATCCTCTTTCTAATGCCTAGAACCCCTATCAGGGGCTTTCCTCTTCATTTCATACTTCAGCGGGGGGAACTGGTCCGGGCTTTGGTAACTCTGCGTTGGGAGGAGGTTCTTCTCCTTTTTCTACGAGTCCTTTCTGGCAACCTGGTGCCTCATCAAATCCAGGGTATTCTTTTCAGAATGTTGGGAATCCATCCCATCAAGGATGGAATCCTCAGGCTTCGCCTCGCTTACCTTTTCTGGCAACGTTAAACTTGCCAGATCTATCGAAGTTGACTAATGATCCGATTCGTTATGGTCCGGGGTGGCCTCCGGTTCCCACCAAACTTCCTTCAGACATTCCAAAGTTTGAAGGTAAGAATGGAGAAGATCCGGTTGACCACATTACCACTTTCCATTTATGGTGTTCTTCGAACTCCCTGATCGATGATTCGATTAGGTTGAGATTATTTCAACGCACCCTAACTGGAAACACCGCCAAATGGTATATTGAGCTAACTGGGGGCAGTTTTTCTACATTTGGAGAACTGGCTGTTACATTTCTGAACCATTTTCAGTTGCCTGTCCGATATGATGCTGGGACTGAACTCCTAGCCAATTTTAAGCAGGACGACGCAACCCACATTTCTGATCACATTCAGGAATGGAGGAGAAGGAAGAGGCTTATTAAAGCTCATATTCCAGGTGAATTCCTTTTGGAATGGTTTCTCAAATCCCTGTAGTCAGATATTTCGAAAGATGTATCCCTTTCTGGGGTATTTTCTGAGGAGCAGGTCATTTTTAGGGCCCAGCAGCTGGAACTGATCTATTCTCAGTCTGGGGTCCTCCATAAATATTTGCCCAATGCTCCTCGCTCCAAATTAGATTTATCTAAAACTAAGCCCGGTCCTCATGGTGACGGACTGATTGGATCGATCAATAGTGGTGCAGCCAGCCTGCTTACTCAATTGCAGCAGTTGTCTTTACAATCTGCTCCTTCTGGTCAGGCTGTGCCTGCTGAGTCATCACCTTCCCAGTCTTTGTCCATAAATGTTGTCCAAGCTTCTGATCCCAAAGGAAATCAACAATCCGATGGGAAGAAGAAGGGACAAAATAACAAGAAGAAGGGCAAGAACGGGAAGGGTAATGCAAATAAAACCAACGAGCATGTTGGTGAGGGTCCAAAGGAGAAGAAGAAAGTGAAGTTTCCATGCAAGTTGTGTACTGGAGACCATCTCACGCACCTTTGCCCTAAAATTCAGGATGCGCAGCACTTGTTAGCCCAGCAGGGTTCTTCTAGTTCCCAGGCTGTGTTAACAAACCCTTTTCCCCAAGGGCAACAATTAGTTGTTGGCGCGAACCAAAATCCACAGGGTTATACAATCCAAGACCCGGGAAAGGGAAATTCAACGAACATTTTCATGATGAGTGCTCACGCGGATATCGCTACGAGATCCAGTGATTATGGCGAAGAAGAGTCTTCGAAGCTAAGGATACTCGATGCCCTATTTGGCGCTTCACATTCTGAAGCCTCTTTTTATTTGAGTCTATGCCTCGGATGCCCAAAGCATCTTCTAAGCAATCAGCGATTAATCGAATGCTAGAATTTGCCAGGAACTGCTCGATTGTGGAAGATGCGGCAGCACAGAGAGTTCTTGTGCTATGTCATTTAGAGGTACTCGATCTTGTCGCTCGGCTGCGATGCTTTGCTCCAACGCACCATTGAAATTTGTGCTCCAAAAAATTCTTTTACGATTACTTTTTGATATGACTAATTTTAAGAAGAGACTTCCTCATCACATGGCTTTTCATATTAAATCATTGTATTGGAAGTGAAATATCTTTCGAACGGTTGTTGATGAGGGTGCTTCCACATGCGTGATGTCTCTCACATGTTGGAAGACAATTGGATCTCCCAAAGATGTTCCATCTACCACTCTTCTGACTGCGTTTGATGGTCATTCTCACAGACCCCATGGTGTTGTCCCAGCTTTGCCCATCTGTGTTGGGGGAAAAAATGTTAATATAGAGGTTGAGGTAGTGGATGCAAGCTTGGACTATAACCTTCTCTTGGGGAGGAATTGGATTTATGAGATGGATTCCATTGCATCCTCATTATTTTGAATTATATGTTTCCCCCACGAAGGGAGGATTGTTACAGTGGATCAACTGGACTGTCCTCCTGTAGACCCGAATGCGTCTTCTGACTCATCTGTTCCTAAATTGGATAATACTAAGGCGCCTGTTGAGAATTTAGGAGTTGGAATGTATTCTTCATTGATGGGTACTTTTGATATTCCTCCTCCTACGGTTCATATTAATGCAATTTCATCCTCCAAGGCTCCTCTTCGAAGACAGTTCTTCATAACTCATTATTTTTTGGACCCTTGGACCTTACCTTCCCCTACTGCCACATTAGCAGAAGGTCAAGTGGGTGGAATGGAATTTCCGATGTCTGCAGCTGAGATTGCTTATCAGTCTATTGTTGACTCTGCAGAATCCAGTCCAGCTTCTCTTTCACCGAAAGATTTGGATGGAGATGTGGCTCTGACTTGGACGCTTAGTTCTTCTTCGGCCCAGGATTGCCTTGATACCACTCTTCCATCTGAAGAGGCCATCCTGGAAGCCATGACTGGTATAGATAGACCGTGGGATGACTTGCATCATCGGTCTTACTTCTTACCTAACTTGAGCGAAGTTGAAACAAGTTTTCCAAGTCCTCTGTCTCACAGTCCTGTTCACCGTCTTAGACCTTTAGCACCAACACGGGTTTATCTTTGAAGGGAACATGGGCATGATTTCTCCAACTATCCCGGTGAACATTTCCAGGGATCCCAATATCATTGAGAATGTCTTCATCGGAGCTGAATGTTCCCCTGAAGAGATTCAGATTTACACCGAGCTCTTTAAAGAGTATAGGGATGTATTCGCTTGGTCTTATGAGGAAATGCCTGGTATAGATCCATCTATTGTCCAGCATGAGATCCAGACTTACGAAAACGCTAAGCCTATGAGGCAAAAACTTCGTCAGGTCAATCCTAGGAAGGCTGCAGCTATTAAAGCTGAGGTGGAGAAGCTGCTCAAGGCAGGATTTATTTCTCCTATTCCTTTGACTGAATGGGTTTCAAACCCTGTTCCCGTAGATAAAAAACAAGGAACAATTCGAGTATGCATTGATTTCAGAGACCTTAATAAAGCATGTCTAAGATAATTTACCCCACACCATTTATCGATCGGATCATTGACGAGTGTGGCGGTAATGAGATTTTCTCCTTCATGGACGGTTTCTCCGGATATAATCAAATTACTATACGTCCTGAAGATCAACATAAGACTGCCTTTATTTGTCCCTGGGGTACATTTGCATACAAGAAGATGCCTTTTGGTCTTAAATCTGAAATCTTGGGGCTACCTTTCATTCGAGTGGGCCATGTCATACGCCTTCCACGACATCAAAAGATTATCGAGGCATAGTAAGATGATTTAGGCACTCATTCTCGAAAGAGGATGGATCATCTGGTCACCTCGGAGAAATATTTGAAAGATGTCGTTTCTATAAAAAAAAAGAATCGAATTGAATCCGAACAAGTGTGTTTCGCGATTTGTCCGTAGGTTATTGGGATTCATTATGTCTAGGGAAGGGATTAGGGTAGATCCCTTCAAGGTTGAGGCAATACTTCGGTTGCCTCCCTCGTCCTCTATTCGTTAGCTTCAAAGTCTACAAGGAAAGTCTAATTTTCTTCGTAGATTTATCGTAAATTATGCTGAAGTTACAAAGGGATTTATGAGATTGTTGAAGAAGGGAGTTCCTTTTCTTTGGGATGACTACGCTCAACACTCATTCAATGCTTTGAAGAAAGCATTGACCTCTGCTCCTTTATTGAGTCCACCTGATTATAGCAGGGATTTCCTTTTGTATCTGGCAACAGTAGAATCTACTATTGGTATGGTTCTGGTTCAGGAGGATGATGCTCTTGCAGAGCATGTTATTTACTACCTTAGTCGAGGCTTGGTAGGACCTGAACTCAGGTACACTCCGATATAAAATTTAGCTTTAGTAGTAGTTCATGCTGTGCAGTGACTCCGGCATTACATTATTCTTTGAAAAACTTATTTTTTGGCAGCAGCTAATCCATTTCAGTTTGTCCTCAGTAGGTAAGTGATTGGGGGCAAATACAATAGATGGATTGTGATTTTTCAGGAATTTGATCTTGAGTTTATGTCTGCCAGATCCAAGAAATCATTAGTTTTCGCGGAATTGATCTCCGAGTTGTCCTGTGGGGAAGAGATGATCTATGATGAATCCTTTCTGGATGAACATTTGTTTCTTATCTCTTCACAGGATACTTGGTATGGAGATATAATTGTGTATCTCCAGACTGCGAAGTTCCCTCTACTTTTTCGAAAGATGAGCATCGTAAGCTGTGTCACTTGGCCAAGAATTATTTGATTATTGGTGATGCTTTATACCGTCGAGGGGTTGATTCAATCGTGAGATGCTACTTAACTCTCGAAGAAGCCGAGGCTGTGCTGAATGATTCTCACAGTGGAGCTTGTGGGGGTCATTTATCTGGGCTTGCTATAGCCCAAAAGATCTTGCGTGATGGGTACTTTTGGCCCTCGATTTTCAAGGATTGTATCGAATCGGTCAAAAAGTGTCATCCGTGTCAAGTCTATACTCGAAAAATGCGCGCTCATCCAGCTCTGCTTTTTCCAGTCATTACTGTTGGTCCCTTTACAAAGTGGGGTATTGATTATACTACTTGTAACCCGCCTTCGACTAAAGGTCACAAGTACATTATTGTAGCAATAGACTACTTTACGAAGTGGGTTGAAGCTATGCCTACTTTTGGGAATGATGGTGAGATAGCAACTCTTTTTCTGTTCAACCAGGTTATTGCTCGTTTTGGTATTCTTAGAGAGATTGTCAATGATCATGGCAGTCATTTTCAGAATAGCATGATGGCTGAGTTGGCTCTAAAATTAGGTTTCCGGCAGGAGCATTCATCTCCGTATTATCCTCAAGCCAACGGGCAAGTGGAAGCCATGAATAAATCCTTGAAGAATTTTCTTCAAAGGACAATTGATAAAGCTAGATCCAAGCGGCATATTATCTTTATATCTTGCACTTTGGGCATATAGGACGTCGATGAAAACTAGCCCCGGCTTTACTCTGTTTCAGCTAGTGCACGGGTTGGAATCCGTATTTCCCATTGAATGCGAGATTCCTTCTCTTAAGTTAGTTGTTGAACTTCTTCCTGACACTTCTAGTCTTGAAGAATGACTCCTTCATCTGGAACATCTCGATGAGAAGCGTCGGGATGCCACCACGATGAATGAAGCGCATAAAAATCGAGTTAAAGTTCAGTACGATAAGGCGGTCAAACCCGGGGTTTTTTCAGAAAGTGACCTTGTTTTGGTCTATGCCCAAGAAAAAGATGCCCTGGGGGCAGGAAAGTTTAAGTCTATGTGGTATGGCCCCTTCATCGTTAAAAAAGTCCTTAAGAAAGGAGCTTATACCTTGGTTGATTTTGAAGGGAACGAGTTGCCAGAGCCCCGAAATGGGCTCTATTTGAAGAAGTATTATGCCTAGGCTTCGGCCTGGCATGTTGCTTTTGTATATAGTAGTTTTTACTTTGTACATATCTGATTGATTTTCGATTTTTGATGAGTTGGTGATGTTTTTGATCTGCTTTGGCAGGTTGTGTTGGATGTCACGAGTCATTTTGGTTTCGCCGATGGTGCTAGTAGACACAACCGGAACTTAGCTTCCGCGGCTTGGGTGCTTCATTATCCTTCCGGTCAGCTGTTGGTATCAAGAGGGGTCTGCATTGGTCCTGCTTCCAATAATATAGCAGAATACACTACAGTTGTTTATCTACTCTCGGAGGAAATATCTTTGGGTGTTGATTCGTTGGTAGTATTCTTGGACTCTCAGCTGGTGGTGTCGCAGTTGAACAATACTTATCGGGTTCAAGATCCATTTTTATTACGATTGTTCTTGAGGGTGCGTTTGTTACAAAGATCATTTCAATTTTTAACTTTCATTCATATTCCTCGAGCTAAAAATTAGTTGGCTGACTCATTAGCTAATCAGGCACTTGATTGGCATATTAATAATTCCATAAAATAAAATTTTATCATAAAAAACATCATACATTTTGATACATTTATCACATCACATCAAATATCGCTGTATATATATCATCAGAGTGTTCAAAAAAATTTACAAAATTTGGATCCATAAGGTCATACAAAATTTGGGCTTATGCCCGATCATGTTCAGTCTCAAAAATACAGTCATCTGATACATAGTATCTATCTACTCCTGAGGTCCCTGCCCAGAAGTCGTGTTCATCTAGAACATGATCGCGGTGGCAACTCGGCGGAATAATCGTACCCAGTCTCGAGGCACTCCTACCACCCGTCTCTGGACGACTTCCGGCAGATCCTCCACGGCAGCCATAGGTATTTGGTGGGTTAACCCCTCCAGGTTCCTCTGCACAGCCTGGAGGGTCCTGTCTGAATCCACTGGATCTGCTTCGCCCCTGCGACGCTTGTGGCGCGGGAAACCCTCAGGTCACACTAGTCCAATATTTGTATCATGATCATGTTTACATTGTTAGTCATTATGAATCCAATGAAAAACATGTTTGTTTTTCATTTTTTCATACATATTTGAAAAAAAATAAAAAAATTATATAAGTCAAAAAATTTTGCAAACTTACCGACTGTACCCCATGCTGTGCCTGGTGGAAGAATAAGATCTGGATCTCCACGAAAGTCCATCTCGGCATAGGGATAGTCGTCCACAGCGATGATTTGTTCTCCCCACCAAAAGAAGAACTCATCATCCCAAGTGGTCCGGGGTACTTCACTTCCCCCTAATCTCTTCATCATGTCTGCCCAATGGGCAATTCTTGGGTCTCTCGGGCTGCTGATGGTAGAGATGACTCTGGGTCTCAATGTTGGTATCTTCTCAAAGAAGAATGTCATCAAAATTGTACCGTATCCAAAGTGTTTTGTTTTTACTTGGCGGATTGAGGTCAACTGTTGCTTCATGTTCAGTAATAGGGCTATGCACCAATCATACACATGAGTCAAGAATTCTACTGCTATGCTCATTTGCGTCCTAGACGCCTGATGTAGGGAGGCAGATCCTGCCACTCTGCCAATGGTGAAAAGGAGGATTTTCATGTGCAAATCCCGTAAATATTTAATCGCAATCTGAGTTCCAACTTTCTTGGAACCCTCTACGCAATACACGTGGACATAATATTCCACGGTTAGCCCTCCCAGGGGCTTCCCGTGCAAGTCTACTGGTTCTCCCCTCCGGGAAAGTCTAGTGATAAAATATATGTCTTCCACTTCAATGCGTATTGGCATCTGATCTATAACGAAGCAATCTTGGTCTGGTTCCCAGTAATTGACGAGCATTTCTAGCAACCGAACATTGCTTTTCATATTTGGCATTTTGAAAAATTTGAACAATCCGCAATTTCGAAGAATATTTTGCGATGCTCGATCTTGCATGACCTCTTGATCAATTGCGCTGTGTTCACACTCCCTCCATGAGATTGTCATCCTGTCAAATTTAATAAATCATGCATTAGCCACACATTTTTTGATTCGAACCTGCGCATACGCGACTTTTTCTATTCACAGTCACGTGTATACGCGACTTTCCCATTACGAACCCGCGTATGCGCAAGTCCGTGTTTTTTAGCAAGGGTTTTAATGGTGAAAATCACTAAATTTTAATTTCCAAACAGACAAAATGATTTTCAAAGATGATTGAGGAGCCTACCTGACAAATTCGGTGCGATTCGACGGTCGGTTGTTCCTGATTTGACGAAAGAAGTTTTTTTCTCCAGAGCACTTTTTTCCAAATCAGCAATGCGATAATGAACCAAATATGAGGTAATTTGTCTATTTATGGCTAAAAATTTGAAAAATTTTGCAAAAATTTGTTATGCTTATTTTTTCGATCTATTTTAAGCCGCATAACCCGGATGCTTGGAAGTGCCCAGTTTGGTATGTTTTCAGGTACATTTTGACGATTTTGAGATTTTTCCCGGTTTTTGATCCATGATTACCGACTCATCACGGCAGGTATATTATCTTCACTGGCATATAGGTTAGGGAAATCACTTTCTGTTGCATCTTGCATACTAGCCTCCATACTGATCACTTGCCTTAGGGTCGATCCCATCAGGTCATGAGTATTACACCCATTTCACTCGTCGATTATTTAATCATGACTTGGTGGTAGAGCCTTCCTTTACATGGGCTTCCTAGTTAGTTCCTCGCTATCACTTGTTGCCCATGCTGCATTTTATGTAGGCTCGGGAGTCCTCTTTAGTCCCGCCATGACTTATGTGTTGGAGCTTCATTATTCTTCATCCTCACTATCATTTTTCTGGCTATTACCCTAGAGGCTCCCTGGTGTCGTTAAGTTGTATTACTGCATTGCATATTGGCTACTTGTTTATCCTGGCCTTTAGCCGGCTTCATTTGGACTCGATGTTTAAGCCAACTTTTGACCTTGTCTATCTGTACAAGTTAGCCATTGCATGCACTTAGCTATCGCGACTTAACACCCTTTTACCCATGGATGGAACATTCCTTTGAGTATCGCTTACCAGTTTCTGTCACCTTGCATTGAGCATAGGATTGTTCCAATCCCAGGAACTAGTGCATCTAATTTTTGATACTTATTCTATCCATTGTACCATAGCATTCTTTTATTCTTTTTCAGGCTTTTTATATGAAAAAGACAAAAAAATCAAATATAAAAAAAAGAGCGGGAACGGGATGTATCTTCGTTGTTTTGATGGCAGTACAGAGTCAGTTTGTCGCCCTGGAACAAAGCACATATACTTATATATATTTCCTTCATTTGGGATGGTTTTAGTTTTTGACCTAGGTTCAGCCTTTACCATGTTTCACTTGTCAGTCCTCCCCCGGTTGGTTATCTCTTCCAATCATATGGAGAGTTTGTTCTGCCTCCTGCATGACAGACTTATACAGTGTCACTTTTTACTGCCATGGTCATCACAGAGTCGTGCTTTTGTTCAAGGGAAGTCTAGCCTGAGTCGGCCATTCTGCGGTGTCTCTTGACTCATTATTTAGTCGGCCTTCCCGGTCTTGTCAGTATCATGTTCTATCACATCAGATGTTTTGATCTTCTGCTCGTGCTGGTTTGAGAAGGTCTCCATTGACTTCTTGCCGCCGGGTTTGTCTCTTATCGACTACGACACATTGCTCTGAGAGCAAGCCTAGAGCCGCACCTTGGGCCTATTTCCATCATTGATAGGTGACCTCGTGCTCAGCATTTGATCATCATCATGGGTCTTTGACTGAGTGGTTTCCCCTGTGTTCAACGTCAGCACACATTATCACACTTGGGATTCGTACAGTACCTTGATTTCCATTTGACCCTATCGGTGGATTTCTCGCCTCTGTGTCAGCTTTCATTATTGGTTGGTTCAGAGGGTTTCTTCCGTGCGCTAGCTTCATCTTGTGCATGTCGGAAACGTACTTCGGTTTTGGTTCCATCACTCTACTTTGTCCGATTCCTTCCAAATCTTGGCCTGCGGGTTACACTCGCGCTGGACTGATGTGGGATGCCTTAATGCCTTCCTTCCAGCAGATCTTTTCCCATCGACTCCGACTCATTGCTCCGGGAACAAGATCTAGAGTCTTTTTGTCAGTACCTTAGGGTTTGCAGTCATCAGTGGCAGACTCTTCGCTATCGACAGTGGGGATTCATCATTGCCTCCTGATTGGTAGATTCTCTCAAGTGTTCAACTTCAACTCATTCATTCGCACTTGTTAGATTGTACTGGGGCACCTTGACGCTCATTTTCATTATTGGTGGGTTGTCTCACGTTGGTTAACGATATACATCATTGACCGGTAATCCAACGATTTCTCACATGGTCGACTTCAGCTCATTTATTCCCATTGTGTAGAATTGTGCCATAGTGATCGGTGAATACCTCGGGTTGCATCAGCATTTCTCGGTTCACTTTTGATAGTCCATTCTGTTTCTGCCAGTGATGCCGTCCACCCTTATATGTTGCAGTTCAGTACAGCAGCATCCTATATGTCGGCTCCCGAGTTGCATGATTGTACCGTTTGTTCCACCTCTTATGATTCGGTACTTGGAGATTCAGTTACTTATATGATCAGACATCCAGTTGCACCATCCTTGATCAGCTTTCTATATGTGATACTTGGACATTGATTCAGACTTATATTTCCGGGCCATGCTCAAATGATTCATTGTGTACTTTCAGTTCAGCTATACTTGTATACATGTTGGATCTATTCAATACTTTCTATATGATGTATTTTTGACTGAGCATGGGTATGCCCGCCTCAGCATGAGTTGACTCTCTGTTTTCTTTCATTGGTTTTTGGCAGGCTGAAATCTGGTGAAGTCCTCTCTCGTCCTTGCGAAGTTCTTTCTATGTGCATAATACATTTCGGCCATCATGTACCCCTTCTGACCTCATATATTAGGGGGCATCTGTTATAGCATCATTTCTCACCTTCATATGATTCATGATTTCTTTTATGGCTTTGGGCACCCATTCCTATAGACTTGGACAAATTCACTAAAAAACAGTGTAAAAATCCCCATACGCGATTATGCCCAGACTTTTCCGCGTGTATACGCGAGTCCAACTGCACTTTTCCGCGTATGCCATTAAAATCATTAAAAATATATATAAAAATTCCCTATTTTTGGGTTGGGTTGATGGTTACTCAGGTAGTTCAACCACCCCAGCACGTGGCCAACTGTTTCCAACTGTTGAAACTACTTTGAGGGAGTATAAAAGCCCTTCATGTGCATGGCCTAAGGGAGAGAGAGAATTATTGATATTATACTCTATTGGTATTCCCTATCCAAGTCTGATTCCCCGTGCCTCCTGCACTTTCCCAGTTCATTACAGGAAACCCTTGTTTCCTTGAGATGCTCATCTCCTTATATGTCATCTCGTATGCACCAGTTTGGAAGGAATCTTAGCGAGGCAAGGGCGGGACGGATCCGGATGACGGTCTGCTCGAAGATCGTGGAAGGATTCAGGTGATCTCTCCACTCGTTATTTTTGTACATGCTATTTATAATACAGAAGTACCATCTTGTTCCCGAAATATACGTGTTAGTGTCCACTTGCATATATGAGAATATTGTTATTTAAGCATTTATGATGGTTTATCTAATGTTTCTTATGGATTTCACTAACATTTAGAGTAGATATATGCTGTAAAACCAGTTCTTCGTGCTTGTTTCTTCTTTTCTTTCAGGTTAAGAAGGAAGGACGGTTGCTGGGGGTTTGGACCCTGCGGGATCTACTTCAACCGTAGGACCTACGGGTAACTTCCTCGATCTACTCTATCTGGTTTTTCATGAACATGTATGGTTGTGTGAGTCCTTCTTAAGTAGCATGCCCCTGCTCTGTGGAGGTTGTAACCCAACGAACCTCTAGGGTGATTTTCCCCGAAACAGCTGCACAGGGCGAAGAGGCTGTTGACTAGCCAAAGCGGGCCGCTTGAGGGTAGCCCGAGACAATTGCATCATGCAAACATTTGATGCACTGGGATAAGAAACAGGAGGAGGAAGACCAGGGAATCTACCAAGCAGAGAGGAGTCTTTGTAGACTACGGGTGAGACACTAGTCAAAGGATCGACGGTTTGCTTATTGGCCACTGAAGAGATGATGGACTCAGGGGAGGTCCGAGACTTTGGTTCGTAATATTTCAACTGGTCAATGGTGACCATATTTTCATTATGAAGGAATAACATATTTCAGTGGACCACAGATGGGATAGTAGACATCAGATAGGTGTAGCTACGACCCAATAGAATGTTGTAATCTAAGGGGGCATCTATGCCTTCTACGTCAACGCAAAAAGTCTTGCCCGCAAGAGTAATAGGACAGTTGCGGAATAGGCCAATGGGCTGGGAGGCATGGCTATCCCACGCTCAAAGAGTGATTGTGGAAGGATCCAACTAAGCTGATCTGAGTTTCTTCCAAACTGAAGCGGACATCACATAGGTGGATGCCCCCTCATCAATAATGCACCAAGAAAGTTTGGCGTTCAGGACCTTGACTGGGATTTTGGTGCCGGGTAATCCCACAGTCCCTGGTGCTCTCAATTTTGTCTTATGTGTGCTTTTATTGCCTCCATAATTTACCCCAAATATAATCCAACAATCAGTAAATCTCACATTTTTCTAATTACTTGAATGACAATTTAAATAAATAATTTGAGGGCTTTAATGTCTCAAATCCCTGAGATTTGAGACATTAATTTTGAGTTCTCTTATGCGGAATAAAACCTTGTATCTTAAATGCTCATTCTTGAAATTATCATTTAGATGCTTGACCCCTATAATTTATGACCATAAGGGTTATCATATTCACCTCACAAAGATTTGGGTCAGCAATCTTTATCTTTGCACGAGATCCTTCTTATGTCTCATTCGACTACTATGGTTCCAACCACTTTATGGCTAGTTGTACCAATGTCTGAGCCTTATGGCTTATGACCCAAAGTTCGCAAGCCCGCCTTATCATTCACCACAGTAGATTGTATAACCATAGACCTTCGATCGTGTGCATATCAACAACCATTCCAAGCCTTCGACCTTGGTTAACTCAAATCGTGTATGCATATATAACTCCGACCATGTAATATTTAACACAATAACCTGAAACTTTTAAATAGCCACGCAAGCGATTTCAACCATGGTTTGTGATATTACTACGATGGTTTATAATTCATTTCATTTCATTGACCCGCACATAGCTTGCCTCCCAAATCTGACGGTTGATGGAGCATCGCGCCGGTGTGGGTGATCCGACGCTCCTCGTGGAATCTCGTGTTTTGTTGTTATCGGAGTGTTAACACCTGATGAAAGCAGTCTTTTAAAACCACTCAAGGACGCGTGTCATTCACTTTGTGAGATCGCATTAATTTTGAAAAAAATAGCTTACTGCTTTATACTTGCGCGAAAACCGCCTTTCCTCCAACTAGCTTTCATTGTTTACTTCTCCTCGGGGTTCTGCTTCTTCCTTCATTCGAGGTTCCACGAATTACTCTTCGCTGCAGTTCGATTCTCTCATTGCAAATATAGTGGAAGCCTCATATGTGACTCCCAGGCCAGACTTCTATTCACTGTGTATACAATGGGTGTGTGAGTCTCCTCTGAGATCGAACCCCTCGCTTCTTCCAAGACCAACTCCCCTCAACAGCCGATTGACTGTCCATCAGATCTGCTTCTCGTGATTTTCATTTGGACAACTTTGAAGAAGACCTTCAGTAATTATTTGCCAACGCCTGGATCGATTTTCACACAGTGTCGTGGCTAATTCCTCCATAGCCCACAACATGATTCAGGATCTTAATCCTCAACGCACAGTACGTACGGATGGTGTGCCCATGCCCTACTTAACTACTTGATTTACACAACATATGCCTACTCCAGGAGTCTCAAGAAGAACCAATTCCTCCTTCCAACAACGAACGCTTTCATTCAATTTACTGTCTATGCCTTACATAGGGCATCACATCAATAAATCCACACAGGACTTTAATTCATATGTCTACTCTTATTCAATACACATCAGGACATCGACATGAATGTCGATTTCTACCAAGATACACCGAGTGCAATTTATCCCGAACATAGATTCGAATCCTTCACTATCCTTACAGGGAATTCACCTATCATTAACCCCAGATGACAGAGTACATACTCCACCTTCTAATACAATCAGTTATTGAGTTATAGAAGCTATCCACGCAGAAATTAACTCAACAAGGTTCATCTCACAGATTTCAGGCACAATTTCCCTTACACATATCCGAATCCTTATTGAAATTCGAAGACATTCAAGCAGAAATTAAACAAATCTAGACACGTTAATTCAAAAACAATTTCCTTCATAATAGATACAAAGAATTACATACAACATCTCGGTGCTGGCCAGATCTTCACTTACAGTGGCCCTTCTATCTCTTACTCGATCTCTTAACAGCCCCCCTTACACTACAGATGCCTACATTTTATACAAGAGATGAATGAATCGATTCACCTCCTATAACAGCCTAGTAACTCTTAAAATTCTCAAAGTTCCTAAATTTAGACTCAACTCCTCAACAACTAAAATTGCCGCTTCACCTTCCTAACTTATCAACTTCTCCTCTCATGTTCTCTAACTACAGAGAACATTTACAATTCCTTACTTTTTATTAAAAATCACTAATAATTATATGAGAAATTAAAAGCATAAGACCCCCTATGTCTACTTAGGTACAAAGTATTTGATGGTGCCTAATGCCCCTGCATCAGACTCCCAAGCTTCAATTTGTTCATGATCTCCTGATCATGTGTCCTTAATTTCTGCCTCCGGGATCCCATACTTTATTTTTTTGTTGCCCAGCAGTTGCATCATTCTTCAACTGATCTTCTCCAGGTTTCCAAACTTTGTTTTGTAAATCACCTCCAGCTATACTTTCACAATCTTATTTTTTCCTTTCTGTACAAAAATCCTTCTGCTTCCTGGCTGTTGTATGCTGCATCGGTCTTATGATGTCTTCAATTTATTTGTCCAGCCTATCTTCTAGCTGGAAATTCCTCTTTCTACTGTTGCTGCTATCAATTTTTGCTAATGTCAATACTTCTGCTCTTGCTGTCTCACATGTTATTAACATGTTTACTACTCCTGCAGGTGTCATGCCCCATGCTTCTTCAGCTGCCATCATGGGTGTTGCTGATGCCAATGTTGCTTCCACCCAAACATCCTGAATATCATTTAAGATATCTCCCTCTGCAACATTTTTATTTTGCTCTTCATCTGCAACCTCATTCTTAGAAAACAGATCAGCACTTAATTTCCTACCAGCAGTGACATACTCATCCAGAATACTAGTAAACAGAATTTGATTCTGCAAGCTAGGATCTGCTCCTCTTTTCTTCACAGCTTCAGGCCTCCTTGCTCCAGTGTCTGCATTTTCTTTCTCTTGCATAATTCCTCCTAGCAGACGATTCAACCATCTCCCCTATACTTTTTTTGCATCTTCAACATGCTGTAAGTTAGCTTCAATGTCTCCTCCTTCTTCTTGGGAAATCTGCAACAACTGCCTCTCATCCTCTTGATGGATTCTGGAAATCCAATCAAGTTCTTTAAGCTCTGCATTTCATCTTCTATCAGCATAGAATTCTGATTCTTCTTTACTGCAACAATTTTAAAAATCTGTCCACCAATTCTTTCTTGTGCATTCATACCATCCATATGCTGAAATATGGCTTCAGCATCTTCATCTTTTGTCAGCATGGAATGCTGATTTGCTTTACTCATGAGACTGTCAGCTAGCCTCTTTCTCTCATCTACTTCATGAATTCTCTTTTACCGTGATTCATCAAAATGATGCCCTTCATTTTTATGAATCATTTTCTTCTTATCCTCTGTTTACTGATTTTCATTCGTGAAAATTCTTTTGTCCTGCTTCTTCAGCAAATTCTCTTGTGCACAGGTCCTCTGCCTCTCCAATTATCTTCTCTGAAAATCCAACCTCCTATACAACTCCACAACTTCAATAGGAGTATATTTCGGGAACCTTACATAATCCTTTATGCCTCTGCTTGTCCTTGACCAATCCTCTATTGGTCCTTCTCTCTCAGCCTCAACATTCTGCTGAATATCTTCATTTGACTTTTCTTTCTTCATCTCTTCCTGAGATCTCACTATCTCATCATTGATCTGAACAGATTTCAGATTCAATGTCTCTTCCTCATCAACAAACTCTAACGCTTGTCCATCTTCTAGCGGTGTACCTACAAACACACACAATTTTTTAGTTTTCAAACCACAAGACCTTTTAGTCTTGGCTACTTCCTCAAGCACTTCCTCTTGAATAGGTCTGCACATGTAATCTTCAATTTCCATCCTTGCCTCAAGAACTCTGGGTTCTTCTTCCTCTGTGGAGTTTGTCATCACTTCACATTTTTCAGACTCAAAAACACAAGCCCTTACATCATCTGGACTTGTCCAATAACTCAGGAAATCCTCAATGATTTCCTCTTTAGCAAGAAAAACTTCTTGCTACCTCAAGTCTTCATCATGACTCAAAATATCTCTTGTAGATCTCCACTCTCCATCTGTGCTCTGTTCTTCCCCACAAGCAGAAATTTCTTCTTTCAACTCAACTGATATGAGTTCTACTCTCAATAGGGAAATATTCTTTTGACTCAACCTCAACTATAATGGTTGCCATTTCACGCTCTTCCTCATGAGCCAACCAACTCTCTGTCTTTCTTCTATCATCCTCTCCAGTTTATAAAACTGCTCTGTAATCTCAGCTATCTCTTCCCACCATTCTTCATCAGTGGATTTCTTCTTCATGCCATTTCCTTTGGCATCTTCTTTATTTCTTCTATTGTGGCCTCTCTCAGAACCTCTGCAATATCTACTGTGGCTATCAGTAACCATTCTACTCCTTCAAGCTTCACTAAGCCTCTGCAACAACAAGCTCTCTTGCTGCAACTCACCTCACCAATCCCTTCTTCCGGATCCGGCTTTTGGCAAGTACTGGTCCCCTGTATGCTGGAACCTTCTGAGCACTCTCTTCTGCTCTTACTAGGCTTCACTCTGTAACTTTCCTCAAGAACACCTCTGCTCTCTTCTCATCCAACCTTTGTTGGGAATTTTCCCAGGTTCTGCCACACTTATTCTCCACTCAGAGTCCCTTGCTGGACTCTTCTATCACTGCTCTCAATGTCGTGATCTGCTTCAGCTGAGATGTCTTCAATTGCCTGCACTCTAACTTCTTCAAGCAATCCTTCAATCGGAGTTAAACACTGCCCACCTTCTCTTGAGAACACTGCAATTGTTCTCTTTATCCAGCCTCTAACTGAATATCAAGCTCACTGTCTTCACTATCAAGCTCTGTCAACCACAATTCTGCAAACATAAAATACACATCAGATTTAAATTTATCCTCCTGCAAGATTTCTACACGATCTTGTCTTCCACTCACTCTGCAAATCCTGTTCACTGTGTACTTTTCCTATCAGATCTTGGAATATGATCTTCCCCTTTCAAATCTGTAATTACTCTTCAATAGATTTGTAACTTCAAATCTTCTTCACTCTCTTATCACACGCACTGTATCTCTGCATGCTGCTGTGGAGCGATAAAAAGGTGTCTTTTTAACTTCTAATTACCTTCACATTAATTATCAACCCAGGGACGACTTATTATTTCAAGAGTGTACTCAGTCTGAGGCGGCTATTTACTCAAGAGTAATGTTTGTGAAGATGTAGTATAGAAATACAAATGCAGAAATAATAAATGCTTGAAAAGAAATCTAATTACAAATGACAGAAATGTAAAGACTACACTACAGCAACCTTGCTAGACATCGATTAGGGACGCAGTAGTAATAACTCTTTCCCCTAGAAATCGATGTGAGATGACCAAATCGGGGACCTGGAATGATTAGCTCTGCCCTCTACAGTTTAGAGATCTCAAAGCAAGTGAAAACAACTCAAAGGAAATGAAATCTAAAACGCAAACTGGAAAGGAACATCAATCTAAAAGCAATGAACAGGAATTGAATAGCAACGTAAAATAAACAGTGAATTCAATTCATAACCAAGCAAACTAGATTTCTACTCTTTAATCCTGTCGACAACCACGCAACAATCAACTATCGTAATTCATAAACAAAAGGAACAACAACTGGAATTAGATACAGAAAAACAACATTTTATAACAATTGAATCATGAATCATGCTTCTCGTAAAGAATGGAATAACAATGACTCTGTATTTGATCCAATTAGCAATAACTCAATTCTTTAATTGTAATAAACGAACTTCACACAACAGAAATAAACTAATAGAAATACAAACAGCAGATCGCTCCACCAGGGCCGGGCCCTCAACCACCGGTGAAGCGTTGCTGTGCTTTACTCCAACGCTTGAGAAATGGAACAACAGTGAACTCTTTTATTAATCAGGCATTAATAATGTTTACAAATAGCTCACACTCTCTTAACAAGAGCCGATGCACAATTCTGCAAATTACAATAAGAAAATTCTCTCCCTCCCCCCATACACAATACATGCTTCTCCTTTTATAATCAGAAGGTGGAGAAATTAAATAGCAAATAGGATCTCTAATAATAATTTTGAATTTCTTCCAACCAATTGATCAACAATAAAATAGATTTACATCCCTCTTTCAACAACAGCAAGTCGAATTTGGCTTTGTAGCTGAGATTTGGAGGACGGCCGCAACCACAGATATGAGAAAATCGTGCTCAAAGAACCCTGTGTTTCTCTCAGTACAAGCCGAATTTGGGCAAACCGTTCTTTCATAAAGTTAATTGGGTCCGTTCTGAACAAAACCCATGTTCCGGATTTTCCAGATTCATCTTCATTTGCTCAGAATATCAACCGCAAAACTGTCACTCCTTATTCCAGCGCATTTATGAGTTGGCACTTTTAATGATCAAATCTTCAATCTGGAAATTATCTTGGAGGCTAAAAATGGTGAATAATGTTATAACCAACTTATTAAAACTATCATTGATAAAATAATTCATAATCATCAATTTATTAGAAATAAAGGAGAATAAATAACATTCATTCATAGAAGCATAAATCATCATAAAATGGATTTAAATAATAAATTATAATAAATGACGTGATGAAGAATGGTAGAAATGGGTGGAATAAGCGTTCACAAGTGATAATAATAATGGCATATTAACGGCCCAACAGCTGCAATTTCATCGGTTTCCACAAGTCTAGTTTCTTTTCATTCACCAGAATTGGACTTTTTCAAAAAGAACTATTCCCGCTCTGATACCACTCTGGTGCCAGGCAATCCCACAGTCCCTGGTGCTCTCAATTTTGTCTTCTGTGAGATTTTATTGCCTCCATAATTCACCCCAAATATAATCCAACAATCGGGCAATCTCACATTTTTCTAATTAATTGAATGACAAGTTAAATAAATAATTTGAGGGCTTTAATGTCTCAAATCCCTGAGATTTGAGACATTAATTTTGAGTTCTCTTATGCGGAAGAAAACCTTGTATCTTAACTTCTCATTCTTGACATTATCATTCAGATGCTTGACCCCTATAATTTATGACCATAAGGGTTATCACATTCGCCTCACAAATATTTGGGTCAGCAATCTTTATCTTTGCACGAGATCCTTCTTATGTCTCATTCCACTTAGTATTCGACTACTATGGTTCCAACCACTTTATGGCTAGTTGTACCAATCTCTGAGCCTTATGGCTTATGACCCAATGTTCGCAAGCCCGCCTTATCATTCACCACAACAAATTGTATCACCATAGACCTTCGATCGTGCGCATATCAACAACCATTCCAAGCCTTCAACCTTGGTTAACTCAAATTGTGTATGCATATATAACTCCGACCATGCAATATTTAACACAATAACCTGAACCTTTTAAACAACCATGCAAGCGCTTTCAACCATGGTTTGTGATATTACTACGATGGTTTATAATTCATTTCATTTCATTGACCTGCACATAGCTTGCCTCCCAAATCTGACAGTTGATGGAGCATCGCGCCGGTGTGGGTGATCCGACGCTCCTCGTGGAATCTCGCGTTTTGTTGTTATCCGAGTGTTAACGCTCGATGAAAGCAGTCTTTTAAAACTGCTCAAGGACACATGTCATTCACTTTGTGAGATCGCGTTAATTTTTCAAAAATAGCTTACTACTTTATACTTGTGTGAAAACCACCTTTCCTCCAACCAGCTTTCATTATTTACTTCTCCTCAGGGTTCTGCTTCTTCCTTCGTTTGAGGTTCCACGAATTAATCTTCACTGCAGTTTGATTCTCTCATTATGAATAGAGTGGAAGCCTCATACGTGACTTCCAGGGCAGACTTCTATTCGCTGTGTATACAATGGGTGTGTGAGTCTCCTCTGAGATCGAACCCCTCACTTCTTCTAAGACCAACTCCCCTCAATAGCCGATTGACTGTCCATCAAATCTACTTCTCGTGATTTTCATTTAGACAACTTTGAAGAAGACCTTCAGCAATCATTTGCCAATGCCTGGATCGATTCGCACAAAGTGTCCGTGACTAATTCCTCCATAGCCCACAACATGATTCATGATCTTAATCCTCAACGCATAGTACGTACAGATGGTGCACCCATGCCCTACTTAACCACTCGATTTACACAACATATGCCTACTCCAGGAGTCTCAAGAAGAACCAAGTCCTCCTTCCAACAACGAACGCTTTCATTCAATTTACTATCGATCCCTTACACAGGGCATCACTTCAATAACTCCACACAGGACTTTAATTCATATGTCTACTCTTATTCAATACACACCAGGACATCGACATGAATGTCGATTTCTACCAAGATACACCGAGTACAATTTATCCCGAACATAGATTCAAATCCTTCACTGTCCTTACAGGGAATTCACCTATCATGTGTAGAGCATCATTAACCCTGGATGACAGAGTATGTACTCCACCTTCTAATACAATTGGTTATTGAGTTACAGAAGCTATCCATGCAGAAATTAACTCAGCAAGGTTCATCTCACAGATTTCAAGCACAATTTCCCTTACACATATCCGAATATTTATTGAAATTCGAAGACATTCAAGAAGAAATTAAAAAAATCCAGACACGTTAATTTAGAAACAATTTCCTTCATAATAGATACAGAGAATTACATACAACATCTCGGTGCTGGCCAGATCTTCACTTACAGTGGCCCTTCTATCTCTTACTCGATCTCTTAACAACCCCCCTTACACTACAGATGCCTACATTTTATACAAGAGATGAATGAATCGATTCACCTTCTATAACAGCCTAATAACTCTTAAAATTCTCAAATTTCCTAAATTTAGACTCAACTCCTCAACAACTAAAATTGCCTCTTCACCTTCCTAACTTATCAACTTCTCCTCTCATGTTCTCTAACTGTAGAGAACATTTACAATTCCTTAATTTTTATTCAAAATCACTAATAATTATATGATAAATTAAAAGCATAAGACCCCCTATGTCTACTTAGGTACAAAGTATTTGATGGTTCCTAATGCCCCTACATCAGATTTGGAAGGCGACGGAAGCAGGGAGAGGAGGATGTTCTGACCGGTCAACATCAAAGACAATCAACTAATCATCAGAAGATCTATAGTTCCCATGGCATATAGTAGAGATTTTCGTTGTGAAGGGCATGACTGGAGGAGTTCCAGCATTGAAATGGCAGCAGGAGATTGCACCAAATCATCTACTATGCTATATGAATTGGCAGCTTTGCCAGAGGTAGAATTTCAGCATAGTGGTCCGTTAGGGATCCTGGTATGAACCTCCGCCTTAGGCTAAGGGATCTTCAAGGCACCATTAGGTGTTGAGAGAGACTCTGTAGGGACCAAAGGAGGTGGCTCGGGGACAGACATAGTGGGAGGCTTGTTGTACTAATGGGAATGAGTCTGAAGATTGATGTCTATTGTTAGAGGTTGATCAGAATTCATCATGAGAATCTGGTAATCGGGGGTACCAGATGGACGAGGTTGAGTGGCCACCTGACCTTCAGGTGGTTGGGTGGCCACAAATCCTTGCTGAGGGAAAGGATTAGTAAACACAGCTGGATGCCTAGCCGTAGCACTTGGAGGGATGGAAGGGGAGGCTTTCTGTCCATGCAATGTTGCTTGAGACTCCCAAATTTGCTTCATCTGTGGTAAAATAGGACAATCATGCATGTAATGACCATAAACACCATAATAATAACATTTTTTGTTCGTGCGAACATGCATGTCCTGCTTGAGCTGAGTGTCTTGTTGCCGGTTAACAGTATTAGGAGCATTATTTTGAGGATTAGGTCCAGGATTACAAGGAGCATATTTATTTTGAGTGCCTTTCCTCTTCTTTTTGGAAGGAGGAGGATTAGTCGCACCCTGCTGTGCATACACCTACCCTTGAGGGGGTAGTGGCTGCTATTGCAGGGATTGAGAAGGCAAGGGAGGAGGAGGTGCTAATGCTAGAGGAGATGGAGCACTAGGCTGTGGATATGGATAATAAGGAGGTTGGATAACAGTGTGGTAAATAGGACGTTGGGAAAAAGGAGGGGGAAAAGTGCTGGAGGTATTGGCCCCCCCTGAGGAAAACCATAGCCCATTGGAGGTTGAGCGTATAGATGAGAGAGAGCTCTAATGATACCTTCAATGGAATGAGATGCCCCCGGTGCATTGGCACCACCGAGTCTAGGAATATCAGGTAGAACAGTGTAAACATAACCCGACTAAGCGTAGATCAGGTCATATTTTAACACAATTTGGAGAGCGGCTTCTTCGGTTTGAGGGAAATGAAATGCGACATCTTTGTCGATAGCCGGCAGGAGAGATCTAAGGAACCAATCCATGTAGACACGGTCTTCAAAGGTAGGGGCTCAACATAGGCTCTCTCTTCTCCGCCATTCCTAGACATAATCGGATAGGCAGGTCACAGAAGATTGACAGAAAGAAGTCAAAAGTTCGGTACTAGTGTCGTAACGAAGGGGAATTTGGAAATAAGACAAGAAAGCCTGAGCAAGAGTCGCAAAGGTGGTATGAGAGGATGGGGCCTGATCAACATACCACTTAGAAGCTTCACTAGTAAGTGTTCATTGGAACAACCGAAGATGGACAGCGTCATTGGTAATGGATTTAGATGAACACCACATGTGGAAAGACCGAACATGATTTGTAGGATCTTCACTAGCAAGACCTTCAAACTTGGGAATGTCGAAAGGGAGCTTGGTTGGCATTGCAGGCCAACCAAAATTATGGTGTATATGGTCCTTTATCAACTGGTCAAAATCGGGAAGACTGAGGCCTGCCATATAGGGGAGCAAGGTAGCAGCAAGGATAGTTCATGTTGCGGTCCCACTAGTAGTATTCCCAGCATTAGGGCCGGGGCTACCACCAGCGTTAGGTCTTGAACTAGACATGGTGAAGGTGATAGGAGGAGAACCGGGGGCAGAAGGAGGACCCAATGGACTAGAAGAAGAGTCGGAGCATGGACTCGGAGGAGGACTAACTCGAATCCTACGCGGAGGAGTAAGTCTTCCTACCGAGAAATGAGGATGAAGGCCAAGAAGTCTCTGGGATAAATGCCTTGCTGGCACAATGGTGACGACACAAAGGAAAAAGAGACTGACAAGGGCAAGGAGGTGCAGGATCAACTGATTACAATGTCGAAACAAGGGTGAAGAGGTGCAGGATCAATTGATTTCAATGTTTTAGAGTCTTTTCTTGGCGGTGTTAACCAAGACCTTTTTTTCTTAGGGTGTGTGTGGAAAGTGTGTAAATTTTAATTTTTAAACCCAGACGTTTGTAGAGAAAAAAAAATTGTGTTTTATAAATGTAAATAAACCTGTAGATAATAGTATATGAAACTAAAATGACAGTAAATAAACAACTAATAATGAAATAATCTAAACCCAGGGAGGCGGGCCTCTCAACAAATAGTCTGTAGGCAGGAAAAAAAATATTCAAAACACACCAAAATATCCAATAGATCTAAGGTCAGGAGGGACAAGGATCTAAAGGTCAAAATCTGTTGGAAAGTGGTGCAGAAAACAACAACAAATCAGAGGAAAATTTGTTGTAAATGAGGTGGAGAAAGGTTATCTCCTGGAGGGAAACGGAGTGAACCCTAGAGGAAAACCCAAAAAAAATTAAATGAGATGATTTGGATGGATAAATAGCAATCTAAAGTGGATCTGAAGGTGAGGTATCAGAACTGAAAAATGGCTGAACACTCTGAAACTTTTAGACAACCTGCAGCAGCTAAAAACTCTTCCACAAAGTGTGGAGGGTACTGAAGCCCTAGGGGGATAGGTTTCCACTTAGTTGAGTAAAATAGAACAAGTACAGGTCCAAAACGGGTGGAAACGGAGGTTATACATCCCTGAATAGAAGCCCAAACAAACCTAGAAAACTTTCAGAAAAACTCTCGCAAAAAATCCAGGTCATAGTTTCTAACTTGTTTTCAGTAGAGGTCACAGTTTTTGGGCTGAAAAGTGCATCTTGGAGCTCCAGGTCATAGGTTTAGCGCCAAACAGTGCGACCTATACTTCCGACACTCTCGGCAAAATATTTCAGTAAAAAGTGTCATCTCAGCAGCGGCTCATGTCTATCACCTGCGCAACAGATCCGAAAACACACGGAAGTTAGAATTTTTACTGTTTTAGGGTTTTATAGGTTAAATATAACATCAAGAAAAGAAAAACAAGAGGTTGAAGAGAAATCCTAGGGTTTGAAGCAGATGGATATGCAAGGATTAGAAAAATGACAATGGTCGTAATCGTAAACCCATGTGGAGTCGCCAATTGTTAGTATGAATCTTAGTTACAAGTGTGCGAAAAAAGACCACTTTAGCTATGCATAAAAAACAATCCTAACAGCAAAATATGGCAGCCAATATCTTAGATCTGCAGTTAGTTGATTAAGATAAATGATGTAAAAATCGAGATCTATGCATCAAAAGACATTAAGAAATAAATAAAACGAGATCTACTCCATGCATCCAATAGACAAGACAAGAATATGTTGAATGAATTTTATATTAAGGGCACCTGGGAGGAAAACATAGAAGGATGTTACCAGTTCTCCTCAATGGGATGGATCCTTGTAAGTCCTCAGCACTTCAGATCTAAAATTCTTCTCTCTCGATGGTGTAGAAAACCCAGACAAAAATGGTACTCAAAGGGAGCTCAAAAGAAAAAGGATGGAAAAATATGACAATGATGGTAGATCAAAGTTAGACCAAAAGTATAGATCTAGGGTGATCTTAGGCAACAAAAGGTGATGAAGGAATGGAAAATCCCATCTATTTATAACAAAATATTGAGTTAGTCTAGATATTGGTGCATAGTTAAAATATTATTAATCAAATCAAGATCCAACTTTTATGGAATATTTTATTATTTTTATTGGAGGGAAAAGGAATTTGACTTGGGTAAAATCCCTTTATTTGTAAATAATAAATAAATAAATGATTTATTTATCATTTTAAGGATGTGGTTGAGTAATAATTAAATAAATAATGATTTATTTAACTATTTAATACTGATTTAGTCAAATTTAACAAGGAATATTATTTAAATAAGGTTTAAATAATTATTCTTAGAATATAATAAGATAAATAATAGTTTATCTAATTAATTTTCCTATTTTGCGTTAAATATGACCAAGAATATTAATTAAACTATTGTTTAACTAATTATTCCTTGAGGAAAATCAAAAAAATGTGGAATTATTTAATATTTCCTCATGGGGTTTCCTGTTTAGACCATAAACAACTTAATAAAGGTGTTTTACTAAGTTATTTTTCATAGTGAAAGAAATTTTACTTAGGGTAAAATTGGTCTTACATGGTGTACTTAGGTCCATTTAATAGTAACAGGTTAGAAGACCAAAAAATGGTGTAACATGTATGGTAGCCAATCTCCTCGAATGTTGCATTCGGTGTATCATGTCTACAAGGCGGCTAACTTGGTTACCTATGGCAAGCTTACAACCTAGTGGTGTCTCCCAAAATATATGGGATGGTATGTGAGAGTCTAGTCTGTAGTAGTGTTGTTTGATGTGTAACCGTTCGCTAAGAGTGCCCCAAATATACTTATCATACATCAATATACATCCATGCATGGGACAGGATATCACCCCCAGATTGTAACACAAACTGTTAGCAATAGCTCGTACGTTTAACGATGTCGAGACATTCTCTAGCCTATACCACTAGATGTTTGTGTTAATTCCAAATTCCCCTTAGGTTAATAGAGGTTCATTTTAAGTTGATATTGATTAAAATTTAAATTTAAAGGCTCAAAACAATGTCACATTATTGGCTGCAGGGGTCTTGACCCAGGTTCAGAGCTAGCTCGTAACCAAAAAAACCCTCTTATTACTGGCCCTTTCGGAAATGACCTGCTTGCGTAGGCCAAAATCTCACCTGGAGTAGTATGGGGGGATGCTGGAACTAGGTTTCCACACCCTAAGAGAGAATTAAATGAAGTAGGTGTCTTCAAATCTGTTTTACTACACAGACTCACTTGCGCACCAGAAACCCTAACAAGAAACCCTAGGTTAATTAACACAGGTTACCCTACGCACACACAAACAGTATTTTCGCAATCCCTTTAACTATTATAATAATGTAATATTCGGCATTTACAGTAATAGATATATGCAAGTATCATTCATTAACAGCAAAACAGGTACGCAACCGATCCCATCACAGTTTCACAGAACTTGTATGCAGGAAATGGAAATAATATGAAAAATAGATCATAAAGCAAGTCACAGATGAATTTGATACACAGGTTCACCAAAACAGATGTTTATTCATCAAATTTTCATAGAAACCCTTACAATTCTTTAGATCTACCCGTGCACGCAGCCAGCGGGGTCCGCACATAGCCAGACTAAGGTCTTCGCACACATAGCCATCAAGATCTTTTTCGGACACAAATTCTTACCACATATTTACTTCAGATCAACTTACATTCATTAATTCCACCAAAACTTACTTATCTGACTTGATCTAGACTTCTACTTATACCTTAGTATGCGCTCATCCTAAGATCCTCAAACTGTGGTTTGAGACTCCTAGATTTAACCTTTGACCCATTACAACTCATGAATGGGCTTTGACCCACCCCAAATCCCCTTGACTCTGAATTTCCTAGTGTGAACGACTCAAAAATTCAAAAATACTACTATTTAATACCAAAAATGTGGTCCCCAAAAATGCAATCCTAAGGGACCCTGCTCCAACAGTCCCCAAACACAATCGTGTGACTCGTCCCAAGTCATAGAGGCACTGTGGTCTTCATCTTCGTCTTCAACTCCTCGATGGTAGTGGTAAAGGGTGAAAGGATGTCCACGCTCTGATTAGCAACACTTTGAGCCGTGTCTAGAAACATTTGAGAGGTAAGCCCCTCTACTGCAAGACTAATACTCTGGTACGACTAGCTCAGGTTCTTTACGAAATCATATAGGTCCTATGATATATTCATTGCTTCATGTGCCCACGACTTCATGTCGATGATTAGAATGTGCTTCTTTCGCCATAGATCTTCAACCTCGTCACGCAGCACCTAGATCATCTGCAATTGTGTCATTCTCTGGGCAGGCACAAGTGTGGGCATCGCCTCCTGAAGCTCATCGAATGTTTTCTCTTTCGCATGTGGTTCCTGTGATATTTTGCGGACGAGTGGATCGATCTATACTAAAGTCCATAATCCCATGGTCATGTCCAAGAGTTCAACGCCCTTGGTTATTGTTGTAGAAATTCTAGTGGATGCCTCCTTAACCAAGGTAGCATGATGTGCTTGCACTTCTAGTGAAGTCTCTAGCTGGAGCTTTTCCTGCCACTCCATAATTTGTTGTTCAAAATCAGCCTTGACTGCTTGGACTTCATAGCGAGAGGCCTTCAAGGTTGCTACTAGACCTTTGACCTTTTCCTGAAGCACAACAGAGCCAAGGATGGAAACCTTGGGAAGGTCACTACAAAGGTGATCAATCAAACTTTCCAATTCGGTATGCTGGGCCACCGCTGCTTGCTGGGTTTTCTACACCTGTAGATATTCTTTTGTGCACGCTGCAATCTTCTGCTCTTCCTCTATGAGATATTGGTGCATGTGCGCCTCTCAACACTGCAACTCATTTGTGATGATGGTCTGGATGGCATGCAACGTACCATTGGGCAGCATAGATAATTCAATTCCAACTTTAGGGCACGACTACACATGTTCATGAAGATCTGGTTGTTCCAACGTAACTGCAGCTCCACAGAAAGGGTAGATTTCGATATTTTCCATGTTGATGACTAGGCTGGTACTAGCACTTGCGTGATCTGGACTCACCTGAGAAACGCTCTCTTGAATACTATCGGTCTTCAATTTAATCACCTTCAATCCAGACTGCATCGCCTCCACTAAAGCCTTGTACTACTCTTCCAGTGTGTCCCATCCATTAGTGTGAATTCTAATCACAAGTGTACGAAAAAAGATCACTTTAGTTGTGCATAAAAAACAACCCTAACATCAAAGATGGCTGCCAATTTCTTTAGATCTACAGTCAGTTTACCAAGACAAATGCTACAAAATCTAGATCTATGCAGTTAAAGAAATTAAGCAGTAAATAAAAGCAAGAGTTGCTCCATGCATCCAATAGACAAGACAAGAATATTTTTAAAGAATTTTTGTATTTATGACACCTCGGAAGGGAACATAGAAATATTTTACCAGTCCCCCTCAATGGGATGGGTTCTTGTATGTCCTCAGCGCTTCAGATCTAAGATCTCTCTCTCTTGATGGTGTAGAAAACCCAGACAAAAATGGAACTCAAGGGGATTTCACAAGCAAAAAGTAAAAAAATATGACAATGATGGAGGATCAAAGTCAACCAAAAGTATAGATCCAGAGTGATCTTTATGAAACAAAAGGTAGTGATTGAATGGAAAACCCCTTCTATTTACCACAAATATTGAGTTAGTCTAGATATTGGTGCATAATTAAAATATTATTAACCAAATCTAAATCCAACTTTTATGGAATATTTTAGTATATTTGTTGGAGGGAAAAAGAATCTGAATTTGGTCAAATCCCTTTATTTGTAAATAATTAATAAATAAATGATTTATTTATTATTTTAAGAGTGTGGTTGAGTAAAAATTAAATAAATAGTGATTTATTCAATTATTTATGAATGATTTAGTCAAATTTAACAAGGAATATTATTTAAATAATGTTTAAATAATTATTCCTAGAAAATAATAACATAAATAGTGATTTATCTAATTAATTTTCCTGTTTTGGGTTAAAGATGACTAGGAATATTAATTAAACTGTTGTTTAACTAATTATTCCTTGAGGAAAATCAAACAAATATGCATTTATTCAATATTTCCTCATGGGGTTTCCTGTTTAGACCATGAACAACTTAATAAATTATGGATTACTAAGTTATTTTTCATAGTGAAAGAAATTTTACTCTGAGGGTAAAATTGGTCTTGCATGGTGTACTTTGGTCCATCTAATAGTAATAGGTTAGATGACCAAAAATTGGTGTAACAGATTACCCCCCAGTGTGTAAGTGTTAGGAGCTAATCGTATGACCAAATTACGTTGTAAGAACTCAATCACTAGACACCAAAGGGGAAGTCAGAGAGAGAAAAATATAAGGTAGACTAAGGCGCTAGAGGACAAGACCTTAAGGAGGCGAGACTTACAGGTGCGACAAGTCTCTTTTATGAGTGAGTACTTGTTCTACAAGAGGAGGGGGAGGCATACCTATGCTCACCGAGACAAAGTACAAAGAATAATGCATCCAATAAACAAGGGACTAAACTATATAGTATATGTTGGCATAAACATGAGCCAGATAAATAACATGATAATGGATCCCACATACATATTGTGCCTAGGATAACAACCAGGAATTATACAATAATATCTGAGTACATGAGATATAAGTACAACCAAAGAGGCCTTGTAAACAGGAGAGGGCTCTGAAAATCTGAATGATACATGAAAACTAAAAGGCGCTGCAAGCGGCTGAGGCCGAAACCATCAAATATGTGGAGCTACATTGAAGGTTGTAATGAAGAGGTCATCTGAGCATGTGGGGGCCTACCTGAAGGGCCACCCCCTCATCATGTCTGAAAGATATCACACACACCCAGGAATCACAGGTACAATCTGCTACATCACTAAACCATCAAGTATACATATATTGATCATGTCATAAGGAGATGGAGCTGAGAAACAATCAAGTCAAAGGGAGATAAAGAATCCTTTTTTCTTGATCTGAGGCACCGAACAAGAGTGGACGCTGGAACCAAGGTACACCGCCCTCTAGACCTATCTTCTGGGATGAAGGAGTTGATGTCGACAGAAGGAGGTCCGCCCTAGGTGAGGCAATATGTGGTCCTCACCTAAGGCACGAGAGATTATAGTAGAGCAACTGATAGACTGACACTAGATATGATGGTGGAATGGGGGTACTGAGTAGCGGGCTGACGACTTCCTTTGTTAGAGCATGAAGGGCATGGATGACCTGGCAACAACTGACACAATATCAAAGGGGATAGGGGACAGTATGGCTAAAGGCCAAAGTGTGCAACACAAGAGAGGGACAAAGCAATGAAGGATGGAGGACTATGATGGGATACAAAGGGACTCAGGATAGACTCCATGAATGTGGTGATGACTCAACTCGGATTCTCTAAACAAGGGTGACTCAATGATGCTGCCACACAGAATAGGCCCAGTGGGGACCGTAAAAACATGAGTACGAGGTGGGTATTCACGATGAGATTTGACATGAGTGTGGAAAAGTATCAAGGCAAAGTGGTGACCCAAGTACAAGTGTTGCAAGTGAAGAAATTCGATTTTGATGAGTGGTGAAGTGATCCTTCTTGGAAAAAACGTGTCCTAGTGAAGTATCAAATCACAAAAAAATAACAAATACCCATTTTAGATCTTAGTGAGAGCTTTCCAACAGTATGGATGGCTTTTCAAACTGAGCTATGGTTTAGCCACAGCGGGCGAAAGAAAATATGTGGTTTCTCTTCTAATAAGGAATTTTCCCGCCAAATTCACTCATTTGCAAGAGTAGTTGTGGTGAATGTAGAGAGGAGAGAAGGCCCTAAATCTTGCAGCGATCGTAGCGGAAAAACCGACCGTTGGAATCAAGATCCGTCAGTTGCAGGTAATATTCCTAACCCTACTCTTTCATTTCAATGGATTGAAATTTCAGTTTAGGTTCCCAGAGCTTAGGAACAGACCCTTGCTCTACTTCACGACCGAGTCACACTTTTTGGGGCAATATCGATGACCTGTGTAGCAGGTTTTGGGCAGAAAACTACGACCTGTCCTAGGATTTTGAATGAAAAGTGTGACTTGAAAGAGAATGGTATTTCATTGTTGTTTCTTGTCTAAGAGTTGGGTTTTTATGTTTGAATGCAATCTTTCCTCTTTGTACACTAACAAGGATGATGGTTTTGTGCAGATATGGCAGAATTTAGGATCAACTGGAGAGAGAGAGAAACCTGGACACATTACAGTCAAAGATCAGAGAGGATCATGGTGTCCATACTGCATTGGCCAGGTTTGGGGTCCTCAAGTTTGTGGAGAACCCTTTGATGAGAACTAGAGAGCCCTTGTTGGCCTAGATTGTGAGTTATTGGGATCTATACCATGAGGTATTTATAGTGCAGGGGCACCAGTTCGATTTGACGGTCTAGGATATATATTTCATGACTCGTCTCCCACCACTTGGGATGGTGGGGAATACACAACCAGTGTTACCAAGAGGGCGGAACATCATGGAGCTTGTAGAGCTCCATTTCCTACCAAGTCTCCATGACAAGGGGACACGGATACCGATCAGGGATCTAGAGAGGCTAGAGACCCATGTTGGGGCTACAGGGGTGCTGCAAATCCTGGGAAACCAGGCACTCCACCATATCACTGGGGTTTAGATGATGCTTGTTGAGAGTGTGTTGAGTGGGACCTACTATGGGTGGGCCCAAATGATGTTGTCATTGTTGAAACAATAGTTGTCGCTATGCAAGCGACAACTGAACCATAACTGTGCATATGGCACAATGTTGTGCTCGCTCTTCTTTGAGAAGATCTCGACACTCTGACCCCACATACAGATCCAAGATGGGGGCCCAAGGGAGCCTAGGATGTGCTGTTGGGGGTGGCTACTGTGCAAAGGAGGGGGTGGGGCAATCAGACAGGTTTTCTGACCCGAGTTTTTTTCTCATTGGGATCAGATGCCACTGTACATAGACGACTATCCCTATAGTGGGATGAGTTATCGTGGGGACCCGATGTTAAATGACAAGTTTCTAATATTTTATGTGCATTTTAAAGTTTTAGAATATTTTATATGGAACTGATTCATCCACTTTTGGTATGCAGATACAACACCAGTAAAACCAGTCGGGTACATGGGACGACCTGCAGTGTTAGGGACTGTAGGACCTAGTGGGTCGAGAGCACCAAAAAATGAGGATGTAGTGGCTCTCCTGGAGGATATCCGTCGTATATGTGAGAGGCTTCTGACTGGATTTTCAAAGCGCGGCTGGCAAGACTTGGATGACTAGTACATAGAGCCATGTATTGGTCTACCCTTGGAGTGGCGAGGGGTCATGTGGTGCATGGCTATGGCTGTACAATGGATGCGTGATCTACGAGCTGTAGGAGTAGAGCCGTTGGCTCGAGATCCTCCAGATAGTGATTAGGTGTAGGGGCATGTGGTGCCCCTAGTTTTGAGTTTTTGTAACATGTTATGGGCATGTCAAATGTATCAGAGTGGATGGACTCTAAAACATTTTGAATGTCACATATTATGGATATGCATTGTCTTTATGGTTTTTTTATTGTCTTGTGTTAAATGTGTGTGACAAGTGCAATATAGAATATTGTTTGCAATGCTATCTACATATTGATTTTGTGCTCTAAGTACATTACTGAATGTAATGATTTCAAATTCACGCATTAAAAGCTTCACTCGTAAATATCTTCTGAAAAGGATAGGATTATGCACATGATAGAAACCATTCAATTTCATGACAATAAGCAGGGAATCAAAATGAACATGAAGGTGGAGGATGCGATGGGAAAAGGATTCGACTAATAAACCTCGCATTGCATCATATTCGGCCTGGTTATTGGTGGCAGTACCAATGCATATGTTGTTTGAGAGAACAAGTGAATGTAAGGGGGCAAAGATGGCCCAACCTACCGAGGCTAGATTTTGGGAGTAGCGACTTGCACCATCGGCATAACTAATATCAGGTTTGGACGGGGGGGTCCATTTGAAAGGTGCCACAAGACAAAAAATGAGAGGATGATGAACAATTTTGGCAACCCGAACACAAAGTATAAATCAAACAAACACTGCTAGAGGGAGTGCTCTGGGTAAGATGTCTACCACCTGCACACCACCAGGTAGGTGGTGTGTGGGAGCTTCCTTGGGATCAGCTTGTGATTAGGTCACGAAAGTCACCATAGACACGGATGGTGCCATTCCTCTTATGGGCGGGAAAGATAAAATCAGGGGTGGAAACAACTTCCATGATGTCATCATCACAGTATAAGAAGGGGTGACTGGAGGAATATAGACCACATGACGCGGCGAAGATACCTAAATCATCATCATGAGAAGAAAGGTTCACATGCGCATCATCACAGGTGGTGAAAGAAGGACAAATAGATAAGGGATCCAGTGATGTTGAGCCCAGGGTGATCGTTGAAGGGAGGTCTAGCGAAATATAAGGGGAAGTCTCAAAGGGGGTTTCCACTTTAGATCTCATGAATGATGATAGGTAGAGGATGGTGGCCACTGGCTCTGCCATCTCAACATCAAGAGGGGAAAATTGAATGGGAGCGGGTAAATCCTCAAGTTGGCCCGAAGCATACCACGAAAGTATGGGAGAGGCGGACTGGTTCTGTTCAATCTTGTACTCCTAAACTACCTCCAAAGAGGCGCGGTAATGTTTGAGGTGGGGAAAATGGTGGGTATAATAGCCATGGAGATCACAAAAAGCATACGACTGGTTGGTGTGGATAGTCTTGGGTTTCTTGGCTGCAGTCGAGGAAGGAATGGAGGTTTCCGGGACTGTTGACTCAAGGAACATGACATTGACCAGGGGTTTGATATGAGGCAATTCAGGACAATGATGGCTGGCATGACCAACAACATCACACAAAGCATACGGGGGGAGTACGCTTTGGAGGCTAAGGAGGAGTAGGTTTTATCGAGGTAGCCTTGTCTTTAGGTGCCTTCTTGCAAGCTTTTCCCCTCTCTTCCGAAGCTATCATAATAGGAGTGGGTTCCTGTTGAGGTGGTTGAGGCATGGCAGCAAGGGGAGTGGTCATGAAGATTGGTTGAACCAGGGTCAAAGCAAGGTAAGGTTTAGGCTGACCAAGCAGGATGGCGCCTGGGGGATCAATGAACCAGTCTGGGATTCCCAGGGTCAGGTTAGGAATGGATAAGGTAGCCATAACAGGTACTAAAAATACTCAAGGAGGGGGAGCTAGGAACAATATCTGACCAGAGGGATAATGGCCAGGAAGGACAACTCTAATATGGTTAAGGGCAGGAGGAACCATGTCAGGATGGTAGGGAGGCTCGTGGATACCAGCTGTAGATGAGGGGCATTGAGGAGGGAGTCCTGAAGAGATGATGGACAGAGGGGAGGTCTGATACTTCGGTTCGTAATATGTCAACTGGTCGATGGTGACTATCTTTCTGTTATGAGGAAATCACATCTTACGGTGAACCACAGATGGGACAACAGACATCGCATAAGTGTAGCTACAACCCAATAGAATGTTTTAATCTAAGGGGGCATCAATGACTTCTATTTCAACACAAACAGTCTTTCCCGCAAGAGTAATGGGACAATTACGGAACAGGCCAATGGGATAGGAAGAGTGGCCATCCCATGCTTGGAGGGTGATAGTGGAAGGGGCCAACTCAAGAAATTTGAGTTTCTTCCAAACCGAAGTGGACATCACACAGGTGGATGCCCCCTCATCAATCATATAATGGGAGATGTTGGCATTCCAGATCTTGACTGGGATTTGGAAGGCGATGAAAGCGGGAAGGGGAGGATGTTTTGACTAGTCAACATTGAAGATGATCAAACGATCATCTAAAGGATCCATAGCACCCATGGAAGTTAGTAGAGATTTTCCTTGTGAAGGGCATGACTAAAGGAGTTCCAACGTTGAGATGGAAGCAGGGGATTGTGCCAAATCTTCTACTATACTATACGAATTGGGAAGCTTTTCCAGAAGCAGTGTATCAGCATAATGGTCCCTTGGGGATCTTGGTATGAACCTATGCCTTAGGCTAAGGGATATTTAAAGGACCATTTGTTGTCGAAAGAGGCTCTATGGAACCTGAAGAAGTGGGCTCGGGGGCAGATGTAGCAGGAGGCTTGTTGTACTGACGGGACCGAGTCTGAAGGTTGAGGTCAATGGTAATGGGTTGGTCAGATTTTTTCATGAGAATGTGGTAATAAGAGGTACTAGATGAAGGAGATTAAGTGGTTTTCTGACCTTCAGGGGGTTGGGTATCCACAAATCCTTGTTGGGGGAAAGGATTGGTAAACACAGCCGGCTGGATAGGTGCAGCATTGGGAGGAATTGAAGGTGAGGCTTTCTTTCCTCGCAATGTTGCTTGAGTCTCCCACATCTGATGCATCTGAGGTAAAAGAGGACAATCGTGGGTGTAATGACCATAGACACCGCAACAAGAACAAGGCTTATTCGTGTGAACAAACCTATCCTGCTTGGGTTGAGTGTCCTTTTGCTAGTTAGCAGTGTTAGGTGCATTCCTTTGGGGATTAGGTCCTAGATTACCTGGGGCAGATTTATTTTGGGTGTCTTTCCTTTTCTTTTTGGAAGTAGGAGTATTAGTCACACCCTGTTGTGCATACACCTTCACCTGGGGGGGGGTGGTGGATGTTGTTGCGGGGGTTGAGAAGGCAAGGGAGGCGGGGGTTCTAATACTGGAGGACCTGGAGCACCAGGCTGTGGATATGGATAATAAGGAGGTTGGGAAACATTGTGGTAAACAGGTTGGGAAAAAGGATAAGGCATGTCGTATCCTGGATACATGCTACCGAGAGGGGGAAAAGTACTGGATGACCTAGCCCCTCCCTGAGGGAAACCATAACCCATGGGAGGATGAGTGTACGGATGAGAAAGGGCTCCAAAAATACCGTCGATGTCATGGGATGCCCCCGGTGCATTGGCACCACTTGGTCTAGGGATATTAGGTAAGACGGTATAAACATAACCATACTTTGTGTAGATCAGGTCATATTTTAATGCAATTTCGAGAGCAGCTTCTTCGGTCTGAGGGAAATGAGATGTGACATCTTTGCTGATAGCAGGAAAAAGCGATTTGAGAAACTAGTCTATGTAGACACGGTCTTCAAATTTAGGGGCTCGAAAAAGGCTTTTTCTTCTTTGCCATTCCTAGACATGATCGGATAGGCGGGTTGCAGAAGATTGACCGAAAGGGGTCAAAAGTTTGGTACCAGTGTCATAACAAAGGGGAAGCTGGAAGTAAGACAAAAAATCCCAGGAAAGGGTCACAAAAGTAGTATGAGAGGAGGAGGCTTGGTCAACATACCACTTAAAAGCTTCTCCAGTAAGCATACGTTGGAACAACCAAAGACAAACAAAGTCATCGGTGATGGAGTTAGACGAACACCACATGTGGAAAGATCGAACATGGTTTCTAGGATCTTCTCCAGCAAGACCATCAAACTTGGGGATGTCAGAAGGGAGCTTGGTTGGCATAGCAGGCCAACCAAGATCATGGTGTATGGGGTCATTAATCATCTAGTTAAAATCGGGAAGACTTAGACCTGCCATATAAGGGAGAAAGAGAGCAGTCGAGATAGTTCCTGTTGTGGTCCCACTTGTAGTATTCCCAGTATTAGGGTCGAGGCTACCACCAGCGTTAGGTCCTGAACCAGACATGGTGAAGGTGACAGGAGGAGAACCGGGGATAGAACCAAAAGGAGAACCTAATGAACAAGAAGCGGAGTCATAATGGGGACTTGGTGGAGGACTAACTCGAATCCTATGCGAAGGAGTAAGTCTTCCTAATGGAAACTGAGGATGAAGGCCAAGAATTCTTCAGGATAAATGCCATGGGGGCGCAATGATGGAATAACAAACACAGATCACAAAAGGAAGAGATACAAACAATGGTAATGAGGTGCAGGATCAAATGATTACAATGTTGAAACAAGGGCAGAGAGGTGCGGGATCAAATGATTACAATGTTATAGTCTTGACCTAGTAGTGTAAACTAGGCGCTCTTCACTTAGGGTGTGTGTGTTAAGTGTGTTAATTTCAATTTTTAAACCTAGACATGTGTAGAGAAAAAAAAAAGTGTTGTATAATTGTAATTAAATTTGCAAATAACAGTAAAGTAAATTGAATATAACATAAAATAATCAGCTAAATATGCATCAATCTAAACCCAAGGAGGCGAGCTTCCCAACAACTAGTCTATGGGTGGGAAAAAATATAGTCAAAACACACCAAAATAGCCAATGGATCTAAATTCGGGAGGGACAATGATCTAAAGGTCAGATCTGCTGGAAATTGGTGCAAAAAACAGTAAAAAACTAGAGGGAAAAGTGCTACAAATGAGGTGGTGAAAGGATACAACCTTAAGGGAAATGGAGGGGACCCTAGAGGAGGACCAAACAAAAATAAAAAAAGGTGTTTTGGATGGATGAATAACAAATCTGAAATGGATCTGAAGGTACATGATCAAATCTGAAAAATGGTTGAACACACTGAAATCTCAGACAACCTACTTCAGCTAAACACCTCCAAGAAAGGTGGGAGCGTACTGAAGCCCTAGGGGGCCAAGTTCCCACTTCAACAAGTAAAAAAGACCAAGTATAAGTCCACAATGAGCAGAGACTGAGGTTAGACAACCCTCAATAGTAGCCAATACAAACCTAGAAAAATTCCCGCAAAAAGTGCATGTCGCAGTTTTTGACCTGATTTCTATAGAGGTTGTAGATTTGAGGTTTTTTTCTGCGTCCTGAAGGTTGAGGTCACAGGTTTTGGCCCAAAAGGTGTGACCTGCACTTCTGGCACTCTCAGCTGCAGCTGATGCCTGTCACCTACACAATAGGTCCGAAAACACACGGAAGTTATAATTTTAACTGTTTTATGGCTTTAAAGGTTAAAAACAACATCAAGAAAAGCAAAACAAGAAGCTAAAGAAAAACACTAGGGTTTGAAGCAGTTATTCATGCAGGGATATGAAAAATGACAGCGGTCATAGTTATAAACCCTTGTGGAGTCACCAGTTGTTAGTGTGAATTCTAATCGCAAGTGTACGAAAAAAACTCACTTTAGCTGTGCATAACAAATAGCCCTAACATCAAATATGGCTGCCAATTTCTTTAGATCTGCAGTTATTTGACCAAGAAAAATGCTGCAAAATCCAGATCTATGCAGTTAAAGACATTAAGCAGTAAATAAAAGAAAATTTTGCTCCATACATCCAATAGACAAGACAAGAATATTTTTAAAGATTTTTTGCATTTATGACACCTGTGAAGGTAACATAGAAAGATGTTACCAGTCCCCCTCAATGGGATGGGTTCTTGTATGTACTCAGTGCTTCAGATCTAATATCTCTCTCTCTTGATGGTTTAGAAAACCCAAACAAAAATGGAACTCAAGGGGAGTTCACAAGCAAAATGTAAAAAAATATGACAATGATGGAGGATCAAAGTCAGACCAAAAGTATAGATCTAGAGTGATCTTTAGGCAACAAAAGGTGGTGAGTGAATGGAAAAACCCTTCTATTTATAACAAAATATTGAGTTATTCTATATATTGGTGCATAATTAAAATATTATTAACCAAATATAGATCCAACTTTTATGGGATATTTTATTATGTTTGTTGGAGGGAAAAAGAATTTGAATTTGGTCAAATCCCTTTTTTTGTAAATAATAAATAAATAAATGATTTATTTATTATTTTAAGAGTATGGTTGAGTAATAATAAAATAAATAGTGATTTATTCAAGTATTTATAAATGATTTAGTCAAATTTAACAAGGAATATTATTTAAATAATGTTTAAATAATTATTCCAAGAAAATAATAAGATAAATAGTGATTTATCTAATTAATTTTCTTGTTTTGGTTTAAATATGTTAGAAAATTATATATTACAGAGCAATGCAACACATAAAATAAGCAGAAAAACACAAGCACGGAAAACACATAAAACCAGAGAGACATAGATATACGTGGTTCACCCGATTGGGCTACATCCACCCTGAATAGCAGTCCTTCCTTTCTATTATCCAGCAAAATGAAGAGCAACAACCTACAGCAGATCCACTATAATATCCTTTGTTCTCTCTCATGGTCTCCCTATCTATTTCTCTCTCTGAGAATACACATACAATACGCAGCCGCAATAAAATGCCCTCATACAAGCGAGGGGTTGCCTTCTAGGGAAAAAAACACTAAACTAAACATAACTTCTACCGTCAGATCATCTGCCTAATGAACGACCTATATTGACTAGAAATTACTATACTTTTACAAGGAAATTTTACATTTGTTTCTAGTGTCGGGGGCACTGCCCTCGAAACCCCCTGCTAGGGGGGGCCTCCATAAAGTCACAACTGCCCTCCCCTGGACCCCCCAAGCAACATTTAATTATAGGCGGTGTTGCCGCCCCATTAAGGTACAGGGGTCCAACGTTGTGATACAAAATAAACAAGATAATCATACTTCATACCTAACAATCTCCCACTTGGAGACTGATTGTAGCAACTCCACCGCTGCTTCATTTGCTGAACAATGACTCCTCTTTGGATCTGGTTGTTTCTCATATTCATCGTCATCCTTGAAGACCAATTGAAACTAAGCATAATCTCAGTTTCTCCCTAGTTACAACTTTTGTTAGCATAATTGTAGGATTTTGGCTAGTGTGTATCTTTTCTAGCTTCAATTGTCCATCTTCCAATACTGACCGTATGAAATGGTACTTGAGTTGTATGTGTTTATTCTTGGAATGAAATGTTGAGTTCTTTGCAAGATGAATGGCACATTGGCTATCACTGTATAATGTGCCCATATCATGCTTCTTACCCAATTCATCCATAAACCTTTGTAACCAAATAATTTCTTTACTAGCCTCTGTAGTAGCAACATACTCTGCTTCTGTTGTTGAAAGTGCAACAACACTTTGGATTTTTGAAACCCAACTGACAGTTGTTCCACCTACAGTAAATACATATCCTATAGTGCTCCTCCTGTTATCTCTGTCACATGCCATATCTACATCAACATATGCTTGTAGAGCAATGTTTGAACCACCAAAGCATAAAGCTTGATTTATGGTACCTCTCAAATATATGAGAATCCATTTCACTTCCATCCAATGTTCTTTTCCTGGATTGTACATGTACCTACTTACAACTCCCACTGCAAGTGCAATATCAGGCCTTGTGCAGATCATTGCATACATTAAGCTTCCAACTGCTGATACATATGGAACTTTAGACATATAGTTCATTTCTTCTTGGGTCTTAGGGCACATCTCCTTACTAATTTTGAAATGGCTAGCAAAAGGTGTACTAACTATTTTTGCATTCTGCATATTAAATCTTTTCAACACCTTTTGTATGTAATCATTCTGAGACAGTTTTAATTTGCGATTTTTCCTATCTATAGTTATTCTCATACCAAGGATTTGTTTTGCAACTCCCAAATCCTTCATTGCAAATGAAATTTCCAATTTTCTTTTGAGTACATTTATTTCCTGCATGTTAGACCCTGCAACAATAATGTCATCTACATACAATAACAATATAATATCGCTGTCATCATTTTGATTTTTCAGATAAAAACAATGATCAAAGTGACATCTAGTATAACCTTCTTCAGAAATAAACTTGTCAAATTTTAGATACCACTACCTTGGAGCCTGTTTTAAGCCATACAAGCTCTTCTTTAACCTGCACACTAATTTTTCTTTCCCTTTGACCTCATATCCTTCTGGCTGCTGCATATAGATCTCTTCCTCCAAATATCCATGGAGAAATGTGGTATTTACATCTAACTGTTCAAGATGCAAATCTTCCGCTGCTACAAGACTTAAAATAGTTCTGATTGAAGTCATCTTAACAACAGGAAAAAATATTTCATCAAAATCAATACCTTTCTTCTGTGCAAACCCATTCACCAAAGGTCTAGCTTTGTACCTCTATTTTCCTCCTACTTCTTCCTTCAACCTGTAAATCCATTTATTCTGCAATGTTGTTTTACCGGCAAGAAACCTGACTAAGTCCCAAGTATGGTTATGCATTAAGGAGTCCATCTCTTCTTCCATGGCTAGCTCCCACTTCTTCCTACTTTCAACCTACATTGCTTCTTCATAAAATTCGGGTTCACCAGAATCAGTCAACAATAAATAATATAATGAAGGAGAGTATCGTTCAGGGGGTCTACTTATCCTGGTAGATCTTCTAACACCACTTTCAGGTGTTTTAGGTACCTTTTTCTGTTGTGGTGGTTGTTGTTGTTGTGGTTGTTGATTATTATTATTTTTAGGCACCTTTACCTTTTCTGTGATCTCATCAAGAACTGTGTATTCTTTGTTTTCTTTTTCTTGTTTCTTTTTCTTGCATCCAGCTTCTTACACATTTTTTTTGTTGTTGTTGGCACCTTACTTCCAATGAGCTTTGATTATAACCACATGATGAGTCAAAATAGCTATGCACATATCCAATAGGTATGCTTCTGACTTTCTCGTTTGTCTCATTTTTCATACATGAGACAAGGTGCACACTGCACACCCAGGCTTTAAGAGTAGTTTATTTTTACTGCCCATGCTTCTCTTGAACACCACACCATGAACTCAGCCTCCTGCTTATTAGATAAACAACTTCCAGACTCATAAATATCTGGCCTAAAATTGTAAAGATAACTTTACGTAATCTTCATGTACCAGACGCTTCATGATTGTTCGTTTATCCTCCCTAATAATTACTTCTTTTGTGGTGTCTTTGGAACTATCTTTCTCTACTAATTTCATGCTTCAATGCAAGATTTCATCAAACCTCGCAATATTCACCTCCATTGTCTGATCTAAGACACTTCAACTTCTTTCCTGTCTCAATCTCAACCAAAGCTTTCCATTTCTTGAAAGTATCAAATACATCAGATTTATTTTGAATACAATAAATCCAAGTTTTTCTAGTTACATCATCAATAAAAGTAACATAATAACGAGAGCCACTAAGAAATTATACCTGAGAAGGTCCCCATACATCTGTATGCACAAGATCTAATTTTTCGCTCTTCTTTTCTTTCCCAACTTTGAGAAATATGACTCCCTTTTGTTTTCCATAAATACAATTCTCACAAAAATCCAAATCAACATTCTTCAAACCCGGCAACAAATTTCTTGAGTGAAGAATCTTCATCCCCTTCTCACTCATGTGTCTGAGCCTATGATGCCATAATGTTGTATCGGCTCCTTTGGAAGTTAAAGCATTAATAGTTATAAATACCATTGCATAAATACAATGTACCAACCTTTTTCACCTTTTCATTGCTTCGTACCCTTTGGTATCTTCCGTTTTATCTGTGAAAGTTGTCATAATAACCTTCAACGCTTAACTCCGCCTTCTCTACAAAACCATATTTTTCTTCGTACTCAGAAATATGCTCTTACCTCTTGTCAGCTATTGGTTTCTAACATTTTTTTTTACAAGAACCTTACCTATTCCAAATGTATCCACAGGCTTATCATCACCCAAACTAACTTGTCCAAAATATCTCTCGAACATGGTTATGAAAATATTACTTATCAAAATATGGAATGAGTGCTCTCAAATTCACCAATTGCAGAATCAATAATGATAAAAGAAAGAATCAAAGCATCTTGTAACACATCACCTGTCACATTTTCTTCATGATTGTTTTCTTGTTGTGCATCTCCTTCTTTTCCCTTCCAAGATCTACAGTCTTTCTTCAAGTGTCCTTTCTTTCCGCATTTCCAGCACACTATCCCCGATCTGGACTTGGATCTGCCTTTCCTTGATTTACTATGATATCCCGAGCTCTTCCCTCTTTCCATTCTTCTTCCCCTAGACTCTTCACTCAAAGCATTACCTGATGTCTCACCAGAGCTTTTCCATCGCATTTCTTCGCTAAGGATAGCATCGAAAACATCATCAAACTTTAAAGTACTAGATCCAAAGACATAGTTACTAATGGCCATAACTAAACCATTCCTGATTTCTGGAAATGAGCACAGAAATAAAAGAGCCCTAACTTCATCATCAAATTTTACCCCTACAGAACTTAACTGACTGGTAACTGTATTAAAATCATTTGAATGGTTTGCTATAGATCCACCTTCTGACATCTTCATATTAAATAAACGTTTCATGAGAAATACCTTGTTTGAGTCCGAGGATTTTTCATATAGTTTCGCCAATGCCTTAATGAAACCCTCTATTGTTTCCTTCGAAATATTGAAGGCTACCGACATTGCGAGGCACAACCGCATTGTTCTGAGTGCCTTTCTATTGAGAATCTCCCATTCTACATCTGTCATAGCCGTCAGGTTCTTTTTTTTCTACTCAATGGTAGGTATAGATATTTCTGATACAGATAATCTTCCATCTGCATCTTCCACAGTGAGACGTTTTTGCCACTAAATTTCTCGACCATAAACTTACCATCTTCCGCCATTTCTCCCACTGGAACCAGGAACCATTCTTCCCTGCGAGTTTATCAGCCAAATAGACATTCGGCTCTGATACTAGTTGTTATAAAATTATATATTACAGAGAAATGCAACACATAAAATATGCAAAAAATCACAAGCACAGAAAACACATAAAACCAAAGAGAGACAGATATATGTGGTTCACCCAGATTGGGCTACGTCCACCCCGAACAGCCCGTCCTTCCTTTCTATTATCCAACAAAATGAAGAGACACAACCTACAATAGATCCACTGTAATATCCTCTGTTCTCTCTCACAGTCTCCCTATATGTTTCTCACTCTGAGAATACACATACAATATGCAGCCACAATACAATGCCCTCATACAAGCGAGGGGTTGCCTTCTAGGGCAAAAAACCCTAAACTAAACATAACTTCTATTGTCATATCATCTGCCTAATGAACAGCCCAGATTGACTAGAAATTACTATACTTTTACAAGGAAATTTTACCCCCGCCAGTGGGGGGGGGGGCTCCGTAAAGTCACAACCGGCCCCCACTAGATCCCCCAGACATCGTTTAATTACAGGCATTGTTGCCGCCCCCTTAAGGTATAGGGTTCTAACGTTGTGATACAAAATAAACAAGATAATCAGGCTCCATACCCAACAAAATATGACCAAGAATATTAATTAGAATGTTGTTTAACTAATTATTCCTTTAGGAAAATAAAAAAAATATGGATTTATTCAATATTTCCTCATGGGGTTTCCTATTTAGACCATAAAAAACTTAATAAATTATGGATTACTAAGTTATTTTTCATAGTGAAAGAAATTTTACTTAGGGTAAAATTGGTCTTACATGGTGTACTTTGGTCCATCTAATAGTAACAGGTTAGATGAACAAAAATTAGTGTAGCACCATCGGTATTCAGAGGTAGAGGTGACGGCATTTGCAATTTTATCCAATTCATCCTTAGTCAGGGTGATATCATCCACACCTCTGATATTCGATCCCTTTCGCTTCTTGCATGCACCCTTTTGGGTCTCAGCTCCGCACTTGGTACCTCTGGGGGACTCAGCTCCAGCACCATTCCTTACCTCTACGTCCTCGACATCAACCTCTATATTTGGCTCAGTTTGCCTCTCTAGCTCGTTTCTAACATTCTTCTCTACTTCCTTCTCCTTGGGAGCACCGGTTGTTTCTTTTCCTAACGTGGAGGTTATAACAAGCTTGGCGGAGCCTAGACCAGTCTTCCATTCAGCTGGCCAGGTCGCAATGACCTGGTCAATCTCAGCCTGTGTTACCATGTAGGGTAGGTTGTACCATACCTTATTTTTTGCACATGAATATCTACATTGTGCATTGAAACCTTGAAATATGTAATGGCTTTGTATTTATCATACGCGACTGGGGAAAACCGTGGGTGTGAGTAGATTGTTGCAACTAATGCACCTTAAAATAATAGCCAGAAGATCTTATTCTCCATAAATCGCTTCGGGTCTATAGAGTCCCAAAGTTTGGTGTGGCATGCCCCTTAAAATAGTCCAGGATCCACATCCAGAAGGACTGCACTCGTTGGCGTCTCCCACGCAACCTGAGCAATTATCAGGAGAAACCATGAATAACATAACTTTTTTCCTTCCTCCTATGCCTCATGCATGTTCTCTAGAACTTCATTCATAGGTACTGGAACCATTTATAGCTGACACCCTTCTCGCACTGCCCTTCCAGTGCGATGACGTCCACAGGAACCACCTTAGTTCTGCATTTGTGCATCATTTTACATCCTAGGACTAAGGTGCCAAGGCACACCACTGGGTCTTCAATCTGCTGCACAAGGAATCCCCTAGAGTCACGTCCCACCTTGTAGTCTACCTTAACCTTTGCAGCTACCTTCCGCTCCTCGATTTTTCCATAACTTTCCATAGGATGAGGTCTTTTCTTCAGCAGGCCGGTGATCCGATGGATCAACATGACTTCTATAGGAATACAGTTCTGAATCCATACACACCCATCATGCACCAACGTTAACAATTGGCGCACACAAACATCAGTGATTGGGTATCTTCCAAATTGGGGAATCCTCAAAAATTTGAGAATCTAGGCATTGCTTAGCCCATTCGCCCATGGCATGGGCTCTACCTTCACCACTCTGCTATACAACACATGCTCCAGGTATTACTCAGGCACCAATTTAGGGAACATATTCTCATTTTCCAAATCGTAATCATCAAACTTCACCAAAGGGATCTTTCCAAACATATCCCCATCAAATGTGATGACCTCAGTGATTAACTGCATTTGGAGGTATTCGCGCACCGTATCCACATCCTTTGGAGCCCTGACAAAAGGTTTGCACGGCTTCACATACTTGGGGAGCCATGATATGGGCTCAACAAAGAGCGCAGCCTCCTCTGTTGTTAACATAGGTATTTTTGATGGGTCACCCATAGGGGACCTGTCCTTCGTTGTCTAGAGAAGGGAAATAATATGTTTGGGGGATGATTCATTGGTCACCTTACCCTTTCCTTTGGCAGGTGTGGAAACTACTTCATCCACTTCCAGCATAACTTCATCGACTTCTTTAGAGCCCCGGTAAGTAGATGTTGTGATGGGCATAGATTTCTCTTTCGACGGCGCACTCTCAAAAACGGGGTTACTGGGCGCCATTTTGGGCTTGAAGATAAACTCGGGATTTCTCACGTAGAATGCGGGGGTCTCATGGCCAGACATACAGTGCACAATGATAATTTCAGGGTGCATATCACTCAAATAGAAAAGGAACGGAATGCAACTAGCTTCCTCAATTTTATAGGCAATCCATGGTAAAAATGGTCGAAACTTCATTAATGGCACCTTATCCCCATAAAAATGGTCAAAAATCTTGTAATATCTCCTCATTAATTGCAAAAAACCCGCTCCATCCAACAGTAAAATTGATTTTTCAACCAGAGTTACTGTTCCAAAGGCTAGTTTTTCACACTGCACACAACCTCTGCACTCATGTCGCACCTGCATGCGTATGTCCTTTGCGCAGCGCGCAGACAAGTGGATTTTGTTTCTCCATCCATATATTCATTTGGTAGGCACAGGGTTATCCCTATATGGATTCATTCGGCTTTCGTTTATGTACCTGGGAAGGCTCTCACCGTGCAACATGATCAAGCACACTGCACCTCCATTAGTGATCTCCTTCACAATATACGACCCCAACCAATGCTTTCTAAACTTCACTTGGCATTGTTACACCAATTTTTGGTCATCTAACCTGTTACTATTAGATGGACCAAAGTACACCACATAAGACCAATCTTACCCTAGAAAAACTGCTTTCACTATGAAAAATAACTTAGTAATCCATAATTTATTAAGTTGTTTATGGTTTAAACAGGAAACCCCATGAGGAAATATTGAATAAATCCTTTTTTTTTCCTCAAGGGATAATTAATTAAACAGCAGTTCAATTAATATTCCTGGTCATAGTTAACCCAAAACAGCAAAATTAATTAGATAAATCATTGTTTATCTTATTATTTTCTAGGAAAAATTATTTAAAACATTATTTAAATAATATTCCTTGTTAAATATGACTAAATTATTTATAAATAATTGAATAAATCACTATTTATTTAATTATTACTCAACCACATTCTTAAAATAATAAATAAATAATTTATTTATTTATTATTTACAAATAAAGGGATTTGATCAAATTCAAATTATTTTTCCCTCCAACAAATATAATAAAATATTCCACAAAAGTTGGATCTAGATTTGGTTAATAATATTTTAGTTACACACCAATATCTAGACTAACTCAATATTTTGTTATAAATAGAAGGGTTTTTCCATTCACTCACTACCTTTTGTTGGCTAAAGATCACTCTAGATCTATACTTTTGGTCTACTTTGATCCTCCATCATTGTCATATTTTTCTATTTTTTGCTTATGAACTCCCCTTGAGTTCCATTTTTGTCTAGGTTTTCTACACCATCAAGAGAGAGAGATATTAGGTCTGAATTTCTGAGGACATACAAGAACCCATCCCATTGAGGGGGGCTAGTAACATCTTTCTATGTTCCCTTCCGAGGTGTCATAAATACAAAATTCTTTAAAAATATTCTTATCTTGTCTATTGGATGCATTGTGCAACTCTTATTTACTTTTTTTTTAATATCTTTAACTACATAGATCTAGATTTCTGTAACATTTTTCTTGGTCAACTAACCACATATCTAGAGAAATTGATAGCCATCTTTGATTTTAGGGTTTTTTGTTATGCACAGCTAAAGTGAGCTTTTTTTGTACACTTGCGATTAGAATTCACACTAACAACTGGCGACTCCACAAGGGTTTATAATTATGACCATTGTAACTTTTCAGATCCCTGCATGACCAGCTACTTCAACCCCTAGGGTTTTTCTTCAGCTTCTTGTTTTGCTTTTCTTTATGTTGTTTTTAACCTTTAAAACACTAAAACAGAAAAAATTCTAACTTCTGTGTGTTTTTGAGCCTATTGCGCAGGTGTTACACCATTTTTTGGTCATCTAACCTTTCATCATTAGATGGACCCAAGTACACCATGTAAGACCAGTTTTACCCCAAGTAAAACTGCTTTCACTATGTTAATTAGGAAACCCCAAAAGGAATAATTAATTAAACCATAATTTAATTATTATTCCCGGTCATGTTTAACCCAAAAACAAAGAAATTAATGAGATAAACCCATAGTTATCTTATTCTTTACTTTATTGCTTAATATCTTTCCATTTATAGATCTGTTTGTTGCAGCACTTTAACTACTAATTGCAGATCTGAAGATGTTTTGCAGCCATTATTGTTGTTAGGGCTATTAGTTATGCGTAGCTAAAGTGGTTCTTTTTCGTACGCTTCGACAAAGAATTCATACTAACAGCAGGTGACAAGTATCAGTCACAGTTGAGACGACACTTTTATCTAAAACCTGCTCTCGAGATGGCCGGAAGTGAAGGTCACACTTTTTGGGCCAAAACCTGCAACCTAAACCTTTAGGGCACAGAAAAAAGCCAGAAAACTATGACCTCAGTGGAAAACAGGTCATAACCTACGACCTGTCCTTTTTCCGGGATTTTTTCTGTGATTTTTCTCAGTTTTTTTGGGTTACTATTCAGGGTAGTCTGACCTTCATCTCCACCCGGTTTGGACCTGTACTTTCTCTATTTTACTCGTCGAAGTAGGAACCAAGCCCCTTAGGGATTCAGTATGCTTCCACCTTTTTAGGAGGAGTTTATTTGAATTAGGTCGTCTGAGATTTCAGTGTGTTTAGCCATTTTTCAGATCTGATCCTGTACTTTCATATCCTTTTCAGATTGGTTATTCATCAATCAAAAACACCTCTTTTTATTTTTGTTTGGTCCTCCTCTAGGGTCCGCTCTATTTCCATTTAGGTTGTTTCCTTTCGCCACCTCATTTGCAACACTTTTCCCTCTGGTTTTTTGTTATTTTCTACACCTATTTCTATCATATCTGACCTTTAGATCCCTTTCCCACCCGACTTTAGATTCATTGGCCATTTTTTATGTTTCTACTAGATTTTACCCACCCATAGACTAGTTATTGGGAAGCCCTCCTCCTTGGGTTTAAATTGATGCATCTTTAGATTTTTATTTTCTGTCATATTATAGTTTACTTCACTATTATTTTCATATTTATTTATAGTTATACAGCACCTTTTTTATTTTTTTCTCTACACACATCTGGGTTTAATTAAAATTAACACACTTATCGCATACATGCACACCCTAAGTGAAGAGTGCTTGGTTTTCACCGCTAGTCCAACACTATAACATTATAATCAATTGATCCTACACCTCCCAACCTTTGTTTTGACATTGTAATATTTTGATCATGCACCTACTTGCTCTTGTTGGTCTCTCTTCCTTCTGTGATCTTGCATGTTTTTCCATCATTGCGCCCCCAAGTCATTTATCCCGGAGACTTCTTGGCCTTCATATTCAGTTTCTGGTAGGAAGACTTACTACTCTGCATAGGGTTTGAGTTCGTCCTCCATCGAGTCCCAATTCTAACTCTACTTCTGGTTCATCGGGTTCCCCTTTTGGTTCTATCCCCAGTTCTCCTCCTATCACCTTCACCATGTCTGGTTCAGGACCTAACGCTGGTGGTAGCCCCAGACCTAATGTTTGGAATACTACTAGTGGGACCGCAATAGGAACTATCCCAGCTATTCCCTTGCTCCCTTATATGGCAAGTCTCAGTCTTCCCGATTTTAACCAGTTGATCAATGACCCATACACCATGATCCTGGTTGGCCTGCTATGCCAACAAGGCTCCCTTCCAACATCCACAAGTTTGAAGGTCTTGCTGGAGAGGATCCTACAAACCATGTTCGATCTATCCACATGTGGTGTTCATCTAACTCCATCACTGATGACGTTGTCCGTCTTTGGTTGTTCCAACATACGCTTACCAGAGAAGCTTCTAAGTGGTATGTTGACCAGGCCTCCTCCTCTCATACTACTTTTGCGACTCTTGCCAGAGATTTTTTGTATTACTTACAACTTCCCCTTTGTTATGACACCGGTACCAAACTTTTGACCTATTTACGTCATTCGTCTGCGAACCACCTATCCAATCATGTCCAGGAATGGCAGAGAAGAAAGAGCCTATGTCAAGCCCCTACCTTCAAAGACTGTGTCTACATGGACTGGTTTCTCAGATCCCTTTTGCCTGCTATTGGAAAATATGTTGCATCTCATTTCCCTTAGACCGAAGAAGTTTCCCTCCATATTGCATTGAAATATGACCTGATCTATGCACAGTCTGGTTATGTTTATACCGTCTTACCTGATCTCCATAGACCAGGTCGTGCCGATGCACCAGGGGCATCCCATGCCACTAAGGGTATCGTTGGAGCCCTTTTTCATCCATACACTCATCCTCCCATGGGTTATGGTTTCCCTCAGGGAGGGACCAGCTCTTTTCCCCCTCCCGGTAGCATGTATCCAAGATACGGCATGAATCCTCCTTTTTCCCAACCTTTTTACCAGAATGTTTCCCTACCTCCTTATTATATTTATCCATAGCCTAGTGCTCCATATCCTCCAGCATTAGCACCTCAGCCTCCCTTTCCTTCTCAACCCGCGCAATAGCATCCACCACCCCCCCAAGGTCAGGTTTATGCACAGCAGGGTGCGACTAATCCTCCTACTTCCAAAAAGAAGAGGAAAGGCAACCAAAACCAATTTTCCCCAGGTAATCCAAGACCCAATCCCTAAGGGAATACACCTAACACTACTAATGAGCAATAGGACACTCAGCCCAAACAGGATAGGCTTGTTTGCACGAACAAACCTTGTTCTTGTTGCAGTGTCTATGGTCACTATACCCACGATTGTCCTCTTTTACCTCAAATGTGACAGTAGTATCTTGAGGATAGCAAGCCTCCCCTTTGGTTCCTCCTAACGCTTCACCTATCCAACTGGTTGTGTTTACCAATCCTTTCCCCTAGCAAGCATTTGTGGCTACCCAACCCCCTGAAAGTCAAATGGCTACTCAACCTCCTCCATTTGGTACCTCTGATTACCAGATTCTCATGATGAACTCTGACCAACCCATTACCATTGACCTCAACCTTCAGACTTGGTCCCGCCAGTACAACAAGCCACCCGCTATGTCTGCCCCAAGCCCCCTTCTTTAGGTCCCACAGATCCTCTTTCGACACCCAATGGTCCTTTACAGATCCCTCAGCCTAAGGCATAGGTTCATACCAATATCCTCAAGAAAACATTACACTGAAACACTTCTTCTGGTAAAACTGCCCATTCATATAGTATAGTAGATGATTTGGCGCAATCTCGTGTTGCCATATCAACGTTGGAACTCCTCCAGTCGTTTCCTTCACAACAAAAATTTCTACTAACTGCTATGGGAGATGTGAATCCTTCATATGATCATTTGATCATCTTCGATGTTGACCGGTCAGAACATCCCCCCCTTCCTAATTCCAATGCCTTCCAAATCCATGTCAAGATCTGGAATTCCAACGTCTCTCATTGTATCATTGATGAGAGGGAATCCACCTGTGTGATGTTCGCTTCGGTTTGGAAGAAACTTGGATCTCCTGAGTTAGCCCCTTCCACTATCACTGTAATGTTCCAAATCTGGAACTTGCTGCTCCATCGGGAATATCTTGAGATATTCCAAAATTCCTTCTATAGAAAGACCACAAGTCCATTCCAGAGATTGATTGTTGGGGAATTTACTAGATATGTCACCTTCACAAGGAAGTGTGAGATCCAGAAGCTATCTGGCCCTTCATAGACTCTGTCTATGGATATGCAATATTTCCACTTCGGGAATTTCTGCTACAGGGTCCTTGAGGACGTTGTATAAGGAAGTTGTTGTAAAAATAAGAAAAACCACTACTTGGATGCCTTATAAAACACATCATACAACTCCTATGTAGGAAATGAGCCCAAAGAAATGACTCTATATTTTTTATTCAGATCTCCCCAATCTAGGTCTCTAAAACAATGCTCAATGAGAGAGCTTACAACAATATATGAACATAAACATGAACTCTGCAACTCTGAATACATAATAAGAGGGAAATGCTACAGCCATCATTATATTATGATATATCAGCATAAATATACAATAAATAGTTGAGGGACAAGCCACTCAAGCTTTAAAAACCAACCTCCAATGAATAAACAACAAAGTACATAAGTTGATGCAACTCCACAAAATGCTGAAGAGCAGTGACTGCACTGTCTCTATGAAGGTATAAGCTGCTAAATATGAATGAAATACAAATTTGGCTAAAGGAATACAAATAATATCCCAATAATGGAGAAATGGGTTGAAATACAAGATTTCTAGCCAATCTAGGAGAGATTGCTAGAAATGCCGGAGAATAAAAAATGTGACAACTGAGTTGTCACTGAAACTGGTACGAAATGAGAATGAGGTTGTGGCTGATCTGAAATCTGATTTCCCTCCTCTGATAATTTCTCCAAGCAAATGGCTAATCCCTTTGTCTCAAAAACACTCCTCCTTTGAAGCTCTAGAACCCCTCTCTCACTGCCTCCTCTAAAATAATGTAGTTTCCTCCATGGACTGCATAGTGGGAGATGATGGAAGTGTGGCCTGATGCCACTGATCTAAAATGTAGCTCAGGATTCCTCCTTGTAGCTCCTCCAATGAATAGATCACTCCTCCACTGAAGAAAACAAGTCAAGAATGACTCCATAAGTTCCTCTCTTGCTGCACCCAGCAACACAACGTCCTCTCTGTTATAGAGCTAACGCTGTAGAAGATGAATGTAGTTGTGGCCAATGCCAAATTGAAGAAAATAATCTCAATCCTCATCCTTCCTTGAGGAAGAGGAATGGATTCTTGACCGAGAACACCCTAGTGCCCGAGGGCACCATCACCCTGCTAAACATGTTGGGGATGCAAGCCTTTGCAGACCCAAGTCTAAAACTCCAAAACATAATGAAAATGGGCTGCCATCTCCTCCATATAAAGAAAGGGAGATATTTCTCCACCATGGTCCCACCAATTAGGGTTTCCACCCTCACATGAGTGTCTTCCCTCCAAAACTGCACGACTTCTCTAGGAAGCCTCTCCTCCTTAGGTGTTTATTTCAGCTGCTTTATTCTCCTCCTTTTCACATGAAGAGTGTTATTTCTTCATCCAAAAGGGGCTAAGGTGTCTCCTTCCCCATTTTATTATGCAAAAATAAAATGTGCAACTATAATGTTCCATTTTAGCTTGAGGCTAAAAATTGGGAACATTGAAATCACCCTCCGAGCATGGGATGGCCACTCTTCCCAGCCCCTTGGCATGTTTAGTGATTTTACGATTAGTATTGTGGGCACGGATGTTTTTGTTGACGTAGATGTCATTGATTCCCCCTTAGACTACAACATTCTATTAGGTCGTAGCTACACTTATGCGATGTTTGTTGTCCCATTTTCGGTTCACCATAAGATGTGCTTTCCTCATAACGGAAATATCATCACCATCGACCAGATGACATATTACGAACTAAAGTCTCAAACATCCCCTAAGTCCAGCATCTCTTCAATGGCCAATAAAAAAATAATCGAACCTCTCACCAGTGTTTCACCTAGAGTATACAAAGACTACTCTTTTCTTGGTTCATTCCCTGATATTTCTCCTCCTATCTCTGATCCCAGCTCATCGAATGTTTGCATGATGCAATCGTCTTGGTCTGACCTCAAATTTATTGGTTCGAATAGTCAGTAGCCCTTCCCCCCACAACCTACTCCTAGCACCTCGAATCAGCCTTCAAGACCCCCTCCTTAAGGCCCCTCATCAGCAGCTAGTATGCATGATCATATCTACCCTCCTGGAATGGTTCCTCCTGGCCTTAACCATATCGTAATTGTCCCACCTGGCCATTACCCCTCCAGTCATATATTATTTCTAGCTCCCCCTCCTGGAGTATTTTTAGTACTTGTTATGGCTAACTTATCTCTTCCTAACATGACCCTGGGGATCCTAGTCTGGTACATCGATCCCCTAGTGACTATCCTGCCTGGTAAGTCCAAACCTTATACTGATTTGATGTTTTTGTAGCTCCTACAGATAGCCTTGAGTTGCTAAATACCAGTGCCTGGGACATCTTAAGACAAGAGGGTTTGGAAAGGCTTTTTACAACTAATAATACAGGACCTCTTGTTATAAAAAGGAATTAAAGTTTTCTAGTATGGGACCAAGATGTCAGAGACAGAAAATGGATAATAATGACATCCAATGATATAGTATAAGGGTCTATAAGGGAGCATTAGAAGCATACACAAAACTAAATTCTGTGAAGAGGGCGAAGCGTGAGACTAGTAAACAGTTACCAAAATCAATCAGTATGGAAACAGTGGCAGAACATGAAAGGAAATATTAGCTTAAGGTAGGCTTATACTAGCATAATAATCCACCCCACTAACATCGGAAGAAATATGGTGATGTAAATAAAACATGAACATAATATCGTGCCTCAAGCCATATTCAAAGTGTAGCAGACAAGTATATATCAGTACCCTTCAAGATAAATTCATATCTAAATAATCAACACTCACATTCCAAAAGCTTACAATACAAGAAAAGTGATGGAAATACAACGAAAATTTATATTAAAGCATAACTGAGAAAATATCGATTGTAACTCATCTCATTTAGAATCCATTTCACAAGAGAATAGCTTTGTTTCTATTACCCAATGGGATCTTCCAACATACACTATGAACATATCTCAAAACTTTACAAAAATGAAAATTCAAAACTAGTTGTTTCTGCTCTGAAAATTCTGGAACCTTTTCTCAGCTTCAGATTTCATTTTTTATGGCTTTTTGTTGAGCCCTGCGAAAAGATATTTTTTAGCAAAAATATTCCCCATCAAGATATCTTTCTGTTTGGGGTCTCCATCAAAAACCAAAACTGATGATGAGGAACAAGGCCTCTCATCATCTGCGTAGTGGCCTTAATGAAGGCGCTAACAAAAAACATAACAATAAAAGGAAAATAAAAGTGCAGAGGGTGAAATAATGATTTCACCAAAATTTACAATACATAGGAGATGAAAGTAAATTGGCCACCTGGGCCTGAACATGAGTTTCATTTTTTAGGATGGAGAGGAGTGCCTTATGAAAATTGACTGGGAAGTGCTGATGATGCAGATGAACCAGTTTTGTAACTAAGAGGAGGTAGCGACTGATGAGATGATGTGGAGGCTAGAGTGTTGATATACTCACTCCATTTCTCCCATATACTCTCCCCTAGTGACAGCATAGTGACGAAAGTCTCTACTAGAGCCTGAATATCTGTTAGCTCGGTGTAATCCACTTGGCCGGCCAGACGCTATTTAACTTGGTAGAGAAGGGAGAACTCCTTGCTTAGAGCGGTTATTGTTTCCACCTTTAGACAGGTATTTTTTTCCAAAGGTAAATCAGTCTGGTTCATGATGACTGTCATCTTCTGTTCATATGCCATTAGCTCTAAAATTGCAATCATTTCAGGCTAACAGCATGATGGAAGACCTTCCTTTACCAGCTCATCCCACTCTCGATCGAACTATTCAACTCCCCTGGAAACCTGCTCTAAACCACTCAGTGCATTTACGTGTGTAGTATCCCTTTAAATCACTCTCCTGATTACCATCACTCCTCTCAAAAATTCTTTGATTCCTTGAGTGAGAAGTTCTTCAAGGTCCAATTCATTCAGGTAGTTGATGTACCTTTTAGCCATTGCCACCTTTGCTTCTGATTCCTCCTGCGCCTCCTGCAACTTCACTTTGAATAAACGGACTATGATATTCTTGTCGTCCATTAGAGCGAGGTATTTCCAGTGTTTTCTCACCTCTAATATGATTTCTATCCAGGTTAGGCACCTGGCTTCCAGGAGAGTCGCATTGCCCTTCATCTGAGTGGTCAAATCCTTGATGGTTTTATCTTGTATTTGCTTCTCTCTTTTTATTTTGTCAACCTCATCTTGCAAGGTCATTACCACCTTATCATTTTTCGCCAACTTAGCTTCCAGTTCTTGTAGCTTGTGGCATGCTATTCGGGCTTCATTTTATTAAACCTGCAAGTCCGACAAGGCTTTATTTAGCTGCTTCAGCGTAGTGCCAAGCTCGTCGGAAGTTGGGGTCATGCATACATGCTTGTCCCATTTTCCCTGTAAATCCGACAATATCTGCCTTAATCCAACCATATCCTTGGTCATTTTGGTGTTCCCTTATTTCTCTTTAGCCAATGGATCAGCGAGATTTGATTTCTCTCTTTCCACCTGGATCAACATACGTTTGTACATGTTCTCTGTGGGGGATGTTTAGCCTTTTCTTCAACTCAGATTTCTTTGCCTCTAGATCAAGGATGAGCTTCTTTTAAACTGCATCCTTGTCGCCCCCCTTGTCCCTTACTACCTTCCTGAGAGTTTCTAGGTTGTTGTGTATACCTATGGCACTAGCTCTTTCTCTCTTCTGATTCTCCAACACTAAGTTGTACTTGTCTTCAAGTTGTCTCAGAGAAAGGTCAAGATTTACCACTTCATCTCTCAATATATATCCAATACACTGGTGCAGAATGAGCTTTTCTGTTATAGGGATATTAGCTAAATTTAAAGCGGATTCTAAGGCTCGGTAACTAGTTGTTTCGGTTGTAGACTCCAGCACCGCCTCCGTAATAGCGATTATCAGTTGTTCTTTGTTCATATCTAGCTCAGTGGTGAACCGAGTATGGTACTTGTTCATGAATATGGCCAATGTTGCTCTCAGTTTATCCCATGTGGTTCTATTTATGTTACTTATTTCTTCCCTTACCTCGGCTCTGTTAACTAAATTGGCCTGCGAGAGCCCAGAAAACTCTGATGAAGAAGCACCGTCATAAGCAATTGTGAAACTAGCCTTGCTTCTGTCAAGCTCCCCGTATCAGAAAAACTCCTCCTATGGGGGCTCTTCCAATATAATCTTCGGCTCCTTAGTTCTATGTTTCTTAGAGGGATGGGAACCTTTGCCTATGTCCATACCTACTTGACCTCCCGATTCGCCTGCCTCATCATCATGTCATTTTCTTTTTGTTCCTACTGAAGCAGTATCACCCCTTCCTTCTGCTGCTAAAGACTCGGCCTCCATTTGTGAATCCAAAGGCCATGCATCAAGGTTAGCTCTCCACTCAATGAAGGGCCTAATCTCATGTATATAATAAGTCAACTTTATTTTCCTTTTCCTATTGAAAGGGATCCCTTTCCGGTCATAGGGCCAAGCTTTTCCTTGTATCAGGTCCATCCCTTGAAACAACGTTTCCAGGAAAATATAAAATACTAACGAAAAAAACCGGAAAGACTCAAAAGAGGATAGCTCTTGTAACTGAGTTTGGATAGATCTGAAATAAAACTGAGGAATTCATTTTGTTGTTTCCAGGGCAGCTTTGAAGACTAACGGGAGAGGATAACTCAGTAAACTTGACATAACTCTGACTGTGACGGAAACTAAGGGATTCCCTTATGAGCTTGGGGGATATGCAAAAGAACTTATTACCCTGAGACGATAAGAATAAATACCTGCATTCTTCATAGGCATCCTGGAGCCAACCTATAAACTCGGGAACTGGGTATGTGGTCGGGGAAATCTAATAATACAGGCCTGACTAGACAACCCTGAACTTGTTTTGGCCCTTCACATGGGATTCAAACAACTCGGGTCTAACATGGGATACACTGAAGGGGTAGAACGGTTCATGAATCCATCCATGAGCGTCAATGAGGGGTTCAGGTCCAGGGACAACCCTGACCTCACGGGCTTGTGGGGTTTCAGGTTCTGACTTTCAAGACTTTTCTTTCCCCGTGACCATTTTGAAAAATAAAATATAAGGAAAACGGTGGGGTGGAGAAAACGACTAAATACCTGCTAACAGTGAGAAAGCTCGAGGGGAAAGTGACCGGGGGGTTGAAAGCGACCTGGTACTGGAGTTCAAGCTGCACTCCACGACGGATTCGTAAAAACTAGTATTTTACTAAGTGCGGGTGTAAAACAAGGTTAAACAGACCAAGATTTGCAGAACTGAGGATAGGGTGACGACTGTAGGGCTAACGTCATAAGGACGGTGACAATGGGACACGTGGCGATAGGTTATTGGTTATCAGGAGCTGGGTAGGTGCAAGACACGCACCTGGTTAATACCTGTACTAGTCTTGTATGGGGTTCCCTAGACTTACCTTACCTTCCATATTCATAGCGCCAAGTGTACTCCTTGACGGGCCCACATAAGTTTCCAGTGGGGGCCTGTAAGGGCTTCCCGTTATAGTCCATCACCTCACGGAAAGCCTATGATTTGTTCCGCCATCACGTGACATCATGCACTCTAGGGGTAGATCTCCGCTTTCTTCTGCTCATCCTTAGTACCCCTGGAATCCATGTATGTGGTGATTTTCTTTTGGTTTTCCGACCTATGGACACGGCCCCCTTTTTGTTTAACTGTTTAGTGCCTTCATTCTTTTGTCTATGCTCTTGTCATGAGGTGATTTGTGTGCCATAGGTTTTCCAATATGAAGGTGTTGTTGCCTTTCACTTCAACAATCTTGAATGGCCCAAAGCACAACGGGTAAAACTTTCCATGCTTACCTTTCTCAGCTCTTTTGATGTCCCATCTCAGTAGTAAATCCCTGGACTGCATTTCTCTGTCTTTGGCATGTTGATTAAATAGGCCCTTCATCTTTTCCTGATATTTTGCTAGCCTGTCATTCACTTGACTCTGAGTCTCTTCTAACTCAACCAGCTGGTTCATTCTTCTGATGATATCGTTGAGCTCTTCTTGGATATCCTAGAGGAAGTGGAGGACCCAGCCTAGTACGACTAGGCCCAAGAGAACCTATGTTATGGTGCGAGGATTTCCGCATAGCAGGGCTACATGATACAAACCACTGCCCCCGTCTGGGCGCATACGTCCCAGAACGGAAGCAACAATGGCATAGGTACTATCGGTCAGTAGGGCATGATGAGCAGAACTATCGAACCTATGATCTAATGATAGATCAGGGGAACTTTTATAGGGTGCAGTCAGACCCCATGTCAAAAAAAAACCCCGCAGGCATGGGCGGCTCTCCCTCCAGAAGCAGGGGAGGAGGGTCAAGTGGAAGTGCAGGTCAAGGCCGGGGGCAATTGATCTGCTATAACTGTGGAGACACGGGGCACTTTGTGAGGGATTTTCCAAACCTTATAAGATAGTCCTGCAGGTATTGCAGATAGTTGGACCATACACTTGAAGATTGTCCAGTCTTGATAGAAAAAATATGGGAGAAGCAGCTACCACCTACACAGAATGTGCAGAGGGTTAAGACTGAGCTACAGGATAAGGATCCAAGTGTAAATTTTGTTACACGCAGTGGATTAGCTACTAAAGGGACTGGGAAGAAGGTTGAAACTGAACCACTGATCTACAAGTCAGTTAGCAAACAAGAAGGGCTGGACCTAGACAAAGAAAGAGAAATGTTTTAGCAGCTCACAGGGACTTTATCGGGACAGAGGCATCTACATCCCTACTCCCTGCGAACCTTAAGGAAAATGAGGAGGTCAAAACTTTCTTGTAGGCATGTATGAAGTTGCTGCACAACCCAAAAGCTATGCAAAATCTTCAGGCATTAATAGATAGCTGTGCAACACGCCCTACCGTGTCCCCCGATATTAAGGATGTGCACAAACTATACAAATATAAGAAATGCACTGGGAGGGAGATGCAGTTAACAACACAGATCAACGATTACGAGATGGACCGGGTTATTTTGGACCTCGGATCAGATGCCAATGTATTACCTAAACAAACTTGGCAATGAATGGGTGAACCATGGTCCACTATCCAGCTATACATGGATAATCAACAAAAGTTTGTACCTTTAGGGAGGCTACCAGGGATTATGGTAGATATCGCAGGGGTTAAGGTCCAGACTAACTTTGAAGTCATTCAGATTGTAGAAGATGCAGACCCCTACCCTACGCTACTAGGATTGGATTGGGCCATCGACATGGGTGGTATCATTAACTTAAAAAAGAGAAGCATGGTGTTCGAAAATAACGATACAAGGGTGATAGTACCATTAGACCCTGCAGAAGGTAAATGCTACACTGAACCAGTACCCAAGGAGGAAGATGTGGACTATATCTATAAGTTAACTGCGCAATATGCGGTCAACCCAACAATGGAAGAAGTACTTTGTGGGGAGGAGGATAATGAATGCTTATCTGATCCCGATGAGGAGATAGAGAATTGGCAGAACCGGTTACATAATGTCTCTACATTGCGTTGTCTTCAGGTCACAAAATACTTCCACTGCGTTTCCTCAGAGGTAAGGGACCTACCTTACTTTGATGGCTCGGGTAATGTTAAGGAATTCTTATGAGTATTCAAAGCTGTGGTCCCAAGGGAACAAAGGCTATGGGTCGTTAAACTAGCCATGCATAAGAAACCTACACGATGGTGGGACACCCAGAAGGAAGCATTCTAGGATTGGGAAGAGTGTCGTGTTATGTTGTCCCTATGCTTCGAAGGACCAGCAGCTCTGCAGGATATTGACACGATGGCATCGAGTAAATGGCACCTATATATGGCACCTGAACTACCCACGTGGGACCTGAAGGAGCCAGGGATAATCGACTATTGCGGCCTAACCCCAGAACCAGGTCAAGCTGATCCACGAGCTACTTCCAACTCAAGGCTACGCACGAGCACTAAACTTATTCGACCACAGGCAAGTAGCACTAAAATTCACTCTACACCAGCTATCGGTACAAAAATCAGAGCTCTCATTTATCCGACAGCCCCGAAAAAAAAAAACCATTTGTGGTTAACCCTTGGCCACGCCGGTTATTACAGGAGGTTCATTCAGAAATATGCTCTAACTATAGCCCCTCTTAAAACCTCACTTACACTAACTGTAAGGTTCTCTTGGGATAAAGAATGTCAGGAAACTTTGTCGTTGGTCATAAGTTACCTAGGAAGCAAGCCTGTGTTGGGGGAGGACACGCAGAAGATGCAGATGATTGACCCTCGCGTAGTAGATAGGCCAAGCACACAGGGAATGCGAAAACTAGCCATTGGAATGGTGATAATTAGTAAAAAACAAAAGTTATCATTAAAAGGAGCGGCCTCTGGGCATTTAATGAAGCACCTTTTTGGGGATTTTTTACCATTTTGTGGGGGATACATCTCAGATAAATTTTACCTTACTGTTGCATGATTGTGGGTATTATAGAAGGAGCAGGTTAGTTTAGCCAGAGGTTCCGTCTCACTTACATAGCTTGCAGTCATCATTCTTCTCTTGGAAGAACTTGAGCAATCAGATTTCCCGTATCTGCACTATCCCTCTCATGTCTGGTCAACCTGCTCCATCTGATAGTAGTCACCTAGGGCTGGGATTCATCTTTCGCGTAAGAATGACAGCCACTAACTCTACCGAACCTTCGGCCCCAACAGGGCCTGACGTTGGGGAGATAATGGAAGTTGAGTCTGAACTGGAAGAAGTTCCCTATAAACCGGTCACAAGGAAAGGAAAAGAGAAAGCACAAGACTCGAGAAAAGCCCCGAAAGCTGCAAAATGGGCTACCGGGAAGCCTAGGACTTCTCTGAGGCACGCCAAGTCCCCACCGACATCTCCTCTGGATCAAGATGCGCAGGAAGGTGCTCTGCCTGCTAATCTGATCAATTGGTTACCTCCCTTCATTCGCCCACGTAAACCATCCACGCGAATGCCAGAAAACTTGGATGGCTTGGTCACCTATCTGCAAACCCCCCTAACCCCGAGAGAAGTCCCTGTCCTCAGTGATCCTTGTGGAAGACTTCATGAGGTCAAGTTTGATGATCACAACTTGGCGGACTCTAAAACACTCCCTGAGTTGGCCCCTGCATTGTACTTCGATATGATCCGTGCAAATGATGGAGTCACGGTGGTTCCTCAGTGCTGGGTATGTGGCTTGGCCGAGTTTGGACTCTTGAATCTACTCCAGATGCCCCATTTTTTCCATTACAACATCACAGATCGGTTGGCTTGCCAGTTGCTCACCCTAATTCACAATGGCTTATTATGGATTCGGGACAAAGTCCCTATTGATGCTGCATTGATCCACAAGATTATAGGCCTTCCTATGCAAGGGTTGCAGCCTCTGGAGAAGGTAGGCAAGAAGTACGATGCAACCACCACTACATTTGTGCGAAAGACCTACAAGGTGAGTCGAAATCAGCGAGGCTTTGTGATCCAGACTATCAATGATCTGGCTACACAGATGGGTACTAGGATCTTAGCCTATAAGCTAATGAGGAAGTGCCAGGTTGCGACCATCCCCGCCTATGTTATTCAGTTAGCAGGCTGGTGTGCAAAGGGAGTCTCTTTCAATTGGGCTCAATATTTATGCGATGAATTTATGGCTAATGTCCATGAATCCCAGGAGCACGGGACGTCCTTCTACTATTCATGGTTATCACTCCTTATAGCACTGGTCGCCTGGGACACCCCTAAGGAGTCGGTCCTCTCCAAGCTCCCCCCAAGGATGTGTGAAGGAGCTCAGTATTCTCGTTTATGGGACTCTAAGGATGCGCAGCGCGTTGAGGATAACAAATTTTTCTGGGTCCTCTTCCAGAGCAGCGTGGCAGTAGCCATAAATTCTCGACCCTGCCTGTCCCCGATGGTATATGACAAATACAAAAGTGTTGCATCATTCCAAGTTACCATGCACCATATTCAGATCCGCGGCCTCAACAATAAGATATGGACAGAACTTCCTTATATGGTAGTAGATGAAGAAATTGACCTGCTGATCTCGCTATGGCCCCCTACCTGGAAAAAAGGCTTCACAGCCACTCGTGGGGAGACCACGGAGCCCAGCAAGATAGGCTCAGACATAGCCACGAAAAAATGATACACAGCCGCCACAGACCACCGCAGCCAAGACTCGAGTAGGGTATGATAGAGATACCACCCCTCCCACAGTACGAAGCAGTCAGGTGAGCTGGCACCAGGATCTCGAAAGAAACAGTGGGCCCACTGCACGCAATATGATGCAACGGTCACACTAACTGATGGTGACCTCAAGAAAATCGCGGACGCAGTTACAATGGCTACAGAAGATAATTGGGCAGCCATAGAGGCACAAGAGAAGCCCACGCTCGACACTGTCTAGGTTGAGCTCCACGCCCTTTAGTTAAAAATGGATACGCTGCAGACCAGCGTCGGCCAGGCAAGAACCCCTTCGATAATTAGTAGTACAACGCTATCTATAGAATAAAATCTTTTATGTTCTGTACCTAGCGCTGCCCTGGTAGGAACTCATATCCAAGCAGGACCATGGATCTGGCTGGACTTGGCTAAGCTTCCCCACGAAACCTTACAAGGCCTCCACAACGCTGTATTCCAGGAGATTAACCATCGCGACCACAAAATAAACCAATAGCTTGGTACAGCCGAGCAGACCATCATGCAGCAGGCCACAAATTTTCTCCTCATTGTTTCACAGCAGGCGGAGCGCGAAACAGTGATCCACCAGCTCTGCACGGAGGTTACAAACGAGATCTCGGCCGCAGCAATGCCTCGGGCTAAAGTGGAAAAATTGGTTGCTGCACTAAAATCATCTAGGATGGAAATGCATGTCATCAAGACGCAGCTGGAGCAGCAAATCACCGAATTACAGGTCAAACTGCAGCCCGAAACGACTCTGGAAGTATGCACCCAGCGCACTGCACTAGTAACTGAAGCGATGAATGTTATTTCGGGGCAGATTGCTCAAGACGCCTAGTTGCTAGAGTCAGCCATGCAACTCTAGACTAAGGTCCAATGCAATCTGGTCCTCCTTAAAATCAATCAGGACTTACGGCAGAAGGAAGAAGCTTTCGAGTAGGTCAAAGCTACGCTACCCATCTTGGTGCCTGCACAGTGCTTGGCACGATTGAATACCAGCAATGATCTCCAGGACGAGAATGAGGAAATCTGGCGCAAATAGCACGTCATTGCGGAACTTCTGAAGCCTTGGGCTGCTGCAACCCTCCAGATTTCACAAAATGTAGATGGCGAGATCAAGCGAATAACTCAGACACTAGAGAGTGTCACCACGGCAACTGAAGGACCAACCTCCCAGAAGCTTGTAGACATTACACAGAGTGTTGCTGCTTAGATTCAAGAAGTGTTACGTCCGATGATCGTAGCCATCAATACCCTCTGTGTGCAAGTAGAGAACGCACCACCATAGTGACTTTGGATGAGTCACAAGATTGTGTTGGGGGACTGTTGGAACTGGGTCTCCTACAAATTGCGAAGCTGGTCTGATTTTGTATATTTTTTATTATATTTAGTCTAGCACAGCGTGTTGGCTCCCTGTGATTTACAAGAATGGAAAGCATAAATGTTGCAGGGGGCCACATCAAAATCACTTTGGAATCCTAGGACCTAGCCTTCCTAGATTCAGAGAGGGATGTCTCTGTATAAGTGTATTTGGAAGATATATCTTTATGCTTTGTTTAAGATATTAGGCTAGTTATGAAGCTCTGAGAACTTTGTTTTGGCTTTGGTTGATTGAAAAGGTACTGGAATGATTAAAGGCTGGAGAATATTGAGGAAATGTTTCAGCTGGAAGGATAGACTATAATACAACATTAATCCATTGGGCTATGGATTCATAAAAAGGATTTAATTGTTCAACAACTATTCAAGGGTTTTCATAGGGAAAATTATCTAAGTTACATGGATCTTTTAGATTAAACTATGATATGAAACATTAAATTTATGTGAAGGCAGTAAAGCTATAGTCAGTCAAGAATATTCTAGCTCTACTTAAACAAGAAAATCCTTTCAAATTAACTATTTGAAGTAAGCCAAAGGACAGGGCAACCATAGACTTCTTTGGACAAACTTTTATTAAAGAAAACTTTTAAGACAACAATCCAGTAATCCTAAGAATACTTTCAGATAAAGATAACATATAAGATAACAAGGAGAGATGTTAGAAAATTATATATTACATAGCAATGCAACACATAAAATATGTAGAAAATACAAGCACACAAAACAAATAAAACTAGAGAGACACAGATATGCGTGGTTCACCCTGTTTGGGCTACGTCCACCCCGAACAGCTAGTCCTTCATTTCTATTATCCAGCAAAATGAAGAGACACAACCTACAGCAGATCTGCTATAATCTCCTTTGTTCTCTCTCTCACAGTCTCCCTCTCTGTTTCTCACTCCAATAATACACATACCATACACAGCCACAAGACAATACCCTCATAAAAGCGAGGGGTTTCCTTCTAGGGAAAAAAACCCTAAACTAAACATAACTTCTACCGTCAGATCATTTTCCTAATGAATGGCCCAGATTGACTAGAAATTACTATACTTTTACAAGGAAATTTTACATCTGTTTTTAGCTTCGGTGGCGCTGCCCCCGAAACCCCCCGCCAGGGGGACTCCATAAAGTCGATGTCGCCCCCCCTGGACCCCCCAGGGCAGTGATTAATTTATGGGCGGCATTTCCGCCCCATTTAAGGTACAGGGTTCCAATGCTGTGATACAAAGTAAACAAGATAATCAAGCTCCACACCCAACAATATCCCACTTGGAGACTGATTGTAGAAACTCCACCGCTGCTTCATTTTCTAGAAAATGACTCCTCTTTGGCCCTAGCTGTTTCTCATCTTCATCATCATCCTTGAAGACCAATTGAAACTAAGCACATTCTCATTTTCTCCCTGGTTACAACTTTTGTTAGCATATTTGCAGGATTCTGGCTAGTGTGTATCTTTTCTAGCTTCAACTCTCCATCTTCCAATACTGACCGTATGAAATGGTACTTGAGATGTATGTGTTTAGTCCTGGAATGAAATGTTGAATTCTTTGCAAGATGAATGGCACTTTGGCTATCACTGTATAGTGTGCCCATATCATGCTTCTTACCCAATTCATCCATAAACCTTTATAACCAAATCATTTCTTTACTAGCCTCTGTAGCAGCAACATACTCTGCTTCTGTTGTTGAAAGTGCAACAACACTTTGGATTTTTGAAACCCAACTGACAGTTGTTCCACCTACGGTAAATACATATCCTGTAGTGCTCCTCCTGTTATCTCTGTCACCTGCCATATCTGCATCAACATATCCCTGTAGAGCAATGTTTGAACCACCAAAGCATAATGCTTGCTTTGTGGTACCTCTCAAATATCTGAGAATCCATTTTATTGCCATCCAATGTTCTTTTCCTGGATTATTCATGTACCTGCTTACAACTCCCACTGCATGTGCAATATCAGGCCTTGTGCAGACCATTGCATACATTAAGCTTCCAACTATTGATGCATATGGAACTTTAGACATATAATCCATGTCTTCTTGGGTCTTTGGGCACATCTCCTTACTAAGTTTGAAATGGCTAGCAAAAGGTGTACTAACTGGTTTTGCATTCTACATATTAAATCTTTTCAACACCTTCTCTATGTACTCATTCTGAGATAGTGTTAATTTGCGATTTTTCCTGTCTCTAGTTATCCTCATACCAAGGATTTGTTTTGCAGCTCCCAAATCCTTCATTACAAATGAATTTGCCAATTTTCTTTTGAGCACATTTATTTCCTGCATGTTAGATCTTGCAACAAGCACGTCATCTACATGCAATAACAATATAATATAGCTGCCATCATTTTGCCTTTTTAGATAAACACAATGATCAGAGTGACATCTAGTATAACCTTGTTCAGACATAAACTTGTCAAATTTTAGATACCACTGCCTTGGAGCCTGTTTTAAGCCATACAAGCTCTTCTTTGACCTGCACACCAATTTTTCTTTCCCTTTGACTTCATATCTTTCTGGTTGCTGCATGTATATCTCTTCCTCCAAATCTCCACGGAGAAATGATGTCTTTACATCTAACTGTTCAAGATGTAAATATTCCGCTGCTATAAGACTTAAGATAGTTTTGATTGAAGTCATCTTAAGAATAGGAGAAAATATTTCATCAAAATCAATACCTTTCTTCTGTGCAAACCCCTTCACCACAAGTCTAGCTTTGTACCTCTGTTTTAATCCATCTTCTTCCTTCATCCTGTAAACCCATTTATTCTGCAATGTAGTTTTACCTGCAGGCAACCTAACTAAGTCCCAAGTCTGGTTATGCATTAAGTATTCCATCTCTTCTTCCATGGATAGCTCCCACTTCTTCCTGCTTTCAACCTGCATTGCTTCTTCATAACATTCGGGTTCACCAGAATCAGTCAGCAATAAATAATATAATGAAGGAGAGTATCGTTCAGGGGGTCTACTTATCCTGGTATATCTTCTAACACCACTTTTAGGTGTTTGAGGTGCCTGTTGTTGTTGTGGTGGTTGCTGCTGTTGTGGTTGTTGATTACTGTTATTTTCAGGCACCTTTACTTTTTCAGTTATCTCATCAAGAACTGTGTATTCCTTGCTTTCTTTTTCCTGTTTCTTTTCCTGCAACTAATTCTTATACAAGACCTTTTCATTGAATATTACATCTCTGCTCCTAATGATTTTACGATTTTCATAATCATATAAACGATAACCAAAATAATTAACACCATATCCAATAAAGGTACATTTATTTGATTTTTCCTTAAGATTTTTTCTATTTTCTTTATTAATATGGACAAAGGCCTCACAACCAAAAGGCTTTAAAAAAGAATAGTTTACTTTTTACCTGTCCATGCTTCCTCTGGAATACCACCATCCAAGGAACTTGAAGGCCCTCTGTTTATTATATAAACAATAGTATCTACAGCATCTGCCCAAAATTGTAAAGGCAATCCTGCATGCAATCTCATGCACCTTGCACGCTCCATGATTGTTTTGTTCATCCTTTTAGACACACCATTTTCTTGTGGTGTTCTTAGAACTGTCTTCTCTCTACGAATTCCATGCTCTGAACAATACCTATCAAACTCTTTGCTGCAATATTCACCTCCATTTTCTGATCTAAGACACTTCAACTTCTTTCCTGTCTCAATCTCAACCAAAGCTTTCCATTTCTTGAAAGTATCAAATACATCAGATTTATTCTGAATACAATAAATCCATGTTTTTCTAGTTTCATCATCAATAAAAGTAACATAATAATGAGAGCCACCGAGAGATGATACCTGAGCAGGTCCCCATACATCTGTATGCACAAGCTCCAATTTTTCGCTCTTATTTTCTTTCCCAACTCTGAGAAATATGACTCTCTTCTGTTTTCCATAAATGCAATTCTCACAGAAATCCAAATCAACATTCTTCAAACTTGGCAACAAATTTCTTGAGTGAAGAATCTTCATCCCCTTCTCACTCATGTGTCCGAGCCTATGATGCCATAATGCTGCATCTGCTCCTTTGGAAGTTAAAACATTAACAGAGTTAGAAATACCATTGCATAAATACAATGTACCAACCTTTTCGCCTTTTGCTATTACCAGGGCTCCTTTGGTGACCTTCCAAGTTTTATCTTTGAAAGTTGTCACACAACCTTCACCGCCTAACTGCCCTGTTGAAATCAGATTTTTCTTCAGATCTGGAACATGCCTTACCTCCTTTAGTAGCCATTGGTTTCCATTCTGTTTTTTTACAAGAACTTTACCCATTCCAACAATTTTACAAGGTTTATCATCACCCAAACGAACTTGTCCAAAATCTCCTTGAACATAGTCATGAAAATATTTCTTATCAGGTGTGGCATGGAATGAAGCCCCTGAATCTATAACCCAAGAATCAGTAACATTTTCGAAAGAAAGAATCAAAGCATCTTGTAACACATCACCTGTCACATTTGCTTCATGATTGTTTTCTTGCTGTGCATCTCCTTCTTTTCCCTTCCAAGATCTACAATCTTTCTTTAGGTGTCCTTTCTTTCTGCATTTCCAGCACACTATCCCCGATCTGGACTTGGACCTGCCTTTCCTTGATTTATTGCGATATCCTGAGCTCTTTCCTCTTTCCATTCTTCTTCCCCTAGAATCTGCACTCAAATCATTACCCGATGTCTCACCGGAGCTTTTCCGTCGCATTTCCTCACTAAGGATAGCACCGACAACATCATCAAAATTTAAAGTACTAGATCCAGAGATAGAGTTACTAATGGCCATTACTAAACCATTCCAACTCTCTGGCAATGAGCATGAGAATAACAGAGCTCTAACTTCATCATCAAATTTTACCCCTACAAAAATTGACTGACTGGTAACTGTATTAAAATCATTTAAATGGTCTGCAACAAATCCACCTTCCGACATCTTCATATTAAATAGTTGTTTCATAAGAAATACCTTGTTTGAGGCCGAGGGTTTTTCATATATTTTCACCAACGTCTGCATCAAACCATCTGTTGTTGTTTCCTTCGAAATATTGAAGGTGACTGATGCCGCAAGGCACAACCGTACTATTCCGAGTGCCTTTCTATCAAGAATGTTCCATTCCACGTCTGTCATAGCCGCCGGCTTCTTTGTTTTTCCGCTCAATGGTAGGTACAGATATTTCTGATACAAATAATCTTCCATCTGCATCTTCCACAGCGGGAAGTTTTGGCCATTAAATTTCTCGACCCTAAACTTACCATCTTCTTCCATTGCTCCCACTCGAACCAGGAACCCTTCTTTCCTGCGAGTTTATCAACCAAATATACCTTCGGATCTGATCCTAGTTGTTAGAAAATTATATATTACAGAGAAATTCAACACACAAAATATGCAGAAAATACAAGCACACAAAACACATAAAACCAGAGAGACACAGATATACGTGGTTCACCCAGTTTGGGCTACGTCCACCCCGAACAGCTAGTCCTTCCTTTCTATTATCCAGCAAAATGAAGAGACACAACCTACAGCAGATCCACTATAATCTCCTCTGTTCTCTCTCTCACAGTCTCGCTCTCTATTTCTCGCTCCGAGAATACACATACCATACACAACCACAATACAATACCCTCATAAAAGCGAGGGGTTGCCTTCTAGGGAAAAAAAACATAAACTAAACATAACTTATACCATCAGATCATTTGCCTAATGAACGACCCAGATTGACTAGAAATTACTATACTTTTACAAGGCAATTTTACATCTGTTTTTAGCTTAAGGTATAGGGGTCCAATGTTGTGATACAAATTAAACAAGATAATCAAGCTCCACACCCAACAAGATCAGCCTCAGATCAAACAGAAATAATCTAATTTTCTTTTGGCATACTCTCAAGGGATCTTTCAAAGCAACTTTTTAATGTAGACCAGAGGACAGGGCGTACCATAGACTTCCCTAGTTTAGACTCTACTTAGAAAGCTTTGGAAAATATCTTTAAAAATAGTATCTTAAGTTGTACTCAGACAAACATGGGCTCACCAACATTTCTCCCTGGTTATACTCTATTGAATCATTCTTAAAACAACAAGCTGGATAAAACAGGAGGGAAATTAAGAATCCTCCAATTAGACCTTAGTAGAGGAAAACATTAAGATAAATCTTAGAGACAGAAATAGGGTACTTTGACAATAAATCCTAATCTAATTTTTTTTCTCTTTATCAGATAAAATGGACAGCATGTAAAACATAAGAAAAGACAAATACAGAGAGGAAAAACATCACCACTAACATAGAGTAGGATCCTGTGAATCAGATTGCTTTATTGATGTTCAAACCAGTTACATTCTCTATCACAGTGGGTCTTTACAGCTCAAAGCTTTCTCTATCCAGCCTAGCACTCCTCAACTAGTTCAGCAACACTCTAAACAACTAATAGTAACAGCCTTCTACAGCCAACCAAGAACCCTTTCTAATGAAGTCCTCATGCTATAATTATAAGAAAATGAGGAGGTGAAATTAAATCTAGGGTTAATATATTTCATTTATGACTGAGTTAATGATTTTTGACCTTTGAGACCATGCAAGGCCCAAGGAAAAAATATTTGGAATGAACTACTCTTTATAATGAATGTTGTGTTAATTTCTGAGCTACTTAGTTGCAATATTTGACTTTTAGGCTTTTTGATAACTTTGTAATAACTATTGCACTGCTTCTTTGAGAATATCTCTGACTGTAATAACTTCTGCATGTTTTTTAGGAAAAATAGGCTTTGTAGGTGCCATTTATCCCTTTGGTGAAGTAAAAGCCTCATTGTTTTGGCATTCGAAGGATGCTTTGGGCTAATCTATCTTGATCTGTTTCTTTAAACTCTGTTTAAGGCCTAATTTCTGCTCTTAGGCCATATTTAATCATCTTCGTCATCCTTTTGCTTTATTGACTGCCTTAATATTCAATTTTTGTCCTTAATCTTTAAATAGGCCTTTATTTTCTCTGTTCCTTCATTCTTCACTGATCTTGTTTTATTTCTATGTGTAGGGTTTTATGTATCAGAGGGTTTCATGATCGCATCGATGGTCATGAAGCATTGATTGAACCCTGAATTTAAACCTTTCAAATCCCTTTCTCTGTTTTATTTTGCCTTTAAGGATCATCATCCTAAGACCAAGCCACTTAAATTGGTTGTGGGATGGACTATAAAACTTGGCCGCCATTAAACCTACAACCATAAACAAAGACATTAAATAAACCTGTGTTGTGGATAAAACTTCTTTTCAGAGGCTTGGGATGGGTTTGGAGTGGTTGTAGAGGGAAGAAAAATATGCAGAGGAGAGGTTCCATGGACGGAACCAGGAAAAATGATGGAATTTTGAATATTTGGCGTGAAATGGGAGAAGGCGGTTCTGTGTGAAACCGGGTGGTATCGCATAGAGGATAAGCGGTTAGTGATTTTGGCCCATATGGATGTGATGCCACTCAGTAGGTGACACCTGTCCATGGGAAACCGCCCATTTCATGTAGAAATGGGGCATTAACCCTTTTTGAAGAAAAGCGTGCGATGTCAATTATAGACCACCGGATCTGGGGGAGCCAGATCGACGGTAGGGGATGGGAGCAATCGGCGGAGATGATCGACCGCGGGGAGAGGAGGAGGACAAATGGCAAGCGGAGGTTGAGGGCTATGGTTTAGTAGGCAGTGGGACCAAAGGGGTGACATGAGTCATTTTTTCGTGTAGTGGGGGGTATAATGATGTGGGGTGGCATCAAAACCGTTGGATCAGGGTCGATCAATAGTGTGGATTTCTTTAGGGAATAAGCAATGGCGCAGGAAAAAATATGGACGAAGGGGGTTAAAGATAAAGCGCGAGGGTATGGTCCTGTGAGGAGTGAATGGGAGCGGGGTTAGGATGAGAGGTTTTTATGCTTTAGCAGATGATCGCAGGCCTCAGGTCACATGAGGAAGGAGCGGAGGGTTTAAGCCCGAAGGGACTTAAGGCCTTACGTTGTAAATAATTGGATTTAGGCATAAAATAGGGGCTTTTAAGCCTTTTTGAGGATTCCGATAGGGTGAAAGAGGGTATTCTTAAACCAAATAAGGAGGTTTTATATGGTTTAAAAGGTATTTTTAAAGGAAATGAAGAATTAGTGAAGGGGTAAATGGGTTTTTCAGAGGGAAAAGGACTGACAGAAAATAGAAATAAAACATGGAAAAATGGGGGAATGAAAATGGAGGTGAAAATGGTAAGAATGGCCTGAAATCAGTTCCTTATGATGCAGCAGGTTAATTTGGGATGGATTTTGAATGAAGACTTTAGTAAATGGATAGCTTAAAAGGGATAATGAACTTAGTGAGATTTCCAAAACTCACAAATTTTCATAAAAGTTTGTTTTTTGAAATCTGAAGACTTGTTTAGCCATCTTTAGATATAACAAATTTTACTGATGGCTAACAGTGGCTCCACTTGGGGAAGGCATCTCCTTGGAGGTGTCAAGAACCTCAGAGAATAAATATCTGGAAAGTAGACCAGTTCCTTGTTTTTTCATTTTGACAATCCTCTTTGACTTGATGATTTTGCTTCTTTGTTAGAGATGATCTGCAGTATCTTAACAAGACTGATGTTTACCCAAAACTTATACCTACACAACATACTTTCCCAACATTTTTTCTTCAGTGGGTGTATTTAGACTTGCAAACCCTTGTAACATCAATTTTTCTTTTATTTGAAAGTAGGAAACTATCTACTTCTATCCTTATATCATCCATGAGTTCAGATTAAATAGATGAACTCATTATTTCTCTACCTATTCTAGCTATCTGTCGAGTTTAGACTGTTTGACATATTTTTATTCTCTAGCCTAAAAACAGGAAAATGAAACATAATCAAATCAGGATTAAACAGTCTGATTTGTCATGGGGCTATGGCATTTTGTACAAGCTGCACATAGACTTTATTTGCAGAAATTTAAAACAAAAGTGTGAAGGCTTAAGATCTGAAATTGATAAGCATCCTTGTTTCTTTCTTTGGTTTAGATTTTGATCTTTGTAGAACCATTTCTCTTTTTTCCTAATCTATTCTACTGATAAGCCAAGTTTACATTGTTTGGAAGATCTTCATTTACTAACCCATCCGCAATAAATTTAAATTTATTCAATCATGATTAGGCTGTATGATTAAATAATATTTCTTCTTTCAAATTAGTGGCATTTTGACTTGCACACTTTCGGACTTTTCTCCATTTTTGGTATGGGGCTGTACCTATTCTTTTATCTTCCCTCTTTTCTCTTTTTTTTTTTTTTTTTTGGTGTTTATTTTCTTCAAGTCTTTTTCTTGAAACAATGTTATTTACAATGGACAAAACTTTGAACTAAGTTTTTAGCAAAAATAATGTTTGAGCATCCTACCATTGACAAGACCTCCGAAAATTTCTGTTCCATCCATCTCTTGAAGAAAAAATGCATTTTTACCTATAGCAGACTAAATGAGGTAAGGGCCTTTCCATAAATTTTCAAAATTTCTGTGTTTGCCCTTATCTTCCCTCCTAGAATCCCATTTTAGTACCTTGTCACCAATGTTAAAATCATTTTCTTTTGTTATTTTATCAAACATATTCTTGATGTTTTCTTGTACTTACTGTGCTCTATTGTAGACTTCCTCTCTGGTTTGTTGCAACTGGACAGTTTGATTAATTCTTCTCATCATGTCATCTTCTTCAGACTGTAATTATTGGATCATCTTCATGACTGGCACTCCTAAAATAGTTGGAAATATTGCATCTGCTCCATAAACTAGCTGATAAGGGGACATTCCAATTGAATTTTTAGTGGTCAATTTGTCTGCCCAAAGTGCATGTACTAGCTTGTTGTGCCATGATTTTTTATTTTCTTCCAGCAACTTCTTGATGATGTTTACCAAACTTTTGTTTGAGGAATTTTCCAACCCATTACCTTGAGGGTAATAAGTTGTGGAATGACCCAATGTAATCTGGTATTTGTGGAAAAAATCAACCATATTTTTGGACCTAAAGGCAGCAGCATTGTCAGTGATAATCTTCCTAGGGCAGCCAAATCTAGACAGGATATGGTCTTCAAGGAATTTAATGATGATTGAGTCTATGGAATTCCTAGAAGGGATGGCCTCTATCCATTTGGTGAATTAATCTATTGCTGTAAGGATCCATTTGTGTTGGGAAGATTAATTAGGATGGATTTCCCTAATGAAGTCTAGACCCCATTGCTGAAAAGGAGCTTCAACAATGATTGGATGTAGAGGTAAGGGTAGAAATTTTCTTTTACCTTCAAATATTTGACACTTAGGGCAGGAAATTATCATTTTATGGACATCTTGAAAGAGGGTGGTCCAATAATAACCAGCTCTAAGGATTTTGTTAACAGTGTTTTCCAATAGAAGTGGCCTCCAAATTTCTTCATGAAACTCATGCTTGATCCTATCTGCATCATGCTCAGGGAAACATTTAAGCAATAGTCCAATATCATTTTTCCAATATAAACATTTATCTAAAATGCAGTAATTAACAGCTTTTAACTTCAGAAACCTTGCCTTTGTTTTAGAAAAACCAGGAGGAAGATTAAGATTAAAAAGTACATACAAAATATCATCATACCAAGATGAATTCAGAAAATAATCTTCAATGAGTGGAGTTGCCAACTCCTCTTGTTCATATAATGCATTAAACATGTTTATATCAAGTGCTTGTAAGTTGGTTCCAGCCATAAATTTTGCTAGTCCTTGACCTTTGATGAGCTTAGTGGGATTAATCTCTAAATCATATTCTAATATTACAGCAATCTCTAAATGTCTTTCACTACTGAATGAGGCACAAATGAAATGATTTGTGAGTGTAAAATGTAAACTCTGAAATATTTTAAGGCTTTGACTAAGGCAAAAGCCTATTTTTCCATTATGTTGTATTTCAGAGGTGCATCTCTTAATGCTTTGCTAAAAAATGCAATGGGTTGTTCTTGTCCATTTATCTTTTTCTGTAATAGGACATCAGCCACTATATGTTCTGATGAAAAGGAGAATATAAAAAATTCTTTTGTAAAATCAAGACTAATAAGAACTGGTGTTTATGTAAGTGCTTTTTTTACCAGTTCAAAGGATTTCTTTTCTTCTGAGGTCCATTTAACTCTTGTTTCCCTTTTAATCATGTTTTTAATGTTTCTAAGGAGTTCATCTAGATTGGGTATGAACCTTCTCAAGAAATTGATCTTCCTAATGAAATATTATAATGTTCCTTTTTCAGGAATTTCTGCAGTATGGTCCAAAGGGACGTTGTATAAGGAAGATAATGAAAAAATAAGATGGAAGGGGACTTGGATCCCTTATTTAATACATCATACAGCTCAAATAAATTCCTCAAGGTAGGTTAAACATATCTCCTACCCTTTGGTATCTCGGAAAAGTGCTCAAAGAGAGAGCTACAACAATATACAAATACACCAATGGAAACAACAGTGATACATTAACACATAAAATTCAGAGAGAATAAAATAGCCATCATCTCATATCATAGCAGCATAATATATACAAATCCATGAGGAAATAGTCACTCAAGCAAGGCACCACAAGCCTCAAGAGAGATGTACATGAAAATATGAAGAACCCCGCTACATGAATAAAGCCCTAGGCTATAACTGCGCAGTTTTATATGGAAAAACTGCTGAAACACATGTCAATACATAGATATGCAAATATATGGTTCATACAATCATCAGGAGAGAAGATCTAAGCTCCCAATCACTACCTCAAGTCAATCCTAGAAGGATTGGCTAAAATAAGCAAAACTGAAAAATGTCGGAGTTGCTGGGTAGCAGCAGCAACTCAAGAACTGGAAATAAGTGGAGAAGACTAAAGATGCTACAATAAATGACAATACCTTCTCCAATGTATCTCTATAATGAAATTCTGATCCTTTCACCTAAGATCTCACCCTCCAAACTATCTGCTAACCCCACACAGAAAATGCTCTCCAAGAATAACGATGTCTAAATAAGGGACTGCGCTGCTAATGATGGTAATTGGCTGGCCTGGTGCCAAATATGGTGGAATCTCCTCATAAACCCCCATTACTTATCTCCCAAGGGAATGGAATCTCCATCCTCTGGAAAACTAGCCAAGGATGGTGTTATAGAAAATCTCCCCAGCAACACCCCAACAACACTACACAATCTCTGGCTGAAACTGCACTGATGAAGAGGCTGACGCTTGACCTCAATGCCTGAATATGGGGAATGGAGTGCAATCCTTCAAGAAGGAGAGTAAATCCTAACCAGGACTCCCTCATGCTAAGCAGCACTGCAACTCTGCTGAACAGCAAGAGACTGCAATAGGTCTAAGAGACCAAAGATGAATAATACTCAAGATGAATCACAATGGTTGCCTTGCCCTCATTTTAAACAATGTGAGCCCCCTCTCCATGGGTCCCACTCATGATGGCTTCCCCTTCAAGGAAATTTCCCTCCTTTTCCACTGCACTTCCCCACAAGATGCCTTCCACCTCTTATGACTGTGTTGTTTGACTTGATCAAACTTGACCTAGTCCTCCTGCAAAAAGCCCTTTTTCACACATGGGGTGTGGAATCAAGCTCTATAAGTGATCCCCTTTCACACTAAGAGGATTTTTATTCCATACTCATGAAATGAATGGGTCTCCCACCCATCTTATTCATATCCTAGGCAAAAATTAATATTCCATAAAAATTTGGAATATTACAGTCCTCCCCTCTCAAAGATTGCTTGTTCTCAAGCAAGTGCAAGGATAGACTGATTTATTTCCCATTAATATTCATGTAGCATCCATGCATGATGAATTCCTCCAAGAAAAGGATGCCATATCATCAATCAAGTGTCCGAGTAGTCTCTCCAACATATGCAAACTAGCTTTTGGTGAACAACCCCAAATAGCTATCATGTAGAAACAAATATCCATGGGGGAACAATGGACTGTCTAAGGGTCTCCTTGAGGCATGAGATCTGATATAAATGGGACTTATCATCCCCATACAAATCTCCAATCCCCCAAAAAATCATCCATACAACATAAGCTGCCTCCCAACATGGCAACTCATAGAGATATCCCTCCACCTTGAGCTCTGGAAATGAAGGTGGGTTGAAAATATGAATATGGAAAGCTTCAGAGCTTGCCCCATGCTGTCCTCCTCTCCATTTATGATTATTGTGGAGTGTTTGCTGATCATGGGCTGCAAAATTATTGCCCTCAAGTGGAAAAATGATGAGCAATCCTCCAAGGACCTCTCCTCCATCAATGAAGAACAAGCCGGCCCAAAACACTTCATCCATGATGAATAGGACATGATCATCATATAATATCCCCATGACATGTTTTATATAGGTTAAACCATGTACAACAAGGTACAAACAATGTCTCATAGGGTTACAATGCAATCTCATCCACTGCAGCTGCAGACAATAACATGGCAAGCACTATACAGAAAATATCACCTCTACTACTGAATAGTAAATAGATGAGTGAACCAGCAATACAAGATAAAATACATGTCCATATACATACAATAGATGTATATCATCATAAAACTCATGGTCCACCTCAAAAGAAGGAAAATATGTGGTTGTGGTGGCCATGTCACCCCTCATGTTCCCATTAGAACATGCAATACATAAACTATGGGAATCACCTCTCCTCAATGACACATTCATCCCTTATGTCCTAATCAAAATCATGCCTCCTATCAACATACCAGCAACATCAACAAGGTATATCATGATCAGCAAAAAAATATGGGGACCACTGGTGGTTTCATGTAGTGCTTGGAGGCGCCAAGAGTCTCCCAAGTGGATGCAACACAGTTTTTAAAAATGTTGTTTCAGAAATGTACAAGGCAAAATGTTTTGAAATACAATGCTAATCATATGAATTAGTTGAACATGTGTGGAGTGGAAAAACATTTTCCCAAGGTCATGTGTAAGGTGGTTGTCCCCATCATATGGTTTGGCCCAACTTTTCTCATAGAGCAACATGAAAAATTTTCCCCTTTGAGGAGCCATGCACTCCAACATAATGATAAGAGTATGAAAATAAGCAAATGTAAACACAAGGCTCTTACCATAGGCTGCATGTAAGATGATATATGGATCCATGTGTGTGGGCCTACTCCCAAGTGACAGCGCTATGAGCTCATGCAAAAAGGATCTTGCCCATGCCAATCTTTGTCCCTTGATAGGCTCCTTGCCAAGGATTCTTCTGATGATGCTACTGCAGATATGAAGCATCTTCCAAGATGGAAATTCCTCCTGATTATTCCAACCCAAGGAGTAGTCCCTTTTCACTATGAGAGTGCCCTCATCTACTCCGGAAACACCATACATCATATGAGAGCAAATCTACCTGTGCTCTCTCTAAGATAGCTCAAGCAACCCAAGTGTTTGCTGCCTCCTCATGCTCACATCATGTAACCCATGTGATGAGGGTATCATGACTGATATATATACCATGTCAGCACCATGTATCCATACTCCCTACTTCTCAATGATGTAAACATCCTACCACTTCTTCTCCATTCCCATCCTCCTGAAAAGAGGATACACCAAGTGATGGCCAAACTCCTTCAAGAGGAGCCAACGCAGCCAAGCCTCCTGCTGCCCAGTATCATATATTTACAAGTGGCTAATCAGCCTCTTTCTCCTCATCCACACCCACTCAACTCCTTTTGGATGTCTCCTCCTCTTCTCTCCATTGGTTTTCCTCTCATGAGGTCCACCATTTCCCTAAGCCATATCTTCCTCTTTGCATTTCATGGAAGTTTGCAATGCCACTCCTTGGAGACCTTCTAGAGAAGATCTTTCACCCATGACTATGTTGGATCCATGAGGACCCAAATGTGATGGAGGTAATATCTCCTCTCCACCCTTGTTTAACAGAACTGCTAATTCCTCCAATGGTGTAGCAACTGTTTCAACCTCCAGTTCATAATTTGTTTCATTGTTTTCCATGGGAGTGTCATGGTGTGTTTTACCCTCCAATTGTTCACATTCCAACTTCAATGGCTGAATGTAACTCATCAAATAATCATGAGGATGGTGGTTTACTTCCTCCTTGCACAGTGCAGTGCAATAAAGGTGCTCTAAAATAGCAAATTGTGTTGATTCTTGGACCTTTAAAGATGAATTCCCACATCCTTTTAAATATTCTTCTGAAATAAAAAGTGGGACTTTAATAATACCTTGATGGATCTTGGTATGTTCTTATGTGGCTGCAATGGCTCTTCCTTATAATGCAATGGCTACCTCCTCTATAAATATAGAAGGTTGCTCCTCCAAAGCTGCAGAAGCGTTGGTGAAATCCTCCTCCCATGGTGGTGTGAGCCTTTCCTCCTTTGTTATCTCTTCATTAAAGGTGTTGACTAACCTTTGAGAAAATTCTGCAAATGAACTCACCCTTGGTTTGAGAAAATTCTGCAAATGAACTCACCCTTGAATGGACCAAGGGTTTGAACCACCAAACAGAAGCTTCATTCTCCATGTGCAGTGCTACAACCTCTAATGCTTATTTCTCTACCATTGGATGTGGCAAAAAAAATGCCTCCAGCTTCCTCACCCAAGCTATTGCTGAAGTATCCCCATCAAATGTAGACAATAGGAACCTATTGCCTCTAATTTCCTTTCTACTACAGGGCCTTCTCTCCTCCTTCTGCTGAATAAATTGTGGGAATGTTGTAGTTCCCATGAATGCTCTAGAGTGAGATTTATATTCACCTAGGTACTTACTTAATATCTAATGATCCAAGTATCCTCCATGCCTATCTTCCTTGCCTTCATAAGAATAGGAAGTGCATGGACCTTCCTCTTCTTCTCTTTGCTTCTCCTCCTTGGGGAGGCTCTTCTTTGTCCTAAAAATAGATGAGAGAAAGCTCATCTTCTCCATTATTCTAATCCTTGCTTCTCCTTTTTACTCCTTTTATATCTTGATCTCACAGGCTGTGCCAAAGATCATGCTTTGATACCACTGTAATGTTCCTTTTTCAGGAATTTCTGCAGTATGGTCCAAAGGGACGCTATATAAGGAAGATAATGCAAAAATAAGATGGAAGGGGATTTGGATCCCTTATTTAATACATCATACATTACACTTCCATATTTTGAGCTCAAATAAATCCCTCAAGGTAGGTTAAACAGATCTCCTACCCTTTGGTATCTCGGAAAAGTGCTCAAAGAGAGAGCTACAACAATATACAAATACACCAATGGAAACATCAGTGATACATTAACACATAAAATGTCAGGAGAATCAAATATCCATCATATCGTATCATAGCAGCATAAGATATACAAATCCATGAGTAAATAGTCACTCAAGCAAGGCACCACAAGCCTCAAGAGAGATGTACGTGAAAATATGAAGAACCCCGCTACATGAATAAATCCCTAGGCTATAACTGCGCATTTTTATATGGAACAACTACTGAAACACATGTCAATACATAGATATGAAAATATATGGTTCATACAATCATCAAGAGAGAATATCTAAGCTCCCAATCACTACCTCAAGTCAATCCTAGAAGGATTGGCTAAAGTAAGAAAAACTGCAAAATGTCGGAGTTGTGGGTAGCAGCAGCAACTCAAGAACTGGAAATAAGTGGAGAAGACTGAATATGATACAATCAATGACAAGACCTTCTCCAATGGATCTCTAGAATGAAATTCTGATCCTTTCACCTAAGATCTCACCCTCCAAACTATCTGCTAATCCCACACAGCAAATGCTCTCTAAGAATAGCGTTGTCTAAAGAAGGGACTACGCTGCTAATGATGGTAAGTGGTTGGCCTAGTGCCAAATATGGTGGAATCTACTCATTAACCTCCCTTACTAATCTCCCAAGGGAATGAAAGCTCCCTCCTCTGGAAAACTAGCCAAGGATGGTGTTATAGAAAACCTCCCCAGCAACACCCCAGCAACACTACACAATCTCCAGCTGAAACTTCACTGATGAAGAGGTTGATGCTTGACCTCAATGCCTGAATATGGGGAATGGAGTGAAATCCTTCAAGAAGGAGAGGAAATCCTAAACAAGACTCCCTCGTGCTAAGCAGCACTGCAACTCTGCTGAACAGCAAGAGACTGCAACAGGTCTAAGAGACCAAAGACGAATAATACTCGAGATGAATCACAATGGTTGCCTTGCCCTCCTTTTAAACAATGTGAGTCCCCTCTCCATGGGTCCCACTCATGATGGCTTCCCCTTCAAGGAACTTTCCCTCCTTTTCCACTGCGCTTCCCCATAAGATGCCTTCCACCTATTACCACTATGTTGTTTGACTTGGTCAAACTTGACCTAGTCCTCCTGCAAAAAGCCCCTTTTCACACATGGGGTGTGGAATCCAGCTCTATAAGTGATCCCCTTTCACAATAAGATGATTTTTTTCCCTACTCATGAAATTAATGGGTATCCCACCCATCTTATTCATCTCCCAGGAAAAAATTAATATTCCATAAAAATTTGGAATATTACAAAGATTGAAGTTCCTTGATATTTCTAGGATGATTGATTTTCAATATACCTTCAATCCTCTTTGGGTCTATCTTTATCCCCTCTTCTGATATGATATGACCAAGAAGTTTACCTTCTTGGAGACCAAACAATGTTTTCTTTGGTTTTAAGGATAAACCATATTTTCTGCATTTCTCCAAGACTTTTATTAGGTGTCTTAGGTGTTCTTCATCTATTTTGGAATAGACTGTTATGTCATCTAAGTAAATCGCAATGAAATAACCTATTTCTTCTAAAAAAGAAATATACATGGATCTCTGGAATGTGGCACCAGCATTCATTAAACCATAAGGCATTTTCACATACATGAAAGTGCCCCAAGGTGTGGTAAAATCTGTTTTAAGTTGATCATCAGGGTGTACCAATACTTGGTTATATCTTGAGAATCCATCTAGCAAAGACATTCTTTTTTAACCTACTACCCTCTGTAAGATGTTATCCATTTTGGGCAAGGGATAGTTGTCCTTTAATGAGGCCTTGTTTAAATTTCTAAAGTCTATACAAAGCCTTATTTCTCCTATTTTCTTCCTTACAAATACAAGTTTGGATGCCCACTCTGAGTATCTTACAGAGACAATAATTCCAACGTCATACATTTTTTTGATTTCTTTCTCAACCAGAGGTAATTAGACAGGTTTTATTCTACTTAGTTTTTTTCTGAAAGGTTTCTGATTCTCTTTGAGGGGTATCTTATGCTGAATTATTTATGTATCATATGATTTTAAATCTTCATAACTCCAAGCAAATACATCAGAAAATTCTCTAAACAACTCAAGATATTTCAATTTAATGTGAGCTAGTAGTGTTTTGGATAATTTGATCATTTTAGGCCTTTCTTTACTGCCTATATTACACTCTTCAACATCATTTTAAGTGGGTTCTATTTTTGGCTTTTTGGAAACATCATTAAAGTCAAACAATTCTTCTAGAGGTACTAGTCCTTTTGGCAAGTTTTCATTGAAAGAATGCAACACTTCTAGACCTTCTTTTTCTAAATCAATGCATATTTCTGTTTTATGTTTGCATCCTTTGGTTAACAGATTTATATCAGCAGTGTTAGGAGGATCTTCTTGGCAATATTGTTCCTCAGTAGGGCAGTCTTCTTCATATTATGAATTTTAGCTTGGCATTTCAAACCCATTTCTGGACTGCAGGAAGTCTTCTATTTTTTTATCTCCTTCAAAAACCTGCCAATATTTTTTATTACCTGGGACTGCTAGTCTGTATTTGACTTGGATTGAATTTTTTTGTTTTCATGAGGTCTTAGACATGTGCTAGCAGCAAAGGCTAAACCATTGGCAAGAATATTTTGGTTTCTAGGGAAAAAGGTGAGTTCAAACTCTGCAAAGGTTTTTAGGAGTTCTATGGTATCATCTCTATAGGCTCTCAATCTTGGATGTTTGGCAGTGTATTCCCCATTTACTTGCCTAATTATCAGTTCTGAATCTCCATGGACAGTTATCCTCTTGGCTCCTAACTTCTTCATTAAATGTAGTCCTAAGAGCAGTGCTTCATACTCCTCTATGTTATTAGTGCATTGGAAATTTAGTCTGTATGAATGGCCTTCAACATAGTTATTCTCTGTATTATGCACCCATATGCCTGCACCAGTATTGCTACAAGACCCATCAAAACTCATCTCCAAAGGGGACTATCTTTAGATTTTTCATTAATTTCCTCTCTGTCCTCTCTGTTTTGTTTATCTTGATTTCCACTGTGTTTTTCTTTATGGTCTGCACTATGTTTAGTTTTGTCTTGTTTCTCATGGTGTAATATTCCAAAATTTGTATACAACAAATTGAAATATTATTTTTTACTGATTTCACCTAGGAGATGAATAAATGGGTAAGGAGGCCCATGAAGAATAAAAAAATGAATAAATTCCATCTTAATGTGGAAGGGGGTCACCTTAAGAGCTAGATTTTACACTTTTAGGTGTGAACAAGGGAAAAATAGATGTGGACAAAGTCAAGTTTGACTAAGTCAACATGCATTTTGAGGAAGAAGAGATCATCCAAGTAAAATAGCTCCATGTGAACAAGGTTAGGCCTAGACAATGAAATGGGAGCTAGTTTGGAGACACTTGAGTGTGAAAAGGGATGAAGTAGGTTGAAGAGATCATCTTTGACCTAGTCAAACAGCGCAGTTAGAGGAGTGGCCTTGATGGAGTCACAACGCAGTTTTGAAGGGGAATCTTTCCTAGGAAGTCACCTCAACAATGTGTGGGGTCCGGGGTGAGGAGGATCTCCAAGGATAAGAAGAGGGGGATAGAAACAAGGAAGGCATTCAATATTGATATTTGTTTGGTATTTTGACTATTTGCATGCTTCATCTGTTTAGTTGTAGTTGCAGCACTATTCAATGCAAAGAATTCTCATGCTGGAATTCCATCCTCTCTTCGGATCAGCTCGCTTAAGGGATCAAAAGGGAGGGTCATGTGCTCCAAATTCATCATCTGAATTGAGTTCATTCAGCTATCAACATCTATAGAATAGTCACTTCCAGTAACTACGTCATTTTCTATAGGTGTAGCAGTAGCAGTGTTAAACCCCTGATTTTGTGCTTGTACTGGAGGAGGAGGTATCCATTTCTCTCCGGGAAGTTTATTAAGGAGGGAATTTAGCCATTTTCTATATTAATCAGCTATTCCATGTTATACTTAGTCATGTAAAATATAGAGTTGGAGTATACTGCGTTGTTTTCTGCAGTACTTCCTTTTATACATGTGTCATGTCGGAAACCCTTGTCGAGTTGTCTTATTTCTTGTGTAAAAGAGGTTAAACCTCCATTTCTTTGCTACATGATTAATATAATCTCTAGATCAATATTATTTCATCATTTTCTGTAGAAACCCTCATTTGAATTACACTATTTCAGTCTTCATAAATCATGTTGTTAAAACTCATGGGATTGGGGTGTTTTTGAGCTATCTTGAGCTGGGGAGATCTGTTTAATGTAGCTAGAATGATTTTTTTATGATGCCTTTTAGTATTTAAGATAAATACAGCATATTTAATATTATCCAAGTCTTGTTCTACATTTTTGTTACATGGTTTTCCTTATACAGCGTTTCCATTGAACATGTTGCAGAAATTCCTGAAAAGGAATATTACAGTGGTAACAAAGAAAGATCTTTGGCTCAGCCTGTGGGCTTCAAGCCAAAGTTCTATAAAGGGAAGAGTGATGCTAGAATGATGAAGGGGATGAGGTTTCTCTCATCACTTTTCATATCAGTAAGAACCTCTCCGAGGAGGTCGGACAAGAAGGAGAGAGAAGAAGAAGTGAAACTTCTAGAGATTTTCAAGAAGAGGAAGAGCCATGCACTTCCTATAATCAGGAGAGGAGACCAGTGTTGTAGGAAACTCCAAAGCCTTGGAACATATCCTTCCCTTTTGAGAGGGAGGACATATTTCTGGAAGAGGGAGGACACTTGGATCACATGATTCTAAGTGAATGCCTTGTTGAGTATAAATCTCAACCTAGAGCCTTCAAGGAGACTCTAGCTTTCCCTCAGTTCATTCACTTGGAGGAAGGAAGAAGACCTTGTGGCCAAGGGAGGATCAAGGGCAATAGGTTTCTATTGTCTACCTTTGATGGGTCATCTGCAGCAAGGGTTTGGGCAAGGAAACTTGATGCATTTTTTCTACTACACCCAGTGGTAGAGAAAGAGGTTGTAGCAATTGCAGCGCTGCACCTAGAGGGAGAAGCATAAAATTGGTGGTTCAGCCATGTGATTCATGCAATAGTGGCTACTTTTTCTGAGTTTACTCAGAGGTTGATTGGGAGATTTGATGAAGGAGAACTAGGAGAGGAGAAGCCCTCACCACCTGTTGTAGCTGCTACAACACCACCCAAAATTTTGGGTATATTTAAAATTTCGGGTCCCCCTCTGCCCGCTTAGTCGTTAGGGTCTTTCACCAAACCTGCAATCAATGACATCCCAGTGACCTATCGCCAACCCCTCACGAGCTTTCTCACCATCATGATCAAGTGTTGTTGTTGCAATCACACCATGTGAGGGAGGGATCACCCAGCATAAGTTCGGATAAGAACTTTCCGTGCACTCAGGATGTACATTATCAACTCCTTCGCCATGGGTCATTAAGCGCGTTGTTTGAATACTTCTCTTATGATCATTGGTCTCATATATTTTATCTAGGGGCACCTTTCGCAAAGAATAGCTGTGAACTAATTAATGTTATGTTGTTTATCCAGGTCAATCCCCGACTGATAAACTCATCAATGATTTTCATGGCACCGAGGGCATAAGATTAAGCTCAATGACAAGGTCACCTCTGTGAAACATGACACATTCATCCACATGTCCCACTTAGGTGGATATGTGACATAAGGCCACCTTTGAAGACCAGGATTAAGGTGGATGACGAGGATGCACCCACAAGTGAGGTAGAAGAGCAAGTTAACATTATCTTCAGGTGGAGGATGATGTGGTGTGTTTTCATTCACTCGAAGAAACTAGGAAGCATCTTTGTCAAACCTAAGCCACACGGTGGGTGCAGATCGATGGACCTAGGCTATGGTTTTAAAATATCATATAATTGAACCAAGGCACAAGATCATGTGGTTTCCAAACCATATAAAATGGTGAGTTGAGACTATATGGAAAAAATTACAAATTTTTTTAATATTTCCATGGCGGATATAGTCTTCAAAGTTATGTTTAAAGCATGAAGCGGGATGTTGTAACAAACCCATAGTGACATGTTATAATGACCATGGCACGTTGCATGGGCGCAAATATTCGATGGTTTGGAGCAAATATATACATTTGGCGATCCAAAGTCGTGGTGCAAATTGCAATATTCTTCAAACCATATAAGGTTAATGGAACGATATAAGGTTACAAATGGGCACCGAGCAGACATGTATGATGATCGTGTTTTATACTACGGCGTTTGGAGCATATGTTTAATAGTCAAAGTTATGTTTAAAGCATGGTCGGAGTGTATGACCAACCCATAGAAGCGCGTTATAATAACTTTGTTGTGTTACCAATGGGTGCAAACAGTTTGATACTGCAGTTTTAATCCACGGCATTGTGACATTTATGGTCAAAAGAGGGCATGTTTGACGGTCAAACAACTTACGTTGAAACACATGGTTTCAAAACCATGTGAGGTGGCGAACGGAACCATATAAAACGTTGCATGGAGCCACATGTTCGATGGCAGGTTTTCAATCCATAATAAACATTTGCAGCCAAATTTTGTGTTTAAAACCCGGAGCCAAACATTGTAATAAACCTATAATAGCATGCAAGCATGGCGCCGGTGGAGTCTTGAATTATGGTGAACGTTGGAGCGGATGTAATGCGGTCAAAGTTACATTTAAAACATGCACTGGGTTCATCGTTCTTGTCAGCACCAGTCATGATCATTATTAGTTGTTTCTCGTTCTGTGCTTGATTTCCATTTTGGGAGGCGCACTTCTGGCCGTCATTAAGGCTCCGCATGGAGGGTTATTTTCCTTTTGCTACTCCCATTTTGCGCTTACCATTACAACGGTGAATTTAATTATGGGAAGCGCAATTGCAGTGCACAAGAGGCAACCCACGGCGTGATTCTTGGCTCTCCGCCACGTGGAAGTTTCTGATGCTGAGCGTTTGTAACCTCTCCATGCATGACATCACGTGGAACGTGTCACTAAAGTATTGTTCCGACGGAGGCAGATAGCGTTCGCTATCATCCAGCGTGAATGAGATAATAATAATGGCAACATCCCTTCCAGAATGCATGCGCATGGTTTCAGCTGTGTCAACTCTGCCATTACCGTAGGATGCACCAGGAAAAAGCGAAACGCTCCGTTGGACCAGCACAACCATTAATGTGGAACGTTAGTTTCATGGGAAAAAACCATTTGTTTCTTTCAATTCGGTAGAGGAAAGGTGTCAGCCACGTTATGCATTCGAACGGTGATATAGCAACAAAACTTAACGTATTGATGAGTGCAACTCTTCATAATCACAGTTTTTAAAAGTCTATTTTCAGGACCGGGCTCCATTCTGCTGGATTATGGATGAGCTTTCGTGCATGATACACAAAACGATTCAAGGAGAGAGGCAACGAAAGCGAGTTCATCCATGAACATAAAACAATTATAACCGATACACAATCCCAGTCCATAAAGGTTTCTCGTGGCAATGATACGGGTTTTCAACTATCGTCAAAAGTCATGCGCCAAGGTTCCTTTCGTGGATTTATTAGTATTCGACACTTTCATCAGCGCATACCGGCTGAGTTTTCTCGCACAGTAGATGAAGCGTGGAGCATGGAAAGATCTATTTTGAATAATTTATTTGTTCGATGGAGGGAGTAAAGCATTTCACACGCATTGTAGCTGAGCGCATGAAGAAACAATCGCTGAGTCGCATAGCTGACAGAGTGAATAAAATGCGACTTGCGACCCTGCGATCATTGAAAAAACAGTCGCAGTTAAAGGCCTCGGGTCGCAAGGTCGCAGATTTTGCTTCCGGTCAACAATGCGACCTATGAGATGTGCCTGCTATTTTCCGCATGGGATTCAAAGAGCAGTCTTCCTCGATCTAGTCTAAGAATCCATCCATTGTCAAGTAGGCTGTAAGCTGAGCTTTCAATCCGGGGCAAAAGAAGCATGTCTACGTATATCGCAGAAGAAGAGAAGTCTTAGCCCACGTGAAGCTAAAGTTGTGCGACCCCTCCAGGTCGCTGAGTCGCAATGCACGCTGTTGGACGGAAAATGCGACCATGCGACTGTACGACCCCTCCGAGGTCGCAAGGTCGCAGAAAGGTGTGCCCAAGGAAAGTTGCGACCAAGGAGAAAGTTTCGACTATGCGGCCCCGCTTCGAATGGCCTCTTTTATCAAAGCACATATGGCCTATAGAACAGGACTATGCAGGGGTCCAAGCTAATCTTTAAAATCCCTTGATGTTATCTGTCAATATGCTCCTTATGCATCTGCATTATATCTTTATTTTTTCTTCAACATGCATAAACGTATTTATGTGGGTGAGGCTAATGACTAATCTAATATGCTTACACGCAGGTAACATGAGGAGATTTTGATGACGACCCAGACAAGGAAGGTGGTCTCTTACCCCGAGAACACTGGTTCATGTGGCGGGAGCTAAGACTATCTCAACACGAGAAAGGTGGAAAGGATAAAACCCCAGGTCGCACATCTGCCGAGATCGCAGGTCGCATATCTGTCGAGGGTGTAGGGTCGCAAATCCCAGCAGGTCGCAAGGTCGCATTTCTGATTTTTTCTGAAATTTGCGACCCCGCGACCCAGCGACCTAGTCGCAAGGTCGCAAGGTCGCATTTCTGACTTTTCCCGAAATTTGCGACCCAGCGACCTGGTCGCAAGGTCGTATTTTCATTTTTTTTTTCACGATCTGCGACCCCGCGACCCTGTGACCCAATCGCTAGGTCACAAGGTCACACTTTGGCCATTTTCTTACAACCTGCGACCCTGCGACCCAGTCAGGTCACAGGTCACAACAACAGCTCAGGTCACAGGTCGCAGAAAAGACTGGGTCGCAAGGCAGCCCAACGGTCAAGAAGATGAAAATTCAAGGAAGCTCAAAGGGCAAGATTTGTATTATAAATAATCCTTCAGGAGCTTGTAAAAAGATCTTTGGTTTGGGACTCGAGCTGAGTACATTGTATTACCAGTAGATTATACATTTAATGATGAATACAAGCATTTTGTAAAATCCCTTTGTGGATCTGGTGTTGTTTTATGTATGAGCACTGTTGAGTATTATACTTTCAGTTTCTGAACATCTTTAGATTAAGGGAACTGTATCTTTAATTCATTTCACAGTTACATAACAGTTTGCTGAGTATGTTAATCGTGGTTGAGTTTATTTCACTTTCCTAGCGAATGTTGATGACTTTGTTTATCTGTGTTTGTGTTATCATTTAAAACTTTTAGGAAGTGAAGGGTGTTCTAGCTATGAGGAATTGTTTCCTTTGCGGTCAGAAAAATTTACAAGCATTACCCTAATGAAGTGTTGCTAACAACACTTCCTTCAGTCTTCATACTTTATTATTTCCTCTTGCTACTCATAGTGTTGCATGTACATTTAATGCATCAAGAATATGTCTTGTATCAGTTGATTAGGTGTATATCCACTTTTTTATAGAGTTTAAGCGAGACCCAAAGCAAAGGAGAAATCAGTGGTAGCCGGACCCACACACCGGACGGGATCCCTAGTCCAAACGGTTCAAGGTCTAATTGGGACCTTTTACCGGGGAGATCCCCTGCTGTTGGCCGGACAGATTTTCCCGTCAACACCACCATTGGAGGAGACTGGTACCAGCGTTGTCACAACTATGGAGGATCAGCCCTCAACATCTTCAGTTGGAGGAACCAAACCATTGGAGGAAGAAGCCATTACAGCCATGCAAGGTATTTTCAAATTTCATCAAGTTATGCCTAAATTTTCATCTCCTATTATTTCAGCAAATCATATGGAGGATTGCATACCATTGGACGTTGCTCATTTGGAACAACATGATTGCACTACGCTGTGCAACCTTGATTTGATCAAGGAAGGGATAAAACATCATCCTAATGGGCCATTGTTTGGTTGCACACCACATGCGAGGTTGGGGTGTGAGTTCTTGGAGGATGGGATGAACTTTGTCCCACACAAATTTATGCAAAGCCACATGTTCATCTCTAATTTGGGACATGAGCTAGCCAAAATACCATGGAGGGGATTTACAGCGCTTTCAAGAGGTAGCAGTGAGGAGGATTTTCCTATAACCCACTTAGATCCCTATGGATTCAAGATGACCATGGGTGTGAGATCTTTTCTAGGAGATCTCCAAGGAGTTTCATTTCAGCATCCCATGGAATGCAAGAAGAAAAATCTGATTTGGGAGGAGGGTAGTCCTCATTGGGGGAGTACCAAGAGGGAAGATGATAGGAGGCATCCACAAGGAGTTGAGTGGATGTGGATGGGGAGCAAGAGGTTGATGAGCCACTTGCATATCTATGACACTGGACAGCAAGAGGCAAAGCTGGGCTGGTTACTCTTGAGGGAGTTTGGCCATCATGAGGCATATCCTTTTCCGAAGGGTATGAGGGGGTGGAAGACACTTGGCAGGACACTAGCATCATATGGTAGCCTAGGGGTTGGGTGTATCATGTTGATTTGATCCTATTCATATCAATCAACATATTTTCACCTCATGATTTGTATTATGGAGGTGTGAGAGAACAGTAAGGGTCATTATTTTTGTGGCTTCTCTTGGGAGAGTATGGGCAGAGGTTTTTCCATACTCCTTATGGTATTTCAGGAGAAAGGAATGACACAATCAAGGTGCAAAGAGGCTACCCTTCAGCATTGGAGGAAGAGGAGGAGCTTCCACAGAGGAGGAATATCTTCTCACATAGCAGCATGATGGTGGATTATTTTGACATGTGGAATGTCAAGGGAGGAAGTCATGGAGTGACTAGAGCTTTATCACTGAGGCCTACAGCACTGTCACTTGGGAGTATGTCTTCATTGGTGGAGTGTTCCAAGAAGAGTATGTATCCCTCCTTTTTGCAGGTTTTTATGAGAGGATTCTCATGGGAGGACTTATTCATGGACCTCACTTCCAGCCTACTCACTATGTATGGTAAGGAATGCATTTCTGTACTTATTGATTGTTCCACTAAGTATTTGCATATTTTTTCCATCTATACATAGTGTATTTTTTCCATCTAACCACAAAGGAGAAAGATTATTTTTGGGTTATATGGCCACTTTAGGGCCAACCATTGTGATGATGATAACCCATTTCTACATTACTTTGGGCAAGCGTATTGTTGTTTTGATCATGTACAGATGATATATATTGCTGCTTCCTACCTTATAGTAGATGAGAAAACATACACAGCTGGTAGCTCATCGGAGAACATCTTTCCACATGATGTTCTAAATCAGCAGTTGGGAAGACTGTGCTGTATCCACCAAGGAAACCATGTGTATCATCCTCACTTGCACATAACCTTCAGAAACTTTTTGATTTGGGTGAAATATGGTAGTGATGTGCCATTCACTTTGGATAGAATGGTTTGGGCCAGCATGATCCATAACTTTGGAGAGGGGGTCTTTGGAGATCCAATATTTTTCTTGCCACTTGAGGGAAACTTGTTTGCAGCCCATGATCAGCATGCACTCGACACTTATCATGAGTGAAGAGGAAGACAACGTGGGGTAGGCTATCTCACCTACCATGTTCATATTTTCAGCCCACCTACTTTGCATGAGCCTGAGGTGGAAGAGTTTCTCCATGAGTTGCCATCCGGGAGGGTGACTCATTTTGTATGGTTGATAGCTTGGGGATGGGAGATTCAAAAGGGGATGATGAATCCCAATATATATCAGCCCTCATGCCTCAAGAGGACCTTTAAATAGCCCACTGTTGCCTCCATGGTTGTTTCAATGTTACATGATGTTAGCTATTCTGAATGTTCACCAAAAGCTAGCTTGCACACTTGGGAGGGGCAACTTGGAGATGTATTGATGGAACAACACCTTGATCTTTGGAGGATATTATCATATGAGGATGCTACAGAGGAAGAAGAGGAGGTATTTCAGTTCTATCTTTGTATTTTCTTGAGGACAAGCAACATGTGAGAGGGGAGGACTATAATATTCCAAAATTTGCATACAGCAAATTGGAATATTATTTTTTGTTGATTTCACCTAGGAGATAAATAAATGGGTAAGGAGGCCCATGAACAATAAAAACATGAATAAATTCCATCTTAATGTGGAAGGGGGTTACCTTAGGAGCTGGATTTTACACTTTCAGGTGTGAACAAGGGAAAGATATATGTGGACAAAGTCATGTTTGACTAAGTCAACATGCATTCTTTAGGAAGAAGAGATCATCCAAGTAAAATAGATCCATGTGAACAAGGATCAGCCTAGACAAACATATGGGAGCTATTTTGGAGACACTTGAGTGTGAAAAGGGATGAAGTAGGTTGAAGAGATCATCTTTGACCCAATCAAATAGTGCAGTTAGAGGAGTGGCCTTGATGGAGTCACAACGCAGTTTTGAAAGGGAATCTTTCCTACGAAGTCACCTCAACAATGTGTGGGGTCCGGGGTGAGGAGGCTCACCAAGGATAAGAAGAGGGGGATAGTAGCAAGGAAGGCATTTATTATTTATCTTTGTTTGGTATTTTGACTACTTACATGCTTCATCTATTTAGCTGTAGTTGCAGCACTGTTCAGTGCAAAGAATTCTCATGCAGGAATTCCATCCTCTCTTTGGATCAGCTTGCTTAAGGGATCAAAAGGGAGAGTCCTGTGCTCCAAATTCATCATCTGAATTGAGTTCATTTAGCTATCAACATCTACAACACAGTCACTTCCAGTAACTGCATCATTTTCTGCAGATGTGGCAGTATCAGTGTTAAACCCTTGATTTTGTGCTTGTACTAGAGGAAGAGGTGTCTATTTCTCTCCGGGAATTTTATTAAGGAGGGCCTTTGGAAATTTTCTGTATTAATCAGCTATTCCATGTTATACTCAGTCATGTAAAATACAGAGTTGCAGTAGACTGCGTTATTTTCTGCAGTACTACCTTTTATACATGTGTCATGCCGGAAACCCTTGTCGGATTGTCTTATTTCTTGTGTAAAAGAGGTTAAACCTCCATTTATTTGCTACATGATTAATATAATCTCCATACCAGTATTATTTCATCATTTTTTATAGAAACCCTCATGTGAATTACACTATTACAGTCTTCAGAAATATTTTTGTTGAAAGCCATGGGATTGGGGTGTTTTTGAGCTATCTTGAGCTGGGGAGATCTGTTTAATGTAGCTAGAATGATTTTTTTTCTGATGCCCTTTGGTATTTAAGATATATACAACATATTTAAGAGGATCCAAGTCCTATTCTGCATTTCTATTTCATGGTTTTTCTTATACAGTGTTTCCATTGAACATATTGCAGAAATTCCTAAAAAGGAATATTACACATGGCTTTCATTGCATTGAGGATTTTCTGTTTGTTTTTCATAGAAAGCACTATGTTGATGATTAATTTTCTACCTAGGATCTTCTTCATGTTTTCTCTAATTTTCTGAATTAGAAAATTTCTTATGTTTTCTCCCCTTCCCTTCCTCTTTTTCTATGGTTGGTTTCTGATCTTCTAATCCTTGCTCATTAATATTTTCATCATTGTAAAGAATGAATGAGTCAAGGTATGTATTAATAGAATAAATAGGGGATTTTTCTGGTCTTTCTTGACTAATCACCATGTATTTCATGTGGGTTTCCCTATATATTTTTCTAGGTTGGCTGAAGACAGGGATGGTGGCATAAGTCATATCCATTTGCATAATGCCTTGAAGCTTGGCACCCCAAGATCTTGAAAGGAGCATGCCATACTTTGGAGGTATATCAACCACTACTATATCCATGACTAAGCTTTTGGCTGGGATTTGTGCGAAGTTGACACAAAGATCTTTTATTAGGCCTAGGCATTTGACTCTGCTGGATTCAAAGGAGTATAAATATTTGTAGGGCCTAGTTACCTCAAGGCCTAATCTCTCCATTATTAATTTTGGCATGAGGTTATGTGATTCTCCTAAATCAAGCATGGCATTGTGAAAAATTTTATCTTGGATGTTTAGACTGACATAAAATGGAGGAAAACCTCCTTCTTGAAATTTCCCTTCCACTTCTAGTCAAAACAGAAGCTTAGGTTTGTCATCATTTAAGTTGACAAAATCATTGTAGTCTCCTATGTTCAAGGCTCTTAATAGTTGGGATTTATATACATCTTGTGTGACCAATTCTGTGAGAGGAATAGAGATTTTAATTTTGGCAATTTCACTCTCTATGCTAAAAGGAGTCTGATTTTTGGAAATGTTTAACTCAGGTTTTTTAGTCACTGTTTTCTCAACAAAATCGGTTTGCTGGTTTTTATTATGGATAGCAGTTAGGATGGTTTTATCAGGAGCATTAGCTGAGGTGCTAGTGCTTCTAGGGTCACCATTATGTTTGCTAATATTTTGAGTGTCTTTCCCTATGTTTTTATCAGAATTTTCATCCACTATTTTATGGTTTTCTATTGTATTTTTGGGAGTGTTTACAGGGCTGTTTTTTGCAGAGATTTCAGAGATATTTTTCTTGGGAAATTATTAGTTCTTTTTACTCCTTAATTCATATTATTTATGTACTTCTATTATGGCATTTTCATAGCCTTGTTGGTAGTCTGCAGACTCTAGGCTTTCTTCTTCATAAGCTGTGTATATGACTTGTTCTTTCCTAGTGAGGAAGACAGTATCCTCATCATTTGTTCCCAACATGTTTATGTGATTTTCCTTTGTTTCTTCAATCACTCCCTCATCTTCATCAACATAATTCTACTGGAAAGGAGGTCTGACTTGTTGATCAGGGCCTCTTTGTCTAATTTGAAGGGGATTTATTCTAAAGTTCTGATTCTGATTTTGATTTTTATTTTGAGGAGTTTTTTGGTTTTCTTTAGGATAAGCTCTCTCATTCATGTTTATTCTTTCCATCATCATCTCCATGGTTCTAACCAGATTATCAATTTTTGAATCTGATATGGAAGGTCTAGCTTCCTCTTTGTAGGTAACCTTTTTCTCTACTTTCAATCTAGCCCTTCTTGCATTAAGGTTAGTTTCTACATTTACTGCCCCTTTCTGCATGTCTTATAATGTTAGGGGTTCTCTCTCCCTTAATTGATAACACATGCCTGGGTAAAATCCTTCAGGTCACTTTATTAAGGCTAAGCCTTGTGGAGGTTTTATTTGTGGAGGGAGTGCATTATAAACACTATTGAATCTAGTGCAATAATCTTGGACACTTTCTTTAGCATTTCTTAGTAATCATTCATTCTATCCACATTTTTTTGAGTTGTAGTAGAACTAATACCATCATATAATGGAATCTTGGACTGATAGTATTTTGGTAGAGCAACTAAAGGTAAAGGAAGGACTAAGGGAGCATACCATGATGCCATGATATGTAGTTGTGGAAACAATGGGGGGTTTACAAGTGGAGGATTTGTGATAGGAGGTTGATGATGAGCTGGAGTGGTTTGAACTGTGGATGTGAGGGTGAGTGAAATAGAAGTACTAGGACCAAATAAGTACTATTGAGCAGATTTAGGATGAGATAAGCCAAAGTTTTTGAGAAAATGGAAATCTGGAGGAGTGGATGGAGAGGCTTCCCTGCTGCTACTTTGTTGTGAATCTACAAAATAGAGGTTTACCTGGTCTATACCACTTTGTGACTTATTTCTGGATAAGCTTCCCATACGAGGTAAGTCAACTTGGGTATTCTGCAAGTTTATAAGGTTTCAGGGACTGGACTTGCATTGTGGATTGGTCTGAAAATAGTTGGGTTTTTAGATGAAGGGGACTTCCTAAGAATGTTTTCATGATTATCAACTATTGCAGGAGGATTTGGGTCAGGATGGAATCTATTATGGATTCTTTTGGAAGCCAGGATTTATACCCAAAGATAAGAAAATTTAGCCAAATATGACAGTCTTTTAAAGGCAAACTAATCTATGTAAGAAAAATTTTATTCCACAAATTTTCTTAACTGGGTTTTGTGATGTTCTAATGATCAAATAAGTTTCCCAGTGGAGTCTTTGGACCACCAATGGGGTCAACAAGCCTACTGAAAACTATTGGAGTCACCAGGTGGAAGATCTTTACTTGTTTTCTAGGACTGGTTGTTGTCCACCATCAACAATCAGGAACCGCTCTTGGCAAACACTTGATTCATTTTAAGAGGAGGTTTTCTGTGTTGTAAAGTTATTTATTACTCAGTTTTGTCCCGCAGTATGGTTGCCACTATGTTGGCTCCCTGTGATTTACAAGAATGGAAAGAATAAACGCTGCAGTGGGCCACATCATAACCACTTTGGAATCCTAGGACCTAGCCTTCCTGGATTCAGAGGGGGATCTCTCTATATAAGTGTATTTGGAAGATATATCTTTATGTTTTGTTTAAGATATTAGGCTAGTTATGAAGCTATAAGAAATTTTTTTTGGTTTTGGTTGATTAAAAAGGTACTGGAAGGATTGAAGGCTGGAGAAGATTGAGGAAATGTTTGAGCTGGAAGGATAGACTATAAGAAAACATTAATCCATTGGGCTATAGATTCATAAAAAGGATTTAATTGTTCAACAACTATTCAAGTGTTTTCATAGGGAAATTTATCTAAGTTACATGGATATTTTAGATTAATCTATGATATGAAACATTAAAGTGTTGTGAAGGTAGTAAAGCTATAGTCAGTCAAGAATCTTCTAGCTCTACTTAAACAAGAAAAGCCTTTCAAAGTAACTGTTTGAAGTAAGCCAAAGGATGAGGCAAACCATAGACTTCTTTGGACAGACTTTTATTAAAGCAAACTTTTAAGACAACAATCCAGTAATCCTAAGACTACCTTTAGATAAAGATAACATATAAGATACAAGGAGAGCAGCCTAAGATCAAACAGAAATAATCTAATCTTCTTTTGGCATACTCTCAAGGGATATTTCAAAGCAAATTTTGAAGGCAGACCAGAGGACAGGGCGTACCATAGACTTCCCTGGTTTAGACTCTACTTAGCAAGCTTTGAAAAATATCTTTAAAAACAATATCTCAAGTTGTACTCAGACAGACACGGGCTCACCAAAATTTCTCCCTGGTTATACTCTATTGAATCATTCTTAAAACAACAGGCTGGATAAAACAGGAGGGAAATTAAGAATCCTCCAATAAGACCTTAGCAGAGGAAAAAATAAATATAAATCTTTCAGACATAAATAGGGTACTTTGACAGTAAATCCTAATCTAAATTTTTTGCTCTTTATCAGAGAAAATGGACAGCATGTAAAACATAGGAAAAGACAAATACAGAGAGGAAAAACATCACCATTAACATAGACCAGGATCCTGTGAATCAGCTTGTTTTATTGATGTTCAAACCAGTTACATACTCCAGCACAGTGGGTCTTTACAGCTCAAAGTTTTCTCTATCCAACCTAGCACTCCTCAACTAGTTCAACAACACTCTAAACAATTAACAATAACAGCCTTCTACAACCAACCAAGAACCCTTTCTAATGAAGTCCTCATGCTATATTTATAAGAAATGAGGAGGTGAAATGAAAGCTAGGGTTAATATATTTCATTTATGACTAAGTTAATGATTTTTGACCTTTGAGACCATGCAAGGCCCAAGGCAAAAATATCTGCAATGAATTACTCTTTATAATGAATACTGTGTTAATTTCTGAGCTACTTAGTTGCAATATTTGACTTCTAGGCTTTTTGATAACTTTGTAATAACTATTGAGCTGCTTCTTTGAGAATATCTCTAACTGTAATAACTTCTACATGTTTTTTAGGAAAACTAGGATTTGTAGGTGGCATTTAGCCCTTTGGTGAAGTAAAAGCCTCATTGTTTTGGCATTCAAAGCATGCTTTGGGCTAATATGTCTTGATCAGTTTCTTTAAACTCTGTTTAAGGCCTAATTTTTTATTTTAGGCCATATTTAATCATCTTCACTATCCTTTTGCTTTATTTACTACCTTAATCTTCAATATTTGTCCTTAATCTTTAATTAGGCCTTTATTTTCTCTGTTCCTTCATTCTTCACTGATCTTGTTTTGTTTCTACGTGCAGGGTTTTATGTATCGGAGGGTTTCATGATCGCATCGATGGTCATGAAGCATCGATTGAACCCTGAATTTAAACCTTTTGAATCCCTTTCTCTATTTTATTTGGCCTTTAAGGATCATTATCCTGAGACCAAGCAACTTAAATTGGTTGTGGGATGGATTGTAAAACTTGGCCACCATTAAACCTGCAACCATAAAAAAAGACATTAAATAAACCTGCGTTGTGGATAAAACTGCTTTTCAGAGGCTTGGGATGGGTTTGGAGCAGTTGCAGAGGGAAGAAAAATATGCAGAGGAGAGGTTCCATGGACGGAACTAGGAGAAAGGACATAATTTTGAATATTTGGCGTGAAATGGAAGAAGGTGGTTTTTTGCGAAACCGGGTGGTATCGCGTAGAGGATAAGAAGTTAGTGGTTTTGGCCCATATGGATGCAATGCCACTCAGCAGGTGACACCTATCCATGGGAAAACCACCCATTTCGCATAGAAATGAGGTGTTAACCCTTTTTGAAAAAATGTGCGATGTCAATTATAGACCGCCGGATCTGGGGGAGCCAGATCGATGGTAGGGGATGGGCGCGATCGACAGAGATGATCGACCATGTGGAGAGGAGGAGGACAGATGGCAAGCAGAGGTTGAGCACTATGGTTTAGTGGGCGGTGGGACCAAAGGGGTGACGTGAGTCATTTTGTCATGTACGGGGGGGTATAATGATGCAGGGGTGCGTCAAAACCATTGGATTGGGGTCGATCAACGGTGTGGATTTATTTAGGGAATAAGCAATGGCGCGAGATGAAATATGGACAAAGGGGGTTAAAGATAAATCACAGGGGTATGGTCGTGTGAGGAGTGAATGGGATCGGGGTTAGGATGAGAGGGTTTTATGCTTTAGCGGATGATCGCGGGCCTCGGGTCACATGAGGAAGGAGCAGAGGGTTTAAGCCCAAAGGGGCTTAAGGCCTTACGTTGTAAATAATCAGATTTAGGCATAAAATAGGGGTATTTAAGCCTTTCTGAGGATTTTGACAGGGTGAAAGAGGGTATTTTTAAACCAAATAAGGAGATTTTATATGGTTCAAAATGTATTTTTAATGGAAATGAAGAATTAGTGAAGGGGTAAATGGGTTTTTCAGAGGGAAAAGGACTAACAGAAAATAGGAATAAAACATGGAAAAATGGTGGAATGAAAATGGAGGTGAAAATGGTAAGAATGGCCTGAAATCAATTCCTTTTGAAGCAGTTGGTTAATTTGGGATGGAATTTGAATGAAGACTTTAGTAAATGGATAGCTTAAAAGGGATAATGAACTCAGTGAGATTTCCAAATCTCACAAATTTTCATAAAAGTTTGTCTTTGGAAATCTGAAGACTTGTTTAGCCATCTTTAGATATAAAAAAATTTACTGATGGCTAACACAGGGGTTTTGGGGTGGGTCAAAGCCCCGAAAGTTTTATAGTGGGTCAAAGGGTAGACCTAGAGTCAGCAAACCAAATTTTGTGCACCATAGGAAAGATTAGGCTAGATTGTTATAAATAGAGGGACATTTTGAATTGTAAGGAAGAAGATGATGAGCTCTTGATGCAAATTGTGGCTTAGTAGATCTGTTTGGGTTTTTGGGGAAAGGACTCCTGCTGGCTGTGTGCGTGGAGATCCAAAGTCTTGCTCTGTGCGAACCCTGTTGTTGTGTGCGCAGGTTGGGTTTGGGTATTGTAAGAAGGAACTGAAGGATTAATGAATGAGAAAGGTTTTTGCGTAGTTGAATGTATTTGTATTTTTGATGTGAATCTTTAATAGCTACTGTGTTATGCATATTCTGTGTTAATATGTGAAAGTACTGTGTTAAGTGTTTCTTTTGCATCTGGTTCTGTTCTATTATGTTTTATGAGAATAACTGTAATGCTGCAATATTGTTTTATAGGTATATGATTTGTTGAGTACAGTAAGTATAGTTGACCTTGCGCACATAGATGCGAAGGAGATATATAGATCTGGTTCTAAAATAGGTGATCTAGTCATTATAAATCTAGACACAGCTCTTCTTGGCTTACCCATCCTCTCTCAGGGTGTGGAAACCTGGTTCCGGCACCCACCCATACTGCTTCGAGTCAGACTTTGACATGCGCAAGCAGGTCACTCCTGAAAGGGCCAGTAGTATAGGGGTTTGTTGGCAAACCTTAACCTCTGAACCTGGGTCAGGACCCCTCAAGCCAACACTCATCTTTAAACACCTTCTAGTGTTTGACATTATCTGGGATAGAGGGACGATAACGCACCTCCACTTCATATCTCAAGAGCGGATTCTGGGGTGGACAGAAATTACTTGCTGCCATAGCAAGAGAATCAGCCATCCTATTATGATCTCTCGGCATAAATTGTATGTTTAACACTAGGAAAAAGTTCTCAACTAGGTCCCATACTTCATTTTTTTATGCTCTTAACCGAGGGAGTTTAGCTTGGCGCTGATTTTTAATCTCCCTCACCACCAGCTCTGAGTCTCCAAAAACTTTGAGACTCTAAATGTTCATATTTTTGGCAGTTTGTAACCCCAAAACAAGTGCCTCATACTATGATACATTATTGGTGGCTTCATATTCCAATTTAAAAGAGAAAGGGACCAATTTTCCAGTAGGGGAGATTAGGAGGACCCCCGTGTAATGTTCCAAATTTTATGGAACATTAATTTTTGATAATTTTATATAGGAGATGAATAAAATGGGTAGGGGACCCATTCTTTGCATGATTAGAGAATAAAAATCCTCTAAGTATGAAAGAGGATCATGTTTGGAGCTAGATTTCACACCTCCATGTGTGAAAGGAGGTTTTTGCATAAAGGTTTTCCCAAGGTTGACCAAGTCAAACTGCGTTGGCATGAGTTGGAAAGCACTAAGTGGGACAACGTAGGAGGGAAGCTTCTAGAGGAAGGAAACCCTAATTTGAATTAGGGCCCATGGATGGAAGGCTCACTTTTTTAAAAGAGGAGCAAGGAAACCATGGAGATTATCTTTGATCATTTTACATTTGAGTCTTGAAGACTTGTTGCTGCCTCTTGTTGTTCAGCAAAGCTGCAGTGCCTTCGGGCACGAGGGAGTCCTGTTTAGGAATTCCTCTCCTTCTTGAGGAGCTCATGAAGGATTGCACTCCATTCCCCATATTCATGCATTTAGGCCATAGCTTTAGTCATCTAGATCAGCGCAGTTTCTGTAGCAGACATTGTGCAGTGTTGCTAGGTGTTGCTCGGGAGATTTCCACACACCATCCGGAGCTAGTTTTCCAGTAGAGGGAGGCTCCATCCCTTGGGAGATTAGAAAATGGGATTCTTCAGCATATCCCACCATCTTTGGCGTCAGGCCAACCACATTCCATCATTGGCAGCGTAGTCCCTCTCTTAGACAGCGTTCTTCTTGGTGGCTATTTGCTGTGAGGGATTGAGAGTCACTTGGAGGAGAAGTCTTGGGTGAAAGGATTAGCCTTTCACTTCATATTTTCATTGGAGAAGGGTTCTTCATCGGTATTGGCTATTTCAGCCTTCTCCATCCATTTTGAGCTCTTGAGTTGCAGCAGCTACTGCAACTCCGGCATTTTTGTATTATAGTGTTTTTGCATAGATTTCAGCCAATCCTCCTAAAGGATTGATGTTATGTATTTTCAGGGGTTGAGATATTTCTCCCCCACTTTATTTGATCCTATCATTGATATATATTTGTATTTACATCATTTATGCAACATTTCCTCATATAAATGCGCAGTCATGGCCTAGGGCTTGATATATCCAGCAGTGTTTCTCATATTTGCATGTACAGTTTTCTTGAGGCTTATTGTGCCTTACTTGAGTGATCATTTCCTCAAGGAGTTGTATATTTTATGCTGCTATGTTCTAATATGATGGCCATTGGATTCTATGGCATTTCATGTGTACATGTATCACTACTATTTCCATTTGATGTATTTGTTATTGTTGTAGCTGCAATGTTGGGGTTATCTTAAGAGATTCCCACTCTTGTTGTTCTTCCCTCTTGGGGATATTATCTCTTGAAAAAGCTCTATAGAAAGAGTCTACTAGTGGGCCAGGTAGCCTCTGGAGCTCATCCTTTTTTTAAAGGTGAAAAATCTATTAAATACCCCTACATTCCATCTCTGGAATAGATTTGCTTTGTCAATTGTGTTGAGCTCCAAAGATGTTCTTTCTTCCACCACATTCCACTCCATTTCCTTTGTCCATTATTAATTATAGGCTCAAATGATCAATAGAATTAATTAAAATTGCTTTAAGAATGTATATCATGACTAACTTGCTATGTTTTTATGATTTTGTCATTGTAGTAATTTTTGAACTAGATCTAGCTACAGAATGCAGACATTCTGTAGATAATTGTCGATTCTGCAGCTGTCTTCATGTCTACGCAGGTTCCAGGTGTCATCTCAGAGAAAAACACATATGGTCGTATTCCACATCATTCCCTCATCATATTTTTCTCTCCACGAAGTTTGAACGGAATTCTGTAGGTGGTTATGCACGTGGGAACTCAAACTAGGAGATAGACTCCTAATAGGACAAGGACAATCCAGATGTCCTTAATCATATTACGAGACTGCCATCAGATTTTTAGTTTGATTTTAATTTGGAAAGACAATTATCCCTAGGTTATCTCAAGACAGTTATGTAATTTTGTTATAAATATGGCTCGGGAAACCGAGGGACAAGGTTAGATTTTGTGTTTGATTGCTAAATTTCAGAAGTCCGAAAACACTCTGTTTTGAAGTAATTTCTCTTTTAATGAAAGAAGCATCACTTTATTGAAAGCGCTGAGTCAATATTGAAGTAGATTTTGCATGCTAATCCGGTGGTAGAGGGCCCCTGCTACCTGAGCAGCTTTTTTCATACGGTTTAGATAAGTATTTTAGTCTCGTTTTTCATTTCTAGCTTAAGCAAGTTTCTGAAGTTTATGTTTCATACTTGTTTACATTAACCATCATAGCTAGACTTACTCTTATAAACTCTTCCAAAATATCATCACGATGAATAATGCATAGCTGTGGTGTTGTAGATTTTAGTTGCATTTCCTTTCGAATTTTATGATTTATGCTTGTTTACACTAAGTGTCATAGTCGGTCTTATTCCTACAAACTCTTCCAAAACATCATTAACAATGAATAAGAAACAGCTGTGGTATCTTAGATTCTAGTTGTATTTGCTTTCAAATCTTATGTTTATGTTGAATTGCATTGAATAATACAGCCAGACTTGTTTTTACAAACTCTTCCAAAATATCATTCATATTGAACGAGATGGGCTGTAGAATTCCATAGACTAGCTACATGTTAATTTAGTTATAACACTCCGGAGGTTGATTGCATTTAGTTCAGCTCTGTCACTACATTTCAAGTTTGATAATGGCATTCTACGTAAACTCTGTTCACTGTACTTCAAGTAGATTAGTAGCACTCTAGTTCAGTCTCAGTTCATTTTGTTTCAAGAAAAGATTAATGGCATTCTAGTTTAGTTATAGTCACTATATTTTAAGATTGATAGACCGCGTTCTAGCCTAGTGTTATCCATTGTATTTCAAGTAGTACTAGTTGTCAAAAATTAGTCTCTCGGCCTTCATTATTTACAACTTACTTTTGTTCTAAATTTATATTGATACATCATCACATGAACAGGGGTCAGTAATATCAGTTTAAGGCTTTGATTATTCTGCAAATCTTTTACAAATTCACCTATAGCCTTTTTCCCAAACATTTTATAGAAAATCTCTAAACTTATGAATAAGGCCTAGTAGTGATAAGTCAAGTTGCAGAATAGGGTAACTTCAGCATCACAGGTTAATCTAGAATAGAAACCTTACTGTGTTACAAATAATCATTTTTTTTTGTAATATTGTGAGTTGATTGTTTATTTAGGAGAACTTCATTTACAGTTAACTTGTCCATATCTCAAGCTCTTCCAACACATATTTAATGAATGAATTGGATAAGTTCAAGCTCATGTTGTGATTTATTTCCTTGCAATGAAGTCATTATCAAGCTTTCATTTGTTGTTTGCCATCCATAGTTTAGGCTTTGTTCTGTTTTAATATAACCAATAGCTTCTTTTCACCAGCACTTAGTTCTTTCCCTTTTCAAACATAAAACCATAAAACCAAAAAAATCATAAAACACTAAACACAACGTAGTGAGAAACAAATACCTAGGCACATATAGTGCACCACACTTCAGCAGTTTACTAGCCCTAGTTGAAAATTAATGAACTCAATTTAGGAACACTAAGTTGAGCACAAACATTTTGGCGCCGTTGTCGGGGAAGTGTAACTAGGTAGCCTTGTTTCTTACCACCCAAAAACAATGACATGCGTAGAGAAAGAGACTCAAGAATTATATTCATAAGAATCAGAAGCTTGATTCCTAGAACACCACTTGTTTCATCAAGACCTAGAGCCAGCACACCTCCAACTCAAACTCACATTCCATCCTTTACTGACCCTAGACTTCTAGAGAACTTAAGATCAGATATTACATTAGAAAGACCTTCTACCTTACCCACTGAGCTTGTTTTAGAAGAATATTCAGGAACCCCTGCTAGGGACATAAACCTTTCAACTTCTATAGAAGAATCAACTATGGCAGAAGAAGGGGGAGGAGGAGTTTTTAATGGAGAACACACACTATTTGGAGGGGTAGAGGTAGAGGTAGAGGAGAATGAGGTAGAGCTGCAGAAGGAGAAGGAGGCAGAGGAAGAGGTAGAAGAGAAATGGGAAGCTCTTTTGGGTTTCCTATAGTAGATGAAGAAACCAATACAACTATGAAAAAAATTTCACCCTCTGTCCTTCCAAACTTCTATGGAATTAAAACTGAAGATCCTGAAACCTTCCTATTTGAATTTGAAGTCCTATGTAGAACTTATGACTACTTACAAGATGCTCATAAACTTAAACTATTTCCTTCAACATTGAAAGGAGCAGCATTGAAGTGGTTTGTGAGTTTGATCAACAGTTCTATTAGGACATGGTAAGATATGAAACAAGCATTTCTAGAGAGGTATTTGGATTATTGTATGCCAGTAAATCATAAGGAGGAAGTGTTCAAGATGATACAAAAAGAAGATGAAAACCTGGAAGATTTGTTGGAGAGATTTCATTACAACATCAAAAGAGAAAAAATGGAGAACATAGATCAAGACACCTTAAAAGCTCTCTTGTTGAAGACAATTAGGGATGAATGGTTAGATATCCTTAACATGATGGGAAAAGGGAATATATCTCAGCTCACATTACCTGAAATATCTGAGTTATGTATCAACCTTTCAAGAGGGAAATCCAAAACTGTTAAAGGTCCAAGAGACCCTGCTCTTGCAAGGGCAAGTAAGTCTGCTTCTGGGACAGTAAGTAGGGAAAAGATAGGGCATATGCTTGATGAATTAAAATCTGACATCCTAGGGAGTCTTAGTGAACAAATAGACACCCTTGAGTTACAAAACAAGCAAAAAGCTGAATCTGATGCCTTAGCAATCTTTTGTCCCAAATGTAGAAAGAAGCATGCCTTGAGAGAATGTCCTTTGGATGCAAAAGTTGTAGAGACCTGTGTAATTTGTTCAGAAAAACATGAAACCAAGAGATGTCCTTCACTTCCTGGTCTTAAAGCTGTCTTTCAAGAGGAAACTCTTACAAATTCCACAGAATCTCTCAATTTTGTCTCTAGAAGGCCTTGGCAAGGACCTCAAACACAAGGATTCCATGATCAATTGCATAATCAATCTCCACTAAATTGGAATTCTTGGCAGCAACCTTGGCCCCAATTTCAAAATCAATCTCAAGCTTGGGCACAAGGAGCACAAAATCCCTATGGAAGATACTCCCAGTACTATCAATATCCACCATCCTATCCACCATACCCACATTTTTCTCCTCAAAATCCTCAACAAAATCCTCACAACCCACAACATCAAAATCAACCACTCCCATTACCATTTCCTCATAAATCAAATCAGTTGCCTGCTCAACCCATACCAAACCCCAAAAATAAAAATCCTTAGAATACATACATGATAGAAGGTCAACAGTTTCCAACTTATTTAATTACTCCTCTAGATCTTAGTGATGTTCAACTTAGGTCTGGAAGAATACTTGAAAAGAGGAAACCTTCTGTGATCATACAGGAACAAGACAACTCTGAGGAAGATTCTCTACGGGAAAATAAAAGTCTTGAAGAAGACACATCTTTTCAGGACCCAAACATTGAAAAACCAAAACAAAAAGAACCAATAATTTCAACTCCTATATTAGAGCAGCCATCAACATCCACTCCTACACCTCCCTTTCCAGAAAGATTACAAATTGGTAGAGGTGTAGAAAAACAAATTATGGTGCCTAATTATGATTTCCTAGATGAGATGAGAAATGTCTGTATTAAGATTCCATTATTACAAGCTATCAAGGAAATTCCAATTTTAGCAAAGACAATAAAGGAGTTGAGCATGAAGAAAACAAGAAAAAGAATAAGAGAGACAAAGAAAATTCAACTGGTAGGAAAAATATCAGATATCATGATGGGTAAGATTGCTATTCCAAAGTATCTAGTCCCAGGAAATCCAGTTGTCAAAATTCACATCAATGGAATTGAGATCCAAAACACACTCATTGATTTAGGAGCAGCAATCAATATCATGAGTAGACAAATCATGGATAAATTGAAACTTTCTATTCTTCTTTTTACACCCACATTATTACAATTAGTAGATAGATCTGTGATCAAACCTGATGGGGTAATAGAATACATTCCAGTGTCCCTAGATTCTTGGGAGTATCCTGTGGATTTTATGATCCTAACTCCTAAGAATAATCTAGGAGGACACCCTATTATATTAGGAAGACCTTGGTTAGCTACAGCTGATGCTTTCATTAGTTGTAGATATGGTGATATGTATATCTTTGATGGTAGTTCAACCAAGAAATTAACCTTGTATCCTCCAGCAAGAACAATTACAGAATTAGATGATACTCAATGGATAGAGGATGAAGAAGACTTACAACCTCTCTTCGCAATTTCAGAAATTAATGAAGATAGCCAAATTCTGAATACTTTGGAAAACTTTGAATCCTCTTTGAAATATAAACATGAAAAATTTCAAGAAGAATCCAACATTGAGTTTTTATCATCAAGACAGATTTCTCTTCATTCTATGGATAAATTTGGCAGCTCTACAAGTGAGATATTTCCAGGAAAAACTTTAAACATAAACAAGAACCTAGAAAAATCTCAACAAGAAGAGCTAGTCAAGATCTTACAAAGACATTCTTTTGCATATGCATGGGAGTACACTGATATGAAATGGATAAGCCCCAAGACTTGCACTCATCACATCTACATAGAGGAAAATTGTAAACCAATCAGACAACCTCAAAGACGGATGAATCCAAATCTTAGGGAGATTGTTAAAGAAGAATTGCAGAAATTGTTGAATGTCAACTTTATCTATCCTATTTCAAATAGTTAGTGGGTTTCTCCTTTGGTAATTGTGCCAAAGAAAAATGGTAAATGGAGGGTATGTATTGACTACCGAGAATTAAACAAAGCTACTCTTAAAGATCATTTTCCCCTACCTTTCATAGATCAGGTGTTAGATACCTTAGCTGGCAAAAAGTGCTTCTCATTTCTAGATGGGTTTAGTGGTTATAATCAAATTCAAGTAGCACTTGAGGATCAAGACAAAACCACATTTACCTATCCTTGGGGTACCTATGCTTACCTAGTATTGCCATTTGGATTATGCAATGCACCTGCAACATTTCAAAGGGCAGCATTAGGAATATTTTCGGATCTAATACATGATTGTGTAGAGGTATATATGGATGATTTCACAGTTTATGGAAACACATTTGAAGAAGCCTTAGCAAACTTGGAAAATTTTTTAAAAAGATGTAAAGAAGCAAATATTTCACTTAGTCATGAGAAGTGTTTTATGATGTTTACTGAAGGAATTGTTTTAGGACGTCACATTTCAGTTGATGGGATTAGAGTTGATGAGTCAAAAGTTGAAGTCATCTCTAACTTATCTATTCCAAGTTGTCAAAAAGATGTTAAGATTTTTCTAGGATTTACAGGATATTATCGAATATTTATAGAAAACTTCACCAAGATAGCATCTCCACTCTTCAAATTACTTACCAAAGACTTTGAATTCAAATGGAATTCTGATTGCCAGTTAGCCTTTGAGACCCTGAAAACAAAAATCTCTGAAGCACTTATTTTAAGGGGACCTAACTGGAAGTTACCTTTTCATATTTCAACAGATGCCTCAGATACAGCTCTAGGAGCAGTATTGGGACAAAAATACCTGATTCCTTATGCCATCTACTATACCAGTAAAAATTTGACTCCTTCAGAGTTAAACTATACTGTAACTGAAAAAGAGTTTTTAGCTGTTGTCCATGCCATAAACAAATTCAGACACTATATAACAGGCTATGAAACTTTTGTTCACACAGATCACTCTGCAATTAGATATTTAATGAAAAAATCAATTACTAATGGCAGAGTCATAAGATGGTTATTGCTTTTACAAGAATTCAACATTACCATTCTAGATAGGCTTGGAAAACAAATCACAGTAGCTGATTTCCTATCTAGACTCCAAAACATCCAAGACAATACCCGAGTTGAAGATCAATTCCCTGATGAATAATTTTTTGCAATTTCTACTCAAACTCCTTGGTTTGCTGACATTGCTAATTATTTAGTTTCAGGGAAATTTCCTTCAATAATAAATGAAAGAGACAAAATAAAGATCATTTATGACAGTGAAAAATATTCATGGGTTGCTAATGAGTTATACAAGACAGATCCAGATTTTATCATTAGGAGATGTGTTCGGGAAGATGAGATGCCTGAGATTCTCAAGGCATGTCATGATGAACCTTGTGGCAGACACTTTGCTGATAAAAGGAAAGCCTATAAGATCCTTCATTTGGGATATTATTGGCCATCCCTTTTCAAAGATGCTAAAGAGTATGTCAAAAGGTGTGACAGTTGCCAAAGGGTAGGGAAACCTTCTCCTTCAGGTGAGATGCCATTGCAGCCTCAGGTACATATTGAACCTTTTGAAAAATGGTCTTTGAATTTTGTAGGACCTATTAGTCCTCCATCAAGACAAAATAAATATATATTAGTTTGCACTGATTATGTTACTAAATGGGTAGAGGCCAAGCCATTACTTTCTGCTACTGAAGCATCTATAGTTAATTTTCTTTTTGAGGATATTTTTACTCGTTTTGGTGTCCCAAGGGAAATTGTTATAGATCAAGGAGCTCAATTTACGTCAAATCTAGTGGAACAAATGATGGAGAGTTACAAAATTAGACACAGAAAATATACTCCCTATCATCCACAAGCAAATGGTCAAGTGGAATCTACTAATAAGGTCATTGAAGGGATCCTAACAAAGACTGTTCATTTACATAGAAGAGATTGGGCAGATAGGCTTCCTAAAGCCTTGTGGGCCTATAGAACTACATGGAGAAGCACAACAGGTCATACTCCTTATGAACTTGTTTATGGAAAGAAAGTTTTGTTTCCCATAGAGTTCCAGATTCAAACTTTCAAAATGGCAGTTCAGCTAGGGCTTGATCTAACAGAGGCACAAAAGCATAGGTTGGAGCGGATTAATGAATTGGATGAGATTAGACAAGATGCAATTCAGAAAACAAGTATAGTCCAACAGCAAAGGACTAGATGGCATGATAAGTACATCAAAAAAAAGAAGTTCAAAGAAGGTGACTGGGCTCTCTTTTTTTATTCAAAGTTCAAATATTTTCAAGGTAAATTCCAAACACATTGGCTTGGGCCATATGAAATTATAAGAATTTTTGACAATGGAGAAATAAAAATCAGGACAATAGATGAAGAGAAGGTCACTTTTCTTGTGAATGGTCATAGATTGAAGCTGTATCATAAGCCACTCTCAAGAGAAGAATTTGTCAAGAAATTCCAGGAAAGCAGTGATATGAAGTTAATGAAGAAGAAATTTTCTTCTTCATCAACTTAATTGAATTTTTTGAAGTCACTTTATTGAAAAAAAAAAAAGCATAAACATGAAAACTAATCACTGATTAGCATGTTTATACAGAAAAGGTAGAGTTAAAATCAGAATCTTTCTGACACTTTAGCTTTTCAAATTTGTTCTTTTTTTTCTGCAAGCAGTTGTTAAAAAATCATAAGTGCAGATCCATTTCACTTATGGTCCATCTCATTTCATCCATCCATATTCCATTTCATTCATTCATCCATACTCCATTTCATTCATTCATCCACACTTCATTCATTTCACCTATAGTCCACCTCATTTCCATCCCAGATTTTTAAGTTTGATGTTTTTCTGCAATTAAATAATACATATCATGAATTGCAGGCCACTTCTCATACTTCACTCCATTTCATAAGTTGTGATCCATTCCATTCCATTATTCACTTCATTCATATTCCATTACACCATATTTTATTATCCATCTTCACTCATTCCATACAACATTCCATTCATGCTCCAAACCATTCCATTTCATGTTTCAAGTCCTCTACAGGTACATTCTGCAGCCAGTTAGACATTCTGCAGCTAGTCAGACATTCTACAGCCAGACAGACATTCTGCAGCCAGAGATCCTGAAAGCACTGTCCAGTAATCACCTGATCTGCAATAAAATGATCCTGCATATCCATGACAACAAGCAAAATCAAGGGAGTTATGAAGACTCAAAAAGTAATGATTTTCAGGGGAGAACAAAAGCATATAAAGATCACAAAAATAAGAGGAAAGGAAAAGGTAAAAGTTCTGATTATAATGACATATCATGAAAAAATTTAGTATAGTTAAGTTATGAATAATTCAAAAATTTGTTTAATTAATTTTGTTGATCATGCCTAACAAACCTCCCGTAGAAACTTTGGATAAAACTCCTTCTATTCCACCATTTCAAATCCCATATCCGATCATCATTTAAAAATCTAAACGGTTAAAGTGCTGAAGTGATTGGATTAGTCACGTCACTAGGCCAAAGCATTTAATGATGATTTTGAATTCGTTACAAAATATCTCCGCGGTCTTTTCTTTCGTGATATCTTTCAACTCATATACATCATCCTCACCTCATTATATTCATTCCGTAATCACTCCATATCATTCTTTCCTGTAGCCAAATCTTAACCATTTCAATCTGTAAAACAGAGGAAACATCTGTGGGGCAAAAACATCTCTGTAACAGCCATTGTCACCGTGAACAGAGGAGCAACAATTTTAAGGTTGGAAAGAGAAGTTATGGGTCTCATAGTGAGGACTGAACCGGTTGGAACTAAGTACTTGGAAGGTTATCCTCAAATCAGAGAAATGTTACAACAAGCAGGGTGGTTGCAATTCTTTGAAAAATTTAGTGGTTTTCACAAATAGGTGACTAAAACGTTTGCACGGTCCTTCAATGGAGCTGAGGTCGAGATAGGAGATATTAAATTCACCATTACAGAAGTCTCCATTGTAGAAGCAACGGAATTTCCCAAACAAGGAGAAAGGTGGTTCAAGAATAGAGAATTTCATAACGAGGCATTGAAGCAGATACTCAAGTCACCAGGTATGGATGTTTCCATTTTTAAAAAGGGTATCCCTAGCTCCGCACTAAATAGCAAATGGAGGAACATGTTGCTTATCTTGCAAAAATTCATCACTTGTGAAGGAAGATATGGTACCTTCTATCTTTATTATATTCGGTTGATAATGCATTTCTTAGAAGAAGAACTCAATTTTCCCTTTTTCTTGCTTCATAGTTTAAAGAAAATGGCCTCAAGTGTTCAAAAGAGAGTTCAATTTCTAGAAAAAACCTTATACCACCATGGTTTAGTCAAAATTTTGATTGAACATCATTTGAGAAAAATGGGAGATAATTGGGAAGAGTTCTTAGTGAGAAATCACTTTGAAGAACCCAAGGAACCTCCACCTGAAGACAAACCTACAAAAATAAGCAGAAGATGGAAAACCTCCAAAACTGAAACTGGTAAAACAATAAAAGAAGGCAGTGAAGAAATGATTTCTGATAAATTGGCTCAGATTAGGAAGCAGCTTAAGAAAGAGAGGATAATAAGAAAATTTGCCAGAGATAAAGAAGAATGACCATCTCAACCAAGACGAAGCCACAGACTTAGAGGGATACTAAAGAAAACAAAGGTTAAACAAACTGGAGTCATAAACATAGAGGATGAAGAAACACCTACTGAGGAGGATTTTGATGAAGGAGCTCCTGAAATAGACCCAGCACAGCAAGAAATTTACAACTATGTTGAGACATTAGAGAAAAGAGCTTCAGAAAGTAGAGACAGAACTCCTAGTCCACCAAAATCTGCAGTTGATATCCTAAGGATAGATAAATATGAGTTAGAAATACTCAACATGCGTATCAAGAATGAGAATGAAATTCTGAGAGAGCAGGTTAAACTGAAAACTGATATGAATTCAACTCTGTCTCTATAAATGCAAAAGTTGTACAAGGCCAGTGAAAAATTGAAGAAGAAAAATAAAAAGTTAACCAGGGCACTCACAAATTTGAGATTCAAGTTAGTCATAAGGAAGCCCAGAAGGCCTTTGACTGCCAGGCAAAGCAGAAGAAGAGGGTTGGATGTCCTTGCAGAGGTCTCAGAGTTCATGGAATAGTTTCATGAGGACATGCAAGAACCTAGCAGTGGGGGTATGTTGAGCTCCAAAGATGTTCTTTCTTCCACCACATTCCACTCCATTTCCTTTGTCCATTATTAATTACAGGCTCAAATTATCAATAGAATTAATTAAAATTTCTTTAAGAATGTATATCATGACTAACTTGCTATGTTTTTATGATTTTGTCATTGTAGTACTTTTTGAACTAGATCTAGCTACAGAATGCAGACATTCTGTAGCTAGTTGTCGATTCTGCAGCTGTCTTCATGTCTACGCAGGTTCCAGGTGTCATCTCAGATAAAAACACATATGGTCGTATTCCACATCATTCCCTCGTCATTTGTTTCTCTCCACGAAGTTTGAACGGAATTCTGTAGGTGGTTATGCACGTGGGAACTCAAACTAGGAGATAGACTCCTAATAGGACAAGGACAGTCCAGATGTCCTTAACCATATTACGAGACCACCATCAGAGTTCTAGTTTGATTTTAATTTGGAAATACAATTATCCCTAGGTTATCTCAAGATAGTTATGTAATTTTGTTATAAATATGGCTCGGGAAACCGAGGGACAAGGTTAGATTTTGTGTTTGATTTCTAGATTTCAGAAGTCCAAAAACACTCTGTTTTGAAGTAATTTCTCTTTTAATGAAAGAAGCATCACTTTATTGAAAGCGCTGAGTCAATATTGAAGTAGATTTTGCGTGCTACTCCGGTGGTAGAGAGCCCCTGCTACCTGAGCAGCTTTGTTCATACGGTTTAGATAAGTATTTTAGTCTCGTTTTTCATTTCTAGCTTAAGCAAGTTTCTGAAGTTTATGTTTCATACTTGTTTACATTAATCATCACAACTAGACTTACTCTTATAAACTCTTCCAAAATATCATCATGATGAATAAGGCATAGATGTGGTGTTGTATATTTTAGTTGCATTTCCTTTCGAATTTTATGATTTATGCTTGTTTACACTAAGTGTCATAGCCGGTCTTACTCCTACAAACTCTTCCAAAACATCATTAACAATGAATAAGAAACAGTTGTGGTATCTTAGATCCTATTTGTATTTTCTTTCAAATCTTATGTTTATGTTCAATTGCATTGAATAATACAGCCATACTTGTTTTTACAAACTCTTCCAAAATATCATTCATATTGAACGAGATGGGCTGTAGAATTCCATAGACTAGCTGCATGTTAATTTAGTTATAACACTCCGGAGGTTGATTGCATTTAGTTCAGCTCTGTCACTACATTTCAATTTTGATAATGGCATTCTAGTTTAACTCTGTTCACTGTACTTCAAGTAGATTAGTAGCACTCTAGTTCAGTCTCAGTTCATTTTGTTCCATGAAAAGATTAATGACATTTCAGTTTAGTTGTAGTCACTGTATTTTAAGATTGATAGACGCATTCTAGCCTAGTGTTATCCATTGTATTTCAAGTAGTACTAGTTGACAAAATTAGTCTCTCGGCCCTCATTATTTACAACTTTCTTTTTTTTTGAATTTATATTGACACATCATCACATGAACAGGGGTCAGTAATATCAGTTTAAGGCTTGGATTATTCTGCAAATCTTTTACAAATTCACCTATAGCATTTTTCCCAAACATTACTCTAGAAAATATCTAAACTTCTGAATAAGGCCTAGTAGTGATAAGTCAAGTTGCAGAATAGGGTAACTTCAGCATCATAGGTTAATCTAGAATAGAAACCTTACTATGTTACAAATAATCATTTTTTTTGTAATATTGTGAGTTGATTGTTTATTTAGGAGAACTTCATTTACACTTAACTTGTCCATTTCTCAAGCTCTTCCAACACATCTTTAATGAATTAATTGGATAATTTCAAGCTCATGTTGTGATTTATTTCCTTGCAATGAAGTCATTATCAAGCTTTTCATTTGTTGTTTGCCATCCATATTTTAGGCTTTATTCTGTTTTAATATAACCAATAACTTATTTTCACCAGCACTTAGTTCTTTCCCTTTTCAAACATAAAACCATAAAACCAAAAACATCATAAAACACTAAACACAATGTAGTGAGAAACAAATACCTAGGCACATATAGTGCACCACACTTCAGCAGTTTACTAGCCCTGGTTGACAATTAATGAACTCAATTTAGGAACACTAAGTTGAGCACAAACAAATTGATAATGTTTCTGAAAAAGGAATAGTACAGTGGTATTAGAGTATCGAACTTGGCATATCCTGTGAGTTCGATTTTAGAGGAGAATGATGAAGAAGATGAGACTGATCTCATCTAATTTTGGAATAAAGAAGAGCCTCCCTGAGGAGGAGGAGAAGAAAGGGGAGAAGAGGAAGGTCCATGCACTTCCTATTCTCTTGAATACCAGCATGGGAGATGCTTGGATTTTCAAATCTTAAGCAAGTACCTGGGTGACTATAAACCCCATTCTACAGCATTCAGGGGAGCTAAAACGTTCCCATAGTCTATTCAACAGATGGAGGAGAGAAGGCCCTATGGAAAAGGATAAATTAGAAGAAATAGGCTTCTATTGTCTATATTTGATGGGGTTACTTTAGCTAGAGCTTGGGAGAAGAAGCTGGAGGCAATTTTATTGGTGCATCCAGTGGCAGAGAAAGAAGCAATGGAGATGGCAGCATTGCACATGGAGGAGGAAACCTCTGTTTGGTGGTTCAAACCCTTGTTCCATTCAAGGGTGAGTTATTTTGCAGTCTTTTCTCAAAGGTTGATCCAAACCTTTGATGGAGAAATAACAAAGGAAGAGAAGCTCACACCATCATGGGAGGAGGATTGCACCAACGCTGCTACAGCTTTGAAGGAGCAGCCTTCAACATCTATGGATGAGGAAGCCATTGGAGGAAAATCCATTGCAGCCACACAAGAAGGTCCCAAGATCCACCAAGGTATGAGTAAAGTTCCACTTTCTATTTCAGCAAATAATCTTAAGGATGGTGGAATTTCGTATGAAGAGGTCCAAGGATCAAATCACATGGCCACTTTAGGGCCTCATGATTGCACTGCGCTATGCAAAGGGTTCAAGGAGGATATGACCCCTCATCCTCATACATATTTGATGAGTTTCATTCAGCCTTTGAGGTGGGAGTGTGAACTTTTAGAGGATGAAGTGAACCATGACACCTCCATGGAAAATCATGAAACAAATTGTGAACCGGAGGAGGAGACAGCTGCTACACCATTGGAGAAATTAGTAGCACTGTTGAACATGGGTGGAGAGGAGACATCACCTCAATCACATTTGGATCCTCATAGGTCCAACATAGTCATGGGAGAGAGGCCTTTCCTAAGAGGTCTCCAAGGAGCTGCATTTCAAACTCTCATGAAATGCAAGGAGAAAGAATTGGTTTGGGAGGATGGTAGCCCTCATGGGAGGAGTACCAAAAGAATGGAGGAGAGATGGCAGGATGTTTACATCATTTGGAAGCAAGGAGAAGGGATAAATATTGCTGATATAACCTATATATCAGTCATGATTCCTTCATCACATGAGTCATATGATGTGAGCATGAGGAGGCATCAAGCACTAGAGTTGCTTGGGATTGATGGGAGAGAGCACAAGCATATTTTCTCTCATGTGATTGATGGTGTTGCATGAGTAGAAGAGGGCACTCTCCTAGTGCAAGGGGATCACTCCTTAACTGGGATTGATTGGGAGGCATTTCCCTCTTGGGAGAAGCTTGATATTTGCAGCAGCATCACCAGAGTTGTTCTTGACAAGGAGCATGTCAAGGAACAAAGATTGGCATGGGTAGGAGCCTTTTGCCATGAGCTCATAGCGCTGTCATTTGGGAGGAGGATCACATGCATAGATCCATCTATCATCTCACTTCCAGCCTATGGTAAGAGTCTTGTGTGTACCTTTTCTGATTTACATACTCTTATCATTATGATGCAGTGCAGGGCTTTTCAAAGGGGCAGATTTTTCATGTTGCTCCATGAGAAAAATTGGGCCAAGCTATGTGATGGAGACAACCATATTTTATATGGCCTTGGGAAAGTGTTACCTTCCATGTATGTTTAGCATTTATGTTCAGCCACTTACCATGCATTATCATATGTAAGAACATACATTGTTATTCATGAGATGAAAAACAACTTGCCATATCATTTCTCAAAGCAGCAGTTTGGGAAACTGCGCTGTGACCACTTGGGAGACTGTTGGTACATCTTTGCACAATATGAAACCTTCAGTACTTGCCTCATTTTATTGCTGAGTATGGTCTCCTTGGCTGATATTGCTGTTATCTCAATGGAGGACATGATCAGAGGAGAGACACATGAGATGAATGTGTCCTTGATGAGGAAGGACTCCCATATTTTCTGTAGTACATGTTCTAAAGGGAACATGAGAGGAGGCATGGCTACAGCCACATATTTGCTCATTTGTGGGGAGAGCCATGGGTTTGGTAATGTTATCCATCCATTGTATGTATATGGGCAGGTATTTGACCTTATGTTGCTGATTTACTCATCTATTTACTATTTAGTAGTAAATGTGATATTTTTACTAGATTTTTGGCTTCTGTGATCCATCAATAAATTAAGAAGAAATATTTCGGTAAAAATCACATTAACATGAACAAAGTCGACGCGTTTCGAACCAACCAGTGTGGTTCATCATCAGGACTAGGTGAGAGATCAGATCAATCGTTAAGTATAAATAGATGCAGGAGAGGCAAAGAAAACCGTTAAAAACAGCTAATTTGACTATAAAATCAAAAACAGTTAGTTCTATTAATTAAAAAATAAAAAACGGCTAGTTTGAATATTAAAATCAAAAGTTTAATTAAAAAATAAAAATAAATAAATAATTTTATATATCAATTTTATAGTTTAATTATTTAATTTGTTATTAATTGATTATTAAAAATACAAATATTATTTTATTATAATTATATATTAATTTATGTAAATCTTTAGAAAAAACAAAAAAATAAAAAAATTAAATTAAATTAAATTAAAAATTTAGAAATTAAAAATTAAAAAAATAAATAAATAAAAATAAATTAAAAATAAAAATATAAAATATAAAATATAAAAAAAATTAATTAATTAATTAATTAAAAAAAATAATAATAAAAAATCAAAAATAAAAATAAAATAAAATAAAATACAATCAATAAATAAATAAATAATTAAACAATAATCATAATAATAATAAATAAAATTATAAAAATAAAAATAGAAATAGTTCCATTAATTTACAAATTTAATTACAAATTGAAACGGCTAGTTTGAATATTCAAATTAATAGTTTAATTAAAAATTATTATTATAAATAACAAATTTTATTTTTATTAATATCATTAATTGATTTTTCAAAATACAAATATTATTTAATTATAATTATATATTATTATATTAAAATTCTATCTTAAAAAAAAAAGGGGGGGTTAAGAATATAAGGCAGGGATCCAACACCTGCTTATATTCCAACCAACATCTCTATTGAGATTTATGGGCCTTTTTTCAATTTCAAGGGCCTCTCTTAACTTACGATGATGAAAATGATCAATCCTGGCTAAGACCTTAGCCTCTTTGATGCAGATATGATGATTAGTTTTTTCCACATGTTCAGCTAGGGCAGAGGTGCGGGACCTGCCATGTCTAAGGTCAGCTGCATGTTCACATATCCTTTGGCTAATGGACCTACCCGTTTCACCAATGTAAGGCGTCCCACATGAACAAGGAATAAGATAGACCCCTTTTCCATCCTTAGGGTTCACAGTATCTTTAACTGAGTTAAGAGAGTTGTGAATCATGTTAAGGGGTTTGAAGGAAGAGGAAACGCTATGCTTCCTAAGAATTCTAGCAATCCTATCAGTGGTACCTTGAATACTTGCCATGCTATTTTCTGCAGCTGCAGTGGATGAGGTTGCATTATAACCCTATGAGGCATTGTTTTCATTTTTCTGCACATGGTATAACCTACAGCAAACATGTCATGGGGGAATTCTATGGTGATATTTTCCTATTCATCATAGATGACATGTCCTGGGCCAGCCGGATTATCATTGTTGGAGGAGAAATCCTTGAAGGATTGCTTTTCATTTTGCCACTGGAAGGCAATAATTTTGCAGCCTAGGATTAGCATACACTCCACACTTGTCATAATTGGAGAAGAGGACAACATGGGGCAAGTTATAGTGATTTCCATGATCAGATTTCAGCCCACCTTCATTTTTGGAGCTCAAGGTGGAGGGAGATTTTCCATGAGTTGTCTTGTTGGGAGGCAGCTTATTTTTTATGATTGATGGCTTGGGGATGAGAGATTCATATGGGGATGATAAGTCCCATTATATATCAAATCTCATTCCTCAAGGAGGCCCTTAGATAGCTCTTTGTTCCTTCATGGATACTTGTTTCTACATGATAGTTTTTTTGGGAGTGTCCACCCTATTAGGGTCCCGTGACTTGGCTGATTGGCAAGCCAAATGACAGTGTAACATCAAACCAGTCTTTGGAGCCCAAGGACCTAGACTTCCTGGACTTAGAGCGGGCTCTCTCTATTTGTGTAAGGGATATCTGTGTGTTTGCTTATTGTGTTATGATTTTAGGCTAGTTATGAAGTAGGTTTTTGGTTTTTGGTTTTTAGGTTGTGAGGGATGAAACTGATCAAAGATATAAGATAGGTAAAAAGATGTCAGATCAACTGGGCTATGGGGTCGAAAAGGTCAAGAAAGCTATCAGACGGTGATACAAGGTTGTTGAAGGGCCGATTTTATTCGAGGTAGAAAGGATATTTGGGAAAAATGGAGTAAGATGGACATCAAGTTTGTGAACAACGAAGGATTTCAAGCATAAATAGTTTAATAGCAGACATAAGCATGGTAGGGAAAACCATTAATCATGAGAAATGTAACTATAAGCTAATCAATACATAGAAATAAAAACTCAAGCCATGCATAGAGATATATAACTCTCTAACTTTGGGAAATGGCTATCAGACTTTGGGGAAATACACTTAAGACAGACAAACAACTCAAATCACTATGACGGAACGCCTAGACACAGTACTTCAAGTTATTGGCCACTTTAAAAACAAAATTGCATAGTCTTAGACAAAGGGCAAGATTAGAACAAGACCTCCTTGGTTCAACAAATGACAATCTAATCAGTCAAAGAGAAATTTCATGGATGTAGCTATGGCTAGCCATGAGTAAGCAGGGCATACCGTAAATCATACTTAGCATGCATAAAACCATGAATGAAACAAGCAACAATATCCTTAAGTTATTAAAGAGAAATCAAGAATTCTTTAATGTGACTAAGAATGAAGAAAACATGGAAGTCATGAAGAAACAGAAAATTTGAGGTGCCTCCAAGGGCATGTCTCAATTTTTTTCTCCACTGTCCTATAGCAAGCAAGAACATGGATTTTTGAATGAAAACTAGGAAACAAAACAAAGAGAGAGACACTATACCATTCTACCAAGTCATGGAATCCAACAACAATCCTCTTTCATCATCCAAGAATATCCAAGAGACTATCCAAAAGCATGAGACAAGTATTTCTTCCAAAGATTATATGACCATATATTGCTTCTATTCATCAAGTTCAGCCTTGTTTACAATGAAATCCTTTGGAATATATAGGCCAAAGTGAGGAAAACCTCTTAGTTCAACTTGCAATCTCATTGGCCTATCCAAAATATCTTATTTTGTCCTTGAGGCTTTGCAAAGCCCAAGGCACAAAATATCTCATAAAATATCTAAAAAATGCTAAAAGAGGGAAATAAATTGACTTTTCATAACTTTTCATGTGCAAAAATAGCTAAACGCACATGAGGAAAAAGCAGTTTTGAAAGGTTCAATTTTTACAAAAATATTCAAAAAATACATCAGCAAAAGGTCCCCTGTCTTGCCGGCAACTTTTGGAAACCTTCCCGATGTCAAAATGAGGCTCATGATAGCTCGTTGGAAAGCTCTAAGTGTCTAATTTCTGGAACAATTTGAATTTTCCCAATCTAATGCCTAAAAGTCCTCAAAAAATAGGCTTGTGTGTAAAAACCCAAAAAATAAGCCTTGCTGATAGACCGGGCAGAGTGTAGAAAAAGCGAGCATTTTTCGCCATTTCGAGGGAGAAAATGATCTTCAAATTTCCTAAAAATCACTGAGTATGTGCTCCTGAAATTATGGCATCCAATGATACCATCCTCATCCTTTGATGATGCCCCAAACTGAAATGGAGATGTCCATGAGTTTTGGCCAAAAACTCAAAAATGACAAAAAACCAAAATATGTCAAAAATCGCCCAAAATTGGTGAGCATGACCCTCAAGGGTTTTCAGCAAAATGTTGTGAAGCAGAGGCCAAAATCTGAAGTCCTGAGGTGTCTTTCCTCAATTTCTGTGCCGGGCATTTCCCTTTAGCCTCCTTGAGTTTTTCTTGAGCAGCCTTCAACTTGCGTCGGGCAAACTGATTTAACTTTTTATAATGCCCCGTCATCCTCCGTTGAAGGTCTAAGTCCCTGTTTTCCCTCTCCAATTTCTTCTCTAAGTGATCATTCACTCTCTCAAGCCATGCCTCCTGATTGTTCTCTATCTCTTTTTTGAACAATGCAGTGAGAGGGGTAGATTGGAGAAGGGCATTTTCCTCTTCTTTTTGCTTCTCAAGGGCCTTTTTAAGCCCTATGTTTCTTGGCCTCTTTCGCCTAGGCTGATATTCGCCTTCACTTTCATCGAACTCACCCATGAGTTCTTCCAACCTTACTTGTTCTTTAGAGGCCTCCTTCTTGTATTTGATCGCCCTTGTCTCATAAACAGCCATATGGACACTCATTTTCTTATTTTGGATTTGCAAAAATTGATTGAAATTCCTAGCTCTATGAAGATCATCCTTCAAGGCATCAATTTGGATTTCTCTATGGATCAAGAGATTTTCTAGGATCCAAGCTTCATTATCACTATCATCACTTTGGATTTGGATGATTTCGAATTCCTTTTCCAGTTCATGACTGCTTTCTTCCTTTCCCTTCCCTTTGCCTTGGGTGGCTCTTCTAGTACTCTTCCTCTTAGGCAATTCGACCATGGGCTTCTTTGGAAATTTTCCCTTGCTTCGGAGGGCCCTAGTCACATTCAGAGTTACAATTCTAGGCACCCTTTTCTTTGTTGTCTAGGGCTTGGCGACTTTTGGAGAAGAGGGCATGGCCCCTTTACCTTTGTCACTTTGCCCCTCTTATTTTTGAGTTTGTTGTTCCTCTTGGGGAGGCTACTATTCTTGAGGAGGCTTCTGCTCTTGAGGAGGCTGCTGTGTATCATCTTTTGGCTACCCTTGCTCATCACTTTCATGCTGCTCTTGTTTAGCACTATCATGCTACTCCTATTCAGCACTATCATGCTGCCCTTGTTCAGTCTCTTTTGGTTGTCCTTGTTCAACATCTTCATGCTGCTCCTGTTCCTCCTCACTGTGATGTTGTTGTTAAGTCTCTTTTGGCTGTTGTGTGTCATCATAAGGCTACTCACCCTCATCATAAGTCTATTGTTCTTCATGCTACTGCCCTTCATCATCCTCCTCATCATCATGGTCATGCTCTTTTCCCTGCTGCTGCCCTTCATCATCCTCCTCATCATCATGGTCATGCTCTTCTCCCTCTTCAGGCTCTTCTGCTTTCTCTGTGGTAAACTTGAGTTTTTTAGGAATGGGTCTGCTAGAGGAAGGTGAAGGATGATGAGTAGGAGGTGTAGGGGATGTGTGAACTAGAGGGATAGTGGAGAAATCTGGATGGGTGATGAAAGTATCCCAAGAGACCTCTCTATTTTCAAGCTGATGAAGAATGATGATTTTGATGAGAGAGTGATGGAAGAGACAGGCTATTTGCTATGAAGGAGGCTTCTTCTAAACAGTGGAGGCCATTTTCACAATGCTTTTGTGTAAGAAGAAAGGAAGGTTTACCAGCTTGGTCCTTGTGAAATGCATGAGCAGTCGAATGTGATAGGCATAGACCCGGGAGAATCTTCCCTTGCAAGTGAAGTACTTCATGATAATCTTCATGAGGGGGGCGTAGCTGGCTAAAATATATGAGAAAGGGAAAATAGAAGGACATGAATCTCTATGTTCGGGCTTGAGAAAGGGTTTGTAATCTTCTGAGTCCAAATGGCTTTTTTTAAACCATTTCTCACCAACATAGGGGATTTTAGTGGCCTTGGAGATGGACCTTGGAGAGAATTTGAAGTCAAGACGTGCCAGTTGGAAATGCTTATCTTGAAACCTCAAAGCGCAAAGGTGTGTCAAAGGAGAAAATATTTTCACGTCTTGCACCCTTTGACAAAAATCTAAACACCCCACCTCATGGAAATTGAATAAAATTGATGGGTGGGCATTCACTTCTTCAGTGGAAGTAGGCTCAAATCTCTTATGCAATCCACTCCTACTATCCTGCCTGGGAGGCATCTTGTTCTGGACTCTCTCTGCAAAACCAAACTACCTCAAAAAGGTTTTCAAGAATGTTTTCTCAAACAAAACTATGTCTTCTTTGTCAATCACTGTTTGATCAAGGAAAATTTGCCTCAAATGTTGTGTGAAATTTTTTCTTTGACATAGGTCTCTGCTCCTCCCAAAACACTGCTCTTCCCCTTTTGTATGCCAATCAACAAGTAAATTATAATAATATGCACACAGTCGAATAAAAGGTATACATAGTCAAATGATTTATTTGTTTGGGTAAGGTCACAGGGCTCTTGGTGTTTTGGTGACAACAAGACAGCCTTGCATTTTAGACAAAGGCAAAAAACTCCTCCCAATCAAAACACCCTCCTTGTCTTCACTATCTCTCATACACAGGTAAACAAGAACACCTCCAAACTGATTTAATAGCTTCAATCACTAAAACATGTTTCATGGACAAAGAGGGCAGCACTAATTTTTTTTTTTTTTACCACACCGAGGAAACTTTTGAAATGACAAAACACTTATATAATAATCGTTGTTGTTTGAAATTAGGCCCACTGTTTTCACTTTTCAAACCCTGTTTTTCTTCCCTTTAAACACTGCCTCCACCTTTCAACTTGTTTTGAGGGCAGTTTGTTAGGTCTTTTGAAAGCAATAAAAATCCACTACTTTCACTATGTCAGGGTTGGGCAAACAAAACCACAGCAGTTCGAGTTTCAAACAGAAAACACAACTCTCCTTAAAATACTCAACAGTGTGATTTACACCATGAGTTTCATCTTTTTGCCACCACTTAACAGTTTTGAAATGAGCAAGGAGGCAACAAAATACCTTGAATATCGATGGTGGCATTTTTCTGGAGGAAATGAGTGGCTTCACAACTTGTTTGGAGGCACTTAGATTGTTTGAAACAGGCGCGGCACGTTTACTAGGGAAAACGCCGCGCAAATCAAGTTGTCGGGTCACCGACGGGCGGTCGTGACCGGCGCCTACAGGCGCGCCGTGTGCTACTATAGGCACGCCACGCGACAGTGCCAACCTTTGGTAAAAACTCTCCTGAACGCGCCGCGCAACTCTACAGGCACACTGCGTAGTCTCCAAGCCCGGAAAATCTATGAATTTTGCTCAAAAACTTCCTCTTTGGTCTCGTGAACAGCAAAAGGGGAATGTTGCTTGTTTTTGAGAATTCAAAAAGGGCTTGCAACGGTCCCTTTATCCTCTTTTGAACGCAAAAATCAATTACCCTTGAGTTGGATTTGTGAGGGTTTGGAAGAATTCTCTCTTTAAAACCAATGCTTTTGTTCATTTTGACAAGAAACCAAAATTACTTTGAACGGGCTATAAGGGGCCCACATTTTAAATAACGCTGGTAGAAAGGCTGTGCATACTATCTGGCTAGTTTTGGTAGATATGACTCTTTCCTCTTGTAAGAAAATTATTTAAGGGCCAAACTCTTTTCATTGTTTGTTTATTAAATGGAAAAATGTCTTTCCTCTGCTTACATCTGCTTGTTAGAGGGAAACTGGCTCAAATCCACATAGTGACTGTAGATGCATCCTCCAAATGGCTTTTCTTTTTTATTGTGAGGTGAAACTCAGTTGTAATCACCTGGGCTTCCCTATCACCTTTGACACATTTCCATAATGAAAAGGCCTTCATTCGTAACAGTGGCATGCTCTATTTGTTTTGAGTGTGTTTCCTGACCTTGAAATACATACCATAATCCTTCTTGCACCTTTATGAACATGTGTATCTATTTTCAATGCCTTTTTTGGGAAAAACTAAACTCAAATTTCCTTCTGTCCACTATGATGAGTAATTGAAAGAAATTCCCTCATGAGCAGGAAGAACAATACCCTTTGAAAAATAATCATCACCCTTGGCCTGTGTCTAACCCAGCTGATTTCAACTACTTTTCAACTCTGTTTTGTTTAAAGGAACAGAGACTAAATGTCAAGCCTGTTTATCAAGGAGATGAGTTTTTGTAACTTTTTAATGAAATCATACCCCTCAGCAAAGTTTGTACATTTCTTGGCTCCAGACTGTCTTTGAAAGCAAACTCTGACAGGAGATAAGCCAGCCTCTTTGATAGTTATAGTACTCATTCTTTCCCTTTGTTTTTTAGATGATTTCTCTGTTCAGAAGCTTTCAACTGTCTCCTACTTCTCTTACCATTTGTCTCTCAATCATTGAAAACCCTAAAGTCAATTACTGCACTGGCCCTCTGCTTATAGATGAAGGAGGCCTATTTGACAAATGCCTGGTTTCCTTTCAAACTCTGTCTCAACCAAATGAAGAATGTTTGATGAATCATACTAATAGTGGTTTCCTTTATTCATGATGGCAGAAGCTAGTTAGAGACTGAGACTGTTGGACTCCTTTGGCCATCTGCTCAATAATATTTCTCCATTGATGATCAACCACATTAGCTTCACATTGTAACTCAACAACAATGGAGCTTATGCAAACAATCTTTGAAAAGCACCACTGCTTTGCCTCTGCCTTTAACAGCATTTTATGCAAAGACCCTCAGTTGTTGTCTCTCTGTATCCCAAAAATTTTCCTTACAATCATTGTTATTCTAAAAATTAAACTTTACCCTTGGCCCTCTGCTTATAAATGAAGGAGGCGCTCTTAGTCTTCAACCCTCTACTTATAAAATGAAGGAGGTTCTTCAGTCTTCAAAAACCCTCTGCTTGTAGATGAAGGAGGTTCTTCAATCATGATATTTCATCAGATTTTAATAGTGTTATTTTTCCTTTCACTGTCTTTTCATGCGTTGACTGTGATCGCAGGAGCTTAATGAAACAACTCTCTGCCCTGTAGTTGCATTCCAGGCTCAAAATCACATGAGAAGCAGCTGTCTTCTCATGTGGAGCCAAAAACTGTCTTCTGGGATGCTGGTACACTTCTACTCCTTGAAAGATCCCTTAAAACACCATAAAACCACCTAATATCAGTTTGACCTAGGGCATGTGCATTTTTTAGACTTCAGGGTTTGTTAGTGGCGCGACCTAGGGTTGTGACCAACTTTATTTGCAGAATGGGAAGGTCTGTTATGACTGGTCTGTAGCAGATAGAGGTTCTTTGGTTTTTTAGGATAATTTTCCAAGGAAGAAATGCCTAAAGCACCACTACCTAACTTAGGGGAGACTTTTGGACAGATTTGGATTGTCTCTTTGGAGCTGATGGACAAGCTAGTATGGCTGAGGCTAGATAGGACTTGATAATGAGGTTTCATCTCGTCATGGGTGGACTGAAAGGTAAGAGGGAAAAAAAAAATTATGGGTGTTTTCCAGCTGGAAAATTTGACAAATTTTTAGATCAGCTGCTAGAAAACTTGGCTGTTACAACTAGTCATCACCAACAAGTGAAAAATATTGATGACTAACACACCCCAAGGCTAGATTGCATATGTTGGAGGGATAGTTTGGAGACTTTATTGCTGATATGGCATCCTTTTTCTTGAGGATATCATCACATAAGGATGCTACAGGAGGAAGGGCAGAAAGAAACTCAGTTCATCCTTGCAATTGCTTGAGGGCAAGCAATATTTTGAGAGGGGAGGACTGTAATGTTCCAAATTTTATGGAACATTAATTTTTTATAATTTTATATAGGAGATGAATAAAATGGGTAGGGGACCCATTATTTGCATGATTAGAGAATAAAAATCCTCTAATTATGAAAGAGGATCATTTTTAGAGCTGTATTTCACACATCCATGTGTGAAAGGAGGTTTTTTCATAAAGGTTTGGCCAAGGTTGACCAATTCAAACTGCATTGGCATGAGTTGGAAAGCACTAAGTGGGACAATGTAGGAGGGAAGCTTCTAGAGAAGGAAACCCTAATTTGAAGTAGGGCCCATGGAGGGAAAGCTCACTTGTTTAAAAGAGGAGCAAGGCAACCATGGAGATTATCTTTGATCATTTTACATTTGAGTCTTAAAGACATGTTGCTGCCTCTTGCTATTCAGCAGAGCTGTAGTGCCTTCGGGCACGAGGGAGTCCTGTTTAGGAATTCCTCTCCTTCTTGAGGAGCTCATGAAGGATTGCACTTTGTTCCCCATATTCATGCATTCATGCCATAGCTTCATTCATCTACATCAGCGCAGTTTCTGTAGCAGACATTGTGCAGTGTTGTTGGGTGTTGCTGGGGAGATTTCCACACACTATCCGGAGCTAGTTTTCCAGTAGAGGGAGGTTCCATCCCTTGGGAGATAAGAAAAGGGGTCTCTTGAGAATATCCCACCATATTTGGCATCAGGCCAACCACATTCCATCATTGGTAGCGCATTCCCTCTCTTAGATAACGTTCTTCTTGGTTGCTATTTGCTGTGAGGGATTGGCAGTTACTTGGAGGAGAAGTCTTGGGTGAAAGGATCAGCCTTTCACTTCAGATTTTCATTAGAGAAGGGTTCTTCATTGGAAGTAGCTATTTCAGCCTTCTCCATCTATTTCCAGCTCTTGAGTTGTAGCAGCTACTGCAACTCCGTCATTTTTTTATTATAGTTTTTTTGCATAGATTTCAGCCAATCCTCTTAAAGGATTGATGTTATGTATTTTCAGGGGTTGAGATCTTTCTCCCCCACTTTATTTGAGCCTATCATTGCTATATATTTTCATTTTCATCATTTATGCAACAGTTCCTCATATAACTACGCAGTCATGGCCTAGGGCTTGATATATCCAGCACTGTTTCTCATATTTTCATGTACATTTTTATTGAGGCTTATTGTGCCTTGCTTGAGTGATCATTTCCTCAGGGAGTTGTATATTTTATGCTTCTATGTTCTAATATGATGGCCATTGGATTCTCTGGAATTTCATGTGTACATGTATCACTGCTATTTCCATTTTATGTATTTTTTATTGTTGTAACTGCAATGTTGGGGTTATCTTAAGAGATTCCAAATCTTGTTGTTCTTCCCTCTTGGGGATATTATCTCTTGACAAAGCTCTATAGAAAGAGTCTACTAGTGGGCCAGGTAGCCTCTGGAGCTCATCCTTTTTTTAAAGGTGAAAAATCTATTAAATACCCCTACATTCCATCTCTGGAATAGATTTGCTTTGTCAATTGTGAATGCTTCGAAAAGGAACAAGACACCCCGCTCCATTTCCTTCCCTTGAATTTTCTCCATCAAGTGCAGGTCCACATCCCATTTTCTTCATTACTTGTGGACAGCTCCACCCTGGGTCAGACTCTAATGTTGTCTCCGAAAACTTTTGGTCCTCCTCAAGCATTAGACAGGAAAACTCCCCCTCCTTGTTGTATATCGGAGAATTTACTGAGCCATCAGCTCTGGTCACCATATTCATGAATCTTGACTCCCGATACAGCCTCCTTTCTTGCCCCCAAACACTGGAATGGTTGTGTAAGTGAGGTAAAGCTTGATTGACCCTCCAATTTTAGTTCCCCATGATCTGGACAACAACATCCCAAACCGGGCTGGGATATCAGCGACCACTATGTCCATAACAACACTTTTGGCTGGGATCTGAGCTAAGTTCACCACTAAGTCTTTAATCATCCCAGGAATTTGACCCTCTCGGAATCAAAAGAATAGACGTCTTTATACGGGTGAGTGATCTTCAACCCTAACTTCTCCATGACTGACAGAGGTAACAGGTTATGTGATGCCCCTGAGTCCAACATACAATTGTGTAGTAGCAAATCATGGATGACTAGGGATACACAAAAGGGTGGGGTTGCTGAATCCAATTCTTCTACATGTGGGCCAAATATTATCATAGGCCTCTCCTCTTGAAGGTTAAGACTATCGGGAGGAGGAGCTACACCATGAGGAAGCATGAACTGAGACACCTGAGCTTTATAAGAGGGTTGCTTCAAAAACTCAACTAAAGGGACAAGGATCTTAACTGTCTCTAATTCTTTTTGAAGATTAAACACAACAGGACACTTTTCCACAATGGTCTCTTTTGGTTCTTTAGGAAAGACTGGAGGCTTTGCATCAACAGGAATAGATTTAGGACTTGCAAGGGGATCAGGTACTGACTTAGACGAGGAGGGAGGAGTAACTTTGTGATGTAAGGGCTCTTCAATGGGTTTCTTACCTCTGTTATCCACCTTCTGAGAGACCGACTCTTTTGGAGGTGACTCTTCGTCTTGATCTTGAGTACAAGTCCTTTTACTAGAAGACCGAAGATCATATTTCTTGTGGAATTAGGCTTGCATGAAATCCAAAAACTGTCTGCAATAATCATCAATGTCAGGATCTTCAGTGGGGTTCACTTTCTCTTCCTCTTCTTCCTCCTGTAGAGAAAGCTCTACCTCCTCCCCTTCCAAATAGGCAAGGCACTGATCATCTTGTCCATCAATAAAATCTTCAGTAGGACCCTCCATTTTCCCTTCCAAATACAGAGGGGGATGTATGTGATCTTGCTTCTCCTTTCTGTCCCTTTGCAATATTTGCAGAGGTGGATTTCGACACTGTGGGTTATAACGCCTGTTAGGAGTAGTCTGAGATGGTCGGGATGAGGCATTCTTTACTTCAAGCTCTAATTTCACTAGTTTATTTGAAATATTCTTAATCATCTTGTTCATTTCCTTAATCTTATAATCTTATACCTCTCTTTCTTGGTTTGAAGAAGAAGCCTCTTCTTTACCCCTTCATTTGAAGTCGTGGTCCAGCCTTCCTTTCGATTTCCCTATAGAAGCGAAGTTGGCTTCTACCTCCAATGCATCGATTTGAGCTTGGTCCAGAGAAGTAGATTTCCTTTCTCTTAGGGTGAAACCGAACTCAGATTCAAATGCTCCCACGAACACTGCCTTAGCAACTATCTGAGGAGGTTTCATATCAGCGGGTAGGTTGGTGTATAGCTTGTTGAATCTCTTTATGAATTCAGACACATCCTCGTTATGTCTTTTCTTTAAAGCATTGAATTCTGTGAGACAATAACCATGGTATCTTTTCTCTCCCCACTTTCAAGTACAGTAACCAGGGACCTGAACTTGAGCTTGTTGAAAGTTTGATGGAGAGTCTTCTAATGAGAACCTGGGTATATCAGTGTGTGTGGGCTGCTTTTCCTTCCAGATTCTTTTGAACAAAAAATTTTCCAGGTGTAATATTCCAAATTTTTCCTTCAATAAATTGGAATATTAAATCTTGTTAATATCACTTACAAGTTGAATAATTGGGTGAGGAAGCCCAATCACAATAAAAGAATGGATTAAATCCCTCTAGTATGAAAGGGGAATAGCCTTGGAATGATATTTCACACCCTCATGTGTGAAAGGAGACATTTGTAAAGAGGTTAGGTCAAGTTTGACCAAGTCAAACAACGCAGAGGTATGAGGTGGAAAGCATCTATGGGACAACGCAGAGAAAGAGGAGGGAATATTCATTGAAGGAGGAAACCCTAAAAGATTGGGACCCATGGAGAGGGAGCTCTCATGTGTTTAAAAGGAGGGCAAGGCAACAATTGTTTCTCATGCATATGAATATAGATTTCTTGTCTGTTTAGACTATTGGCATTCTCCAACTGTTCAGCTGAGTTGTTGTGCTGCTTAGCACAAGGATTTTCTGCTTAGGAGTCCTTCTCCTTTCTTGAGAAGCCTCTTGAAGGAGTTGTATAGATTTTCCTCACATCTAGGCTTGAGGCCAAGCAAGCTCCTCCAGGACAGCATTATTTCTGCAGCAGCATAATTCTATGTTGCAGGGTGTTGTAGTGAGGGATCACAACACCTCTTCCATTGCTTGTTTTTCAGAGGGAGAGACTTTATTTCCTTTGGAGGATCAGTTTGGAAGTTATGAGAGCTTATTTCAGATCTTGGCACTTGGCCAAATCATTCTATTCCAGCTGCAGCGCAGTTGCCTTCTTAGACTACGTTATTTTCATAGAGCACTTGCAGTGAGCGATTGCAGTGTTGATTGGAGGGTGAGATCTCAAGTGTAAGGATCAGCCTTCCACTTAGGATATCCATTGGAGGAGGTCTATGTTATATTTTTTATCATCTTTAGCCTTCTCTATCCAGTTCCATTTTCTGAGTTGCAACTGCTGCCCAGCAACTCAGGCATTTTTGCCATTTTGTATATTTCAGCCAATCCTTTGAAGGATTGTTGTATTATTGCTTTCAGGGGTTAGCGCCTTGCTCCCCCACTTTATTTCAGCCATATATTGTCATATCTTTCTATTATTATGTAATATGGAGCAGTACCTCTTATAAACTGCGTCCTCTTAGCCTGGGTTTATGTAGAAATAGTAGTGGCCTTGTATTTCATGTACATGTCTTATTGAGGCTTGCATTTCCTTCCTTGAGTGGATGTTTCCTCAAGAAATTGTACTCTTTTTACTGCTATAACATAATTTTTTCACTATTCAGATCTTCATATTTTCATGGTTGTAAAATAACACTGTCATTCTAGCTCTTGTGCTTACATTGTTGCAACCCCTTTTACCAGGCACTTTTTGAGGACATATAAGTGTGGGAGATCTGTTTAACCAACTTAGAAGGATTTCTTTGGAGTCTCCTCTTGTATTTAGCACTTAGACACATTTTTATAAGGGATCCAGGTCCTGGTTTCAATTCCTGTAGCAGCCATTACTGGAAAATGTGCTTTCCAGTCATGCCTAGCTAGCTGTTCCAGATTTGGGATATTACAGTGGTATCAGAGCAACTTTCTTGGCTCAGCCTATGAGTATTAGCCCAAGAAGATTAGAATGATGAAGAATATGAGATTACTCTCATCAGTATTCAGATCCAGAGAGGACCTCTCCAAGGAGGTCAAGAAGATTGAAGAAGAAGAAGAGGAAGGACCATGCACTTCCTATTCTCATCAAGGAGAAGACAATGAGCATGGAAGATACTTGGATCGTTTGATTCTAAGTGATTACATTGTTGAGTACAGATATCAACCTAGAGCCTTCAAGGAGACTCTATATTTTCCTCATTTCATCTAGTTGAAGGAAGAGAAGATACCCTGCAGCAGAACAGAAATCAAAGGCAATAGATTTATGTTGTCTACCTTTGATGGGTTATCTACAGCAAGAACTTGGGTGAGAAAGTTGGAGGCATTTTTCTGCTACATCCTGTAGTAGAGAAATAAACTGTTGAAATCTCAGCACTGCACTTGGAGGTTGAAGCCTATGTTTGGTGGTTCAACCATTTTAGCCATGAAAGGGTAAAAACTTTTGCAGAGTTCACTCAAAGGTTGATCAAAACCTTTGATGGATAAAGAACAAAGGAAGAGAAGCTCACACCACCATTTGAGGAGCTTTGTAATAAAGCTTTCACACTCATAGAGGAGAAGCCACATACATCAACAGTTGGGGCAGCCAACACTTTGGAGGACGTAACTCTTGCAGCCCTACAAGAAGTTCCAAAATATCATCAAGGTATGAAAATATTTCCACAATCTATTGTTGCAGCAAATTCTTTTGATAAATGTGGAAATTTACTTTTGCATGACCAAGGGTCAAATCACACTACTACTCTAGAGAAGCTTGGTTGCACTGCGCTATGCAACATGGAAACATTCAAGGAGGAAGAAAACCATCATTCTTATGAGCCATTGTTGGATTGTACATCACATTTGAGGTTGGGGTTTGAAGAATTGATGGAAGATAGTAGACATCTTGGAGTGAGAAACCCTTTCTCCTTTCAAGATGACACTTTCTCAATGAGATCCTCTCAGCTCAAAGAGGAACTTCTACTTTCAGCATATCCAAGACCTCATTAGTTTTGGAAGACTATTGTTGAGAGGGACGTCTCAAGGAGATATCTCATTAGAGGTGCACTTCAACACACCATGGAGTGCAATGATTTTCTTCCTTTCTCACAAGAACAGATAGAAGATGGAGGACATCTTCGGATGCATAACATCTCTCATGCTTTTATTGGACATTCCTTGAGCGATACACATCATGATGGGAGGTTTTTTCCTACCACCTATTTGGATCCTCATAGGGTCTCATTGATCCTCAAGAAGATTGCATTTCAAAATCCCATGAAGTGCAAAGACAGATATTTGGTTTGGGAGGATGGTAGCCCTCATGGGAGGAGTACCAAGATGAAGAGAAGGAGAAAGCATCCACAAGTGATTGAGTGGATGTGGTTGATGAGCAAGGATCTGGGAGGCTGCTTGCAGATCTATGACACCAGGCAGCAGGAGGCTTGGTTGTGCTGGATACTCTTGAAAGAGTTTGGCCATCACTTGGCATACACTCTTCCTAAGAGTAGGAGGAAGGAGGAGAGATGGCAAGATACTTGCATCATTGGGAAGAATAGAGTATGGATGCATGGTGTTGATGTGATACTCATATCATTCATTGTGTCTTCATCACATGAGTTGTATGATGGAAGTATGGGGAGGCAGAAAAATATTTTGTTTCTTTGCTTGTTCTTGGGAGAGAAAGAGCATATTTTCTCTCACACTTTGCATAATGTTGCAGGCGGAGGAGATGGCATTATCTCCTTGGCTTCTAATGATAGATAGGTACTTCCACCTTGGGAGGAAATTCTTATGTATTGCAGCATTATGGGAGATATCTTTGACAAGGAGCATGTCAAATAATGGAGCTATGAGTTGGCCAGAGATTATTTACAGAGGCCAACGGCGCTGTCATTTGAGCTCTTGGGGTTATTGATGGAGTTTCCCCAGGATCACTTCATACTTGATGAACTTGGAGGACAAAGAGGAGGTGAGATTGATGGAGTAGTGGATGGAGACATATATTACATTGGTATGGCCTCACTTGCTATGATCTTCTTGACTTTGATTTCCAAGAATAAGGAGGGTGATATTTATGCAACATATGGTTCAATTCTCTTCCTATGAATGTGCCATACTATGATGGAGGGATCATTCATATACACATGCATAATCTTTCTCTAAACATATGGTAAGAATATTTTTTTTACATCCATGGATTATATAACACAACATTTTGATGCTCTTACCATTCATATTCAGTGCATTTCTCCACAAAAGGGCAAGTTTTTCATTGGGCTCCATGGACAAAATTGGGCCAATTTGTATGATGGAGACAGCCATATTTTATATGGCCTTGGGCAAGTGTTTTCTTTCATGTATGATCAGTTGATATACTCAGCCATTTTCTATTTATTAGTATATATCATGACATCCATAGTTATCCATGTAACACAAAACAACTTGCCATGTGATTTTCTGAAGTAGCGGTTTTAAAAACTGCACTGTCACTGTTGGGAAAGTTGTTGGTACCTCCTTGCACCACATGAAACCTTCATAATTTTATTCATTTTTTTTCTGATCATGACTTAATTTACTGATATGGATCTGATTTTTATGGGAAGCATGATTGGGAGATTGACACATGAGTTGGATGTGTCTTTGAGGGGAGAAAATTCCCACATTTGCTGCACTACATGTTCTAATGGGAGCATGGGAGGAGATATGGCCACCACAACCACCTATTTGTTTTCTTTTTGGGTGGGCCATGAGTTTGATAGCCATCCATTGTACATCCATGGGCAATTATTTGATTATGTATTGTTGACACATTCAGCCATTTACTATTCATTAGTAGATGTGATGATTCTTGTATGTTACTTGCCATACTATTTCCTAAAGTTGCAGTGGATGAAACTGCATTGTATCCTTCTGAGACATTTTTGTATCATGTATCATCATGTAAAACCTTCAGAAAACTTCTCATTAGGATGTTCTATGATGATCATGTCCTATTCATCATGGATGGAACATTTTGGGCCAGCTTGTTCTTCAATGTTGGAGGAGAACTCTTTGGAGGATTGTTCTTCACTTTTCCATTTGAGGGCAATACTTTTGTAGCCCAGGATCAACACACACTCTACAATTATAATAATTGGAGATAAGTATAGCATGGGGTAAGCTATGATGCTTACCATGTTCAGATTTTTAGCCCACCTTCATTTCCGGAGCTTGAGGTGGAAGGAGATTTTCAGGAGTTGCCATGTTTGGAGGTGACTCATTTTGTTTGGATGATTGCTTGGGGATGGAGGATCCACATGGGGAAGAAGTTCCTCATCACATTTCAGACTCCATTCCTTGAGTGGAGACTTTGAAGTTCTATCCTTGCAGTTGCTTGGGGACAAGCAACATTTGGGAGGGGAGGACTGTAATATTCGAAATTTTTCCTTCAATAAATTAGAATATTAAATCTTTTTAATTTCACTTACAAGTTGAATGACTGGGTGATGAAGCCCAATCACAATAAAAACATGGATAAAATCCCTCTATTATGAAAGGGGATCAACCTTCGAATGAGATTTCACACCCTCATGTGTGAAAGGAGACATTTGCAAAGAGGCTAGGTCAAGTTTGACCAAGTCAAATAGCACAGTGGTATGAGGTAGAAAGCATCCTATGGGACAGCGCAGAGAAAGAGGAGGGAATATTCCTTGAAGGAGGAAACCCTAATAGAGTGGGACCCATGGAGAGGGAGCTCTCATGTGTTTAAAATGAGGGCAAGGTAGCCATTGTTTCACATGCATATGATTATAGATTTCTTATCTGTATAGACTATTAGCATTCTCCAGCTGTTCAACTGAGTTGTTGTGCTGCTTAGCACAAGGATTTCCTACTTAGGAGTCCTTCTCCTTTCTTGAGAAGCCTCTTTAAGGATTTGTACAAATTTTCCTCACATCTAGGCTTGAGGCCAAGCAACCTCCTCCAGGACAGCATTATTGCTGTAGCAGCATAATTCTGTGTTGCAGGGTGTTACAGTGAGGGGTCACAACACCTCTTCCATTTCTTGTTTTTCAAAGGGAGAGTATTTATTTCCTTTGGAGGATCGGTTTGGAAGCTATCAGAGCTTATTTTAGATCTTGGCACTTGGCCAAATCATTCTATTCCACCTACAGTGCATTTACCCTCTTAGACTGCGTTATTTTCATAGATCACTTGCAGTGAGGGATTGCAGTGTTGATTGGAGGGTGAGATCTCAAGTGTAAGGATCAGCCTTCCACTTAGGAGATCCATTGGAGGAGGTATACTTCATATTATTTATCATCTTCAGCCTTCTCTATCCAGTTCCATTTTCTAAGTTACAGCTACTGCCCGACAACTCTGGCATTTTTGCCATTTTGTATATTTCAGCCAATCCTTTGGAGGATTGTTGTATTATTTCTTTCAGGGGTTATATCCTTACTCCCCCACTTTATTTGAGCCATATATTGTCATATATTTCTTTTATTATGTAATATGGAGTATTACCTCTTATAAGTTTCATCCTCTTAGCCTGGGTTTATGTAGAAATAGCAGTGGCCTTGTATTTGATGTACATGTCTTGTAGAGGCTTGCATTGCCTTCCTTGAGTGGATGTTTCCTCAAGAAATTGTACTCTTTTTAATACTATAACATGATTTTTTGGATATTTATATCTTCATATGTTCATGGTTGTAAAATAATGTTGTCATTCTAGCTCTTGTGCTTACATTGTTGCAGCCCCTTTTACTGGGTACTTTTTGAGGACATCTAAGTGTGGGAGATCTTTTTAACCCACTTAGAAGGATTTATTTGGAGTATCCTCTTGGATTTAGCACTTAGACACATTTTTCTAAGGGATCCAGGTTCTAGTTTCAATTCCTGTAGCAGCCATTACTGGAAAATGCGTTTTCCAGTCATGCCTAGCTAGTTGTTCCAGATTTGGGATATTACACCAAGTCAGACATAGAAGGATTTCTTAGCTGAGAGGTATCTGACCTTAGGTGGGGCTTATGATAATCCATGACTGCAAATGGATTTTTACTTTAAAGGACAGTGGAGTCGCCAAGGTGAGAGATCTACAACTCACAACCCTTCGTTCTCACCTGATTTTGAAGGGTGAATGTGGTTTTGTCGTATCCCAAGGATAATATCTTCAATTTCATTTCCCCAGAAATGGTGACAAAAGATGTTGTAACTCTTAGAGATAGCCTTGAGTTGTTAAAGACCAGTTCCTAGGACATCTTAAGACAAGAGGGTTCGAAAAAGGATTTTTACAGCTGATAATACAGGACCTCTTGTTATAAAAAGAAATTAAATTTTTCTAGTATGGGACCAAGACGTCAGAGACAAAAAATGGATAATAATGACATCCAATGATATAGCATAAGGGTCTATAAGCGAGCATTAGAATCAGACATAAAACTAACTGTTGTGAAGATGGTTGAGCGTGAGACTAGTAAACAGTTACCAAAATCAATGGGTATGGAAACAGTGGCAGAACATGATAGGAAATATTAGCTTAAGGTAAGCTTTACTAGCATAAGAATCCAACCCACTAACATCGGAAGAAAGATGGTGATGTAAATAAAACATGAACAGAATATTGTTCCTCGAGCCATATTTAAACTGTAGCAGACAAGTAGATATGAGTACCCTTAAAGATAAATTCATATCTAAATAATCAACACTCACACTTTGAAAGCTTACGATACAAGAAAAGTGATGGAAATACAATGAAAATTTATATTAAAGCATAACTGAAAAAATAAAGACTGTAACTCATCTCATTTAGAATCCATTGCACAAGCGAATAGCTTTGTTTCTATTACCCAACGGGATATTCCAACGTACACTACGAACGTATCTCAAAACTTTAGTAAAAGGAAAATTCACAAGTAGCAGTTTCTACTTTGAAAATTATGGAACCTTTTCTCAACTTCAGATTTCATTTTTTATAGCTTTTTGCTAAGCCATGCAAAAAGATATTTTTTAAACAAAATATTCCCCCTCAAGATATCTTTCTAATTGGGGTCTCCATCAAAAACCAAAAATGATGATGAGGAAGAAGGCCTCTCATCATCTGCGTAGTGTCCTTAACGAAGGCGCTAACCGAAAACATAACAATAAAAGGAAAATAAAAGTGCAGAGGGTGAAATAAAGATTTCACCCAATTTTACAATACATAGGAGATGAAAGTAAATTGGCCACCTTGGCCTGAACTAAGTTTCATTTTTTAGTACGGAGAGGAGTGCCTGATGACGGTTGACTGGGAAGTGATGATGATGTAGATGAACCGGTTTTGCGACTTAGAGGAGGTAGCGACTGATGAAATGTTGTGGAGGCTGGAGTGTTGATATACTCACTGAATTTCTTCCATATACTCTCCCCTGGTGATGGCATAGTGACGAAAGTCTCTACTACAGCCTGAATATCTATTAGCTTGGTGTAATCCACTTGGACAGCCAGATGCTGTTTAATTTATTAGAGAAGGGAGAACTCCTTGCTTAGAGAAGAAATTATTGTTTCTACCTTTAGACGGGCATTTTTTTCCAAAGGTAAATCAGTCTGTTTCATGATGACTGTCAGCTTATGATCATATATTGTTAGCTCTAAAAACGCAGACGTTTCAGAATCCCACAATGATGGAAGACCTGCCTTTACCAGCTCATCCCAATCTCGATCGAACTGTTCAACTCCCCTGGCAGCCTGTTCTAAACCACTCAGTGCATTTATGCATGCAGTCTCCCTTTCGATCACTCTCCTGACTTCCATCACTCCTCTGAAATGGTCTTTGATTCCCTAAGTGAGAAGTTCTTCAGGGTCCAATCTATTCAGGTAGCTAATGTACCTTTTAGCCATTGCCACCTTTGCTTCTGCTTCCTCCTGCCCCTCCTGCAACTTCACTTTGAATAAACGGACTGCGATCTTCTTGTCATCCATCAGAGTGAGGTATTTCTAGTTTTTTCTCACCTCTGATATGATGTCTATCCAGATTAGGCGCCTAGCTTCCAGGAGAGTCACATTTCCCTTCATCCGAGTTGTCAAATCCTTGATGGTTTTATCTTGTATCTGCTTCTCTCTTTTTATTTTTTCAACCTCAGCTTGCAAGGCCGTTACCACCTTATCATTTATCGCCAACTTAGCTTCTAGTTCTTGTAGCTTGTAGTGTGATGTTCGGGCTTCATTTTCTGAAACCTACAAGTCCAACAAGGCTTTAGTCAGCTACTCCGAGGTAGTGCAAGGCTCGTCAGAAGTTGGGGTCATGCATTCATTCATGTCCCATTTTCCCTTTAAATCTGACAATCTCTGCCTTAAGCCAGCCATCTCCTCGATCATTTTGGTTTTCCCTTCTTGCTCTTTAGCCAATGAATCAGCGAGAGCTGATTTCTCTCTTTCCATCTGGATCAACTCATCTATTTTTACATGTTCTCCACGAGGGATGTTTAGCCTTTTCTTCAACTCAGAGTTCTCTACCTCCAGATCAACGATAAGCTTCTTCTGAATCGCATCCTTACCACCCCCCTTGTCCCTTAATGCCTTCCTGAGAGTTTCTAGGTTGTTGTGTATACCTCTGGAACTAGCTATTTCTCTCTTCGTATTCTCCAACATTGAGTTGTACTTCTCTTCAAGTTGTCTCAGAGAAAGGGCAAGCTTTACCACTTCATCTCTCAACATATCTTCAATACACTGGTGCAGACCGAGCTTCTCTGTTATAGGGATATTAGCCAGATTTAAGCAAATTCCAAGGCTCGGTAACTAGTTCCTTCGGCTGTAGGCTCCAGAACTGCCTCTGTAATAGCGATTATCAGCTGTTATTTGTCCATATCTAGCTCAGTGGTGAGCCAAGTATGATACTTGTTCATGAATCCAACCAATTCTGCTCTCTTTTATCCCTTGTACTTTTGTTTCTATTACTTATTTCTTCCCTTACCTCAGCTCTGTTAACTAAAATGGCCTACGAGAGCCCATAAAAATATGATGAAGAAGCACTGTCATAAGCAATTGTGAAACCAGCCTTGCTTCTGTCACGCTCCCTGTATTGTATAAACTCCTCTTGTGGGAGCTTTTCCAATATAATCTCCAACTCCTCAATTCTCTATTTCTTAGAGGGATTGGAACCTTCGCCTATGTCCATACCTACTTCACCTCCTAATGCGCATGCCTCATCTTCATGTCCTTTTCTTTTTGTTCCTACTGAAGTAGTTTCGCCCCTTCCTTCTACTGTTGAAGACTCGGCCTCCATCTATGAATCCAAAGGCCATGTATCAAGGTTAGATCTCCACTCAATGAAGGGCCTAGTCTCATGTATATAAGCAGTCGAGTTTATTTTCATTTTCCTATTAGAAAGGATCCCTTTCGGGTCATAAGGCCAAGATTTTCCTTGTATCAATTCCATCCCTTGAAGCAGTGTTTCCACCATGGAGAGAGTGTGTATTGAATTTACAGTGAAAGTACCAACAGAGGTGGGGAACTTGAGAATGTATCGTTTCTTCGCAGGCACAAAGTGGATTGGGTCGGCCTTCAGGGTTTGACAGATAAACTCAAGGGCAACGATTCGCATAGCTGGAAACACTAGTAGGTGATAAGGGGGAATTTCCATGCCATACACCCTGATTTTAGTGTAGTCATCATACAGGTACCAGTCCCTTGTGCTATCTTCCTCATCGAACTGCAGCCAGTCTTTCTTCTCAGGAAATATTCTGGGCGGAGGTTTGTCATGTATTATGGCATAGGCTATGGACATAAATTCATCCAAGAACCTTGTGTATCCCCTCCCGTTAGGCTGTTGACGAATAGAGATGTTCCATTCAAAAATAGTTCTTGGCAGGTCATTCGCCCTCAAAAGCTTCTCGAGGCCTAGACTCTCAAACTTGTCAGCATGTTCAAAGAGGAAAAGATAAAATACTAACAAACAAAACCGAAAAAGACCCAGAAGAGGATAGCTCTTGGAACTCAGTTTGGATAGTCGAGGCTAGGAAGGTAGGGATATCCAAGAAAATTTCCTTTTGGGACATGAGCCAAAGGAGAGTTATACATTCTTTTGACACCTGCTCAAACTTCTTGAGACCTAATAACCCTGAAATGAATGCAAGGATCGGCTGGAAATTGTCTCTGAACGTAGGCAAGGGAACAATATCTGAAGGGGGGATAGTCGTAAGACAAGAGTCTGAAATAAAACTGAGGAATTCATTTTTTTTGTTTCCGAGGAAGCTTTGAAAACTGACGAGAGAGGGATAACTCAATAAACTCAACATAACTCTGACTGTGAGGGAAACGAAGGGCTTCCCTTATGAGCTCGGGGGATATGCGGAAGATCTTATTACCCTGAGCCAATAATAATAAATCCCTGCATTCGTCATAAGCTTCTTGGAGCCAACCTATAAACTCAGGAACTGGGTATGTGGTTGGGGAAATCTGATAATAGAGGCCTGACTAGATGACCCTGAGCTTATTTTGGCCCTTCACATGGGATTCAAACAACTCGGGTCTAACATGGGATACACTGAAGGGGTAGAACGGGCCGTGAATCCACACGTGAGTGTCAATGAGGGGTTTAGGTCCAAGGACAACCCTGACCTCGCAGGCTTGTGGGGTTTTAGGTTCTTACTTTCAGGACTTTGCTTTCCCCATGACCATTTTTAAAATTAAAATAGAAGGAAAACGGTGAGGCAGAGAAAATGACTAAATACCTGCTAACAGTGAGAAAACTCGAGGGGAAAGCGGCGCAGGGGTTGAAAGCGACCTGGTACTAGATTTCAAGCTGCACTCCATGATAGATTCATAAAAACTAGTATTTTACTAAGTGTGGGCGTAAAACAAGGTTAAACAGACCAATATTTGCGGAAAACGAGGTTAGGGTGACGACTGTGGGGCTGACGTCATAAGGACGGTGACAATGGGACATGTGGAGATAAGTTTTTGGTTATCAGGAGCTGGGTAGGGTGGGGGCCTATAAGGGCTTCCCATTACACTCCATCACCCCACAAAAAGCCTATGCTTTATTCCACCATCACGTGATGTCATGTGCTCCGAGGGTAGATCTCTGCTTTCTTCCGCTCATCCTTAGTACCCCCAGAATCCCTATACATAACACTTTTCTTTTGGTTGTTTGACCTATGGACGTAGCCCCCTTTTTGTTTAATTGTTTAGCACCTTCAATCTTTTGTCCGAGCTCTTGTCATGAGGTGATTTGTGTGCCATACTACCTTTATACTCACTTACCCCGCTTATCTTTACGGACCTTTTCTTTGTTTATTTTGGCTCTTCTCTTTTAGCTTAAGGTGCGAGCTAACCAAAAATCAGATGTAATGAATAAAATAGTGTAAATAATGATTAATTAGTTAATTAGTAATCAGGCTGAAAGGGCATGTCTGATAAGACATGACCTTTCGTGAAGAGGAACCTTTGTAGGTATACAAGCAGGCCTTATTTGTAACATTCAATCATCTCATTCTCATTCATACTATTTAATATAATATTTGTATCCTCATGGATATTTTTTTATTCCAAATATTTTGGAGTATTTAACGTGAGAAGGAACTTTGTTCGCTTCATTTGGTATCATAGCAGTTTGATCTTCTGGCCGCTCACGCTGCATAGAGCCACACTCTCCGATCCAGGCCCTAGGCCATCAAAAAAATTTCAATGTTGTTGCCATCAAAGCGTTTTGCTAAACCTTTGGAGTTTCTCTGCTACTATTGTTGATTTTGTTAGAGGCCCTTGGCCATAAATTTAAAAAAAAAAAAAAAAGGAAAAAAAGAATTTATATTGACTATAAAAGAGGGATTAAATAAAAATTCAGAAAGGAGGAAAAGCGTAAAGATATTGTAAAGGAATTATATATATATAGCCAAATTCGTTGACCATCGACCATTAACCACCAGCCATCAACCCAAATTATCGTCTTCTATTTCGTCCAACCAGCAGTCTGTCACTGAATTATCATGCCTAGACTCCCGTCACTATTAAAAAAAAAAAAAAAATTTACAACACAACCAACAACAAAAACTAAATATCTTACCCGACAGGAACCAGCAAGCGGCATCGCTGTGAGTCCCATCTCATGCAACCAACCAAGGGCACCGTTGTGTGTCCATACTGTGCACGCAGTTGACAAGCTAAGTTTTTCAGTCATCCACGTCTAAACTGTGACTGTTGCACCTCAACCTTTCGCCGCCGCTAACTCCAGACAAGTCTGTGCTCATTGCCAACAGCTCCCTACCATCCGTCGCCCCTCCACGAAATCTGCCCTTGCCACCAAGCCATGTCTAGTCCAAGTCTATTTCCAAATTTGGACACCAATACACTGCCATCGTTTTCGATTATCCACGCTCCGTCGACATTGATACGACTCAAACAAACCCTCGTTGACCCTTTTCAGTGGCTTAACCGTGGTCGATATGATACGGGGTCAATTTGATATGGTGTGACGTTTAAGAAATACAATGCTTTTTATTCAGTGGATATATATATATATATATATATATATATATATATATATATATATATATATATATATATATATATATATATATATAAGTTTAATTAATCACCATAATCACCATTAAATATATATAATCATCATAAAAAATAAAAAAAAATAAAAAATCATACAAGGTTTTAAAAAACAAAAATAAGGATAATCAAGGGAGACTTGAAATAAATAACAACTCATATTAAATTTAGGATATTAAAGTGAACAAGTGGTTATGTGAAAGAATATCCCTTTATTTAAGTATAAAGAGAAAAATTTTAGTATATATGACAGTGGATATAAGAAAAGGGTAATATTAAATTTTATTCCTTTTTGGATTAAAGGGAATATATAGACCCTTATAAAAAATAAAAATATATTAAAAGTGGATTAAATGGTTATATAAATTATCATCACTAAGGTACTCTATAATTAATAATATAAAAACAAAAAAAATATTATAAAAGAAAATTCCAGTATAAAAGTACTCCTGAAAGGAGAAAATTCGAGTTCTCGTTAAAAACTTCAAGTGCGAACACAAAGAGAGTTAATTTTTGGAGGAATTCGAATAAAATGAAAGAAGAGAAAATGGAGACCAGTAATGGAAGATTTCCTAAAAATTATAGTATGTGTGTGTAATCAAAGGGTCAATTGCGGGAAAGGAAGTTCTCATATCTATCGATCGTACTCAAAAGAATAATTATGTTAGTACTGAATGTGCTAACTAATTAGTGATCCCTGAATCAAATACAACTGAAACAAATTCATTTCACGCAAATGACAAACAATACGACATAGGGAATTTACACCTAAGTATTGGGGAGTATTCCTTTGTCTCACAATTCACCGTTAAAACCTTATTTTGCAAAGATAGTGATATAGTTATGGGTTCGCTCTGGATGGAATCACTATGGTCATTCATCCTTAATATAAAAAAGAATTTTTTGACATTCTCCTACAAAAAGAAGAAAATAACATTGCAGGACGTTAACTTAAAGCCAAATTTAGTGACGCTTGAATACATACAAGAAATTTCAAAGGTAATTTCTCAAGAAGGCAAAAAGGTGATACAAAATATGCAAAAGGAAATTGAAAAAATCACCACTAACAAGAATGAAGAAGTTTCTTGCCTCAAGGACCACAATGAAAAATTAAGAAGCTGAAGAAAGACAAGAAGTCATTAGAAAACAAGGTGCAAAAACTTGTTGAAAAGGAATCATCGAAACTTTCAAATGTAGAAGTTCAAGTTGAAGAAAAAATTAACATTCATATGTTAAATGTCACAACTCAAGAAGAAGACAAGCAAGTTGCAGAAAATACAAACTTAGATGTTGCAGTTCAGACGAGGAAAATTCTAAATGAAAGATCTGTAACCAACTCAATAACATCCTCGCCAGAAGAAAATCAAAGAAGTCAAACCAAAAAAGTTCCCTATCGACATCCAAATCATGGGAGCAGACAACTCAACCAAGCTACGTATTCATAACAAAAACAAGCTGATGTTTTGAAGAATACTAATGTTGGTGCAATCCACTCATGTGATAACAAGTCGTCACAAGTTTTGAGTTATCATAAGAATCCACAAAAGATTGATTTAGGATGGTCCAATCCATTCTCAGTGTGACAGTTTTGTTTGTCACGTAGAGGATCATATCAACTTGTATCGACAAGGATGACTACCCCGAGATGAGAAGATGTTCGTAACAGGAAAATAAATCGAGGTCTTTCATCAACAAGCTTTGAGGACAAAGGTTTTTGAGGAGGAAGGAAATGTAATGAATAAAATAGTGTAAATAATGATTAATTAGTTAATTAGTAATTAGGATGAAAGGGCATGTCTGATAATACATGACCTTTCGTGAAAAGGCACGTGCGTAGGTATATAAGAAGGCCTCATTTGTAACATTCAATCATCTCATTCTCGTTCATACTATTTAATATAATATTTTTATCATCATTTATATTTTTATATTCCAAATATTTTGAAGTATTTAACATGAGAAGGAACTTTGTTCGCTTCATTTGACCCTGGTCCAACCGGTCCCCATGACCCCTCCCTTTGGTTATGCGCCTCAGCCACCTCAACAATAACCTACTCATGTTGTGAAAGCTTCGGGTGAGGGAGGAAAAGCTTGCAATAAGGCACCTAAGGACAAGGCTTCCCAAAAAACCATTGCTCCTCCTCAGCCTCCAAAGCGTACCACCCGGTGTGCTTTGTGTGATGTTGTCGGTCATGCCACCCATACATGTCCTGAATTGCCTCGTCTCAAGCCCATGGTTAAGGAATCATTTCCGGAGTCTGATATCCCAGAGGTCTCTGTCACTATACCTGAATCAGTCCTGAAACTCAAGTATTTGCGCACAAATCATCCTTGTTCTTTGTGTGATTCCCATGGCCACTATACCCACCTCTGTCCCCGCCTCGCAGACTATCACACCTATTTGGAAGTAGTTCGCCAATACGAGGCCGAGCACAATGAGTCCACCTCTCCCTTATTTGCACGTTTTGCTTAAGTAGAACCAGAGAACACATCTTCTCCCATTGACATTCTCCCTCTCTATGTCAAGATGACGGAGTCTTCGGCCACTGTCCACTACCTGTCATCATCTATGAGATCCACGGTGGAAGACCCCCTTGGTAATTCCCCTTCTGTTTCACCTGACCTCCCTTCAGCAATCACCTTGGGCTCAACATTGGTGTATACTTCATCTACTTGTTCTTCAATCACCCTCCATGATGATGCGCATGTGAACCTTTCTTCTCATAATGATGAGTCAGGTAACTTCATCGCATGTGGTTTTTCTTCCACCAGTCACCCCATATTATATTATGATGACGACATTATGGAATAAATCACCACCCCTGACTTTATTTATCCCCCCTTACATCAAAACCATACATTTGAACCACATACACGTTGTTGTCATTACATTGACACACAATGTTTTGGCAAGGGGGCACCCATATTTGAAAGTCCGAGAGAAGAAATTCTCCACAACCCTCATAGTTCATCTGGTCGTGTCGACTCTAGTACCATAATTCTTCCCCATTTAGAAAAACCTCTAGAGTCCCATATCACTTTATATCACTCTAGGGATGATCCCCATCATCATTCCTTCCTCTTACATAAGCAACCCAGTCACCTAGACATTGTTTTTGACCAACTTGTGTGTTTTCCAGGTAAGCACCAATTCATTATCTCCAAATATACCCTTTGGGATAGTGACACCATGTATGTGAACACATAATATAGTCCATTTTCTTCATATATGCAGTACCAAAATATATTGGTAATCCTCCATTCCCTTTCTCGAACTGCATAACCATAACGAAAACAAATGGCACACCACATCATAAAAATGTGTTTAGACTCCCCTTTTCTAAATACATTTCGGCATGACCATAACATGCTTGGGGGCACCTATGCCCCTCAACCATAAAAATCCCATCTCTTAGCCAAAAACAACACCAAAACCCCCTTTCTCTGATCGGTCTCACTTTTTAGGTCATTTCCTGGAATAGGTCGTAGTTTTTTTCCCAGTACCTACTACCCAAGTCGCAGAACAGACAAAAAAAAGTGTGACCTGGATTGTTCCTGGGATCTGGGTGCCTAATATGAAACTTTAATCCCCTAAATTTAAAGAGTATGGTTAGGCCTCTTACCTATAGCTGACGAATCTCTATTCCACAGTCATTTTTTCCGCTATGATCGCCACATTAGGGCCTTTTCCCCTCTCTACATTCACCACAGCTACACCTGCAAATGAATCAAAGTGGAGGGAAAATGCCTTATTAAAAGAGAACCCCCAGATTTTTCTTTCACCACCTATGACCAAACCATAGCTCAGTTTGACAAACCATAGCATCATTGGAAAGCTCTCATTGAGCTCTCAAATGGGTATCCTTTAGTTTTTTGTGATTTGATACTCCACCCAGACACATTTTTTCCAAGAGGGGTCACTTCACCACCTCTCAAAATCAAATTTATTCACTTGCAACACTTTTACTTGGGGCACCATTTTCCTTCATACTTTTCCATATTTGTGTTGATTTTCATCGTGAGTAACCATATTGTACTCATGCTTTTATGTTCCCGACAGGGCCCATTCTGTGTGGCAGTATTATCGAGTCGCCCTTCTTTGGAGCATTCGAGTTGAGTCATCATTGCATCCATGGAGTCTATCCTGAGTCCCTTTTTATCCCACTATAGTCCTCCATCCTTCATTTCTTTTTTCCTCTCTCGTGTTTCACATTTTGGCCTTCAGTCATACTTTCCCCTATCCCCTCCAGTGTTGTGTCAGTTGCTGCCAAGTCATCCATTCCCTTTATGCTCTAACAAGGGAAGTCATCACCCCGCTACTCAGTACCCCCCATTCCACCATTATCCCTAGTGTCATTCTTTCAGTCGCTCTACTATTATATCTTGTGCCTTAGTTAAGGATCCCTTATTACCTCACCTATGGCAGACCTCCCTCTGTCAACATCAGCTTATCCATTCTAGAAGACAGGTCTAGAGGGCGGTATACCTTAGTTCCAGCTTCCACTCTTGTTCAGTGTCTTGAATCAGAAAAAGGAACTCTTTATTACCCTTTGACTTGATTGTTTCTCAGATCCAGCTCCTTACGGCATGATCGAGATCTGTATACTCGGTGGTTCAGTGATGCAGTAGATTGTACCGACGATTCCCAGGTGTGTGTGAGATGTTTCAGACCTCATGAGGGGGTGACCCTTCAGGTAGCCCCCCACATGCCCGGATGACCTCTCTACTACAACCTTGGATGCAGCTCCATAGATTTTATGGTTCCGGCCTCAGCCGCTTGCGGCGCCTCTTTAGTTTGCATGTATCATTCAGATTTTCAGAGCCCTTTCCTGTGTTACAGGGCCTCTTTGGTTGTACTTATATCTCATGTACTCAGATATTATTGTATAAGTCATGGTCGTTGTCTCGGGCATAGTATTTATGTGGGATCCATTATCATGTCTTTATTTGGCCTATGTTTATGCCAGCATGTACTATATATTTTGGTCCCTTTTTTACGGGACACATTATTATTTGTACTTTGTTATCTCGGCAAGCATAGGTATGCCTCCCCCGCCTCATGTAGAACAGGTACTCATTCATAAAAGAGACTTGTCACACCTGTAAGTCTCTCCTCTTTAGGGTCTTGTCCTCTAGAACTTTAGTCTACCTTATATTTCTCTCTCTCTAACTCCCCCTTCAGTGTCTAGTGATTGAATTCTTACAACGTACGTCGGTCATACGATTTTCTCCTAATGCTCGCACGCTGGGGGGGAACTGTTACACCAATTTTTGGCCATCTAACTTGTTACTATTAGATAGACCAAAGTACACCATGTAAGACCAATTTTACCCTAGTAAAATTGTTTTCACTATGAAAAATAACTTAGTAATCCATAACTTATTAAGTTGTTTATGGTTTAAACACGAAACCCCATGAGGAAATATTGAATAAATCCCCATTTGATTGATTTTACTCAAGGGATAATTAGTTAAACAACAATTTAATTAATATTCCTGGTCATATTTAACCCAAAACATGAAAATTAATTAGATAAATCATTATTTATCTTATTATTTTCTAGGAATAATTATTTAAAACATTATTTAAATAATATTCCTTGTTAAATTTGATTAAATAATTTATAAATAATTGAATAAATCACTATTTATTTAATTATTACTCAACTACATTCTTAAAATAATAAATAAATCATTTATTTATTTATTATTTACAAATAAAGGGATTTGACCAAATTCAAATTCCTTTTCCCTCCAACAAATATAATAAAATATTCTACAAAAGTTGGATCTAGATTTGGTTAATAATATTTTAATTATGCACCAATATCTAGACTAACTCAATATTTTGTTATAAATAGAAAGGTTTTTCCATTCACTCAATACCTTTTGTTGCCTAAAGATCACTTTGGATCTATACTTTTGGTCTGACTTTGATCCTCCATCATTGTCATATTTTTCTACTTTTTGCTTATGAACTCCCCTTGAGTTCCATTTCTATCTGGTTTTTTTACACCATCAAGAGAGATATATATTAGATCGGAAGCGTTGAGGACATACAATAACCCATCCCATTGAGGTGGACTGGTAACATCTTTCTATGTTCCCTTCCTAGGTGTCATAACTACAAAATTCTTTAAAAATATTTTTGTCTTGTCTATTGGATGCATGGTGCAACTCTTATTTATTTGTTGTTTAATATTTTTAAATGCATAGATCTGGATTTCTGTAGTATTTGCCTTGGTCAACTAATAAATATCTAAAGAAATTGACAGCCATCTTTGATGTTAGGGTTGTTTGTTATGCATAGCTAAAGTGAGCTTTTTTCGTACACTTGCGATTAGAATTCACGCTAACAGGTGGCGCGCAAACTAACTAGCATATTAAAAAACCAGATCTTCTTCTTTGAATGCCTTCTATCGGATGTGCCTATCATACCAAGCCTTTTCATGCACCTTCTGTTCTTTCTTAAGAAATTTGGAAATAAAATGATCCTCCTCTAATGCAACCAATTGGGATATACATTCCTCCAATATGTTTGGTTCAGCCATATTAGTTAATGTTGCGATGCACAGGCTGGGGACGATGTATTCCATTGGCATGATTGCTTCTTGGCCATAAACCATCCTGAATGGTGTTATACCAGTCAACTTCTTGCATGTAGTCTTATAAGCACATAAGACATAAGGGATGGGTACATCCCAATCGTTCGGGTTGCATTGCATATATTTGTGAGTGCATTCTACAGGATTTTGTTAAGGGCTTCCACTACACCATTTTCCTGAAGGTGATAGGGAGTAATAGTATGGTGATGTATCTGGAATTCCTCTGTCAAAGCTTCAGTGGTCTCATTAACAAATTGTGTACGCCAATCACTCATCAATATCTTTAGGCACCCAAATATATTAAATATATTTTCAAAAATGAATTGCACAGCAGTGTCCGTAGTACAATATTTTACTAGCTTGGCTTTTGCCCATCTGGTTACATAATCTGTTGCAGTGATGATATAGTGCGTGAAAATGTTTTTCCCAGGAGGATTAATAGGTCCAACAAATTCTATGGCCCATTTATCAAAATCCTGCAGCACCATCTGCAGTTGTAATTGCATCTCATATCTACGTGAGTGCTTCCCTGCTCTTTTACATGCATCACAAGATCGACAATATGCAAGTGCATCGTTGTGCAGTGTGGGCCATGTTGTGTAAATAAACAAACCTCCATTATTTTAGGCCATAGTTACTTTAGAAAATAATTGGGACCCTTTTTAATTTTTAGAGTTTAAGCAAATAAAGCCTTAGAGTATTTATTTTGATAGGAATATGGATCATAAGGGGATGATGTAATATTCCTAAATTAGCTTGCAGGTAATTGGAATATTATTTTTTTGGTATATCACTTAGATAGGTGAATAAGTGGGTAGGGAGACCCATAAATCTCTTTATAAGGAATAAACCACTTCTCATGTGAAAGTGGATCATCATTTTAGCTTAATAAAGCACCCTCAGGTGTGAACAAGGGCTAGAGCATGTGGACTAGGTCAATGTTGACCATATCAACAACGTTGTTATGGAGATCATGGAGGATTAATGGAGGACATCGTAGTCATTTAGGAGGAGTGTTTACATGAGAGTATATCCTTTAATTAGTGGGGCCCATGGTGAGGAAGCTCACCAAGCATAAAAGGAAGAGGATGGCAGCATTAGAAGACATTGATTTGTATTATTGATTTTTATCTTTTTAGATCTGGATTTTCCTTGTGAAATTTCTGTGCATGCTTTCGTTGTTTAGCAGGGTCTGCAGTGTTGTTTAGAAAAAGGGTATTTTCGAGTGGAAATCCCACCCTCATCCTTGAGGGACTTAGAGTTCCAACTCAAGAGAGATTATCTTGATTTTCGCTACCACTATCTGGCATTTTTCCAATCTTCAGTCTCATATACAGCATAATTTTTTTTAGAGTTGTGTTGTGTTGCAGGGGTGTAGCAATGGAGGGTTGTAAATCCCCATTTCTGAGCTATTGTTCCATTAGAGGGATAATCCTTTCATCCATGAAGCTTGTGAGGAAGTTCTTGGGGCTTTAATTCATTATTTCTGACCAGGCCAAGTATCTACCATCATCTACAATGCATTTTCCCTCAAGGACTGCGTTAGTTTATAGAGCAGCTGCAGTAGTGGGTTTATTGCCCTAGTTGGAGGAGTTGTGTTTCCTTTGAGGGGATCAGCCCTTCAATTAGGATATGTATTGGAGGAGGATCAGCCATTTCATATTTCATATCAGCCACCTCCTATCAGTGATTCAGTTGTAGTGGTTATTCAGCCCTAGGGGCCATATCTGTTATTTTTGCATAGTGTGTATTTCCGAAAACCTTTTCTGGGTTGTCCTGGAAATCTATATTGGAGCATAGATCTCTAGTCGTAGAAATTTTGGAGCATTTTATCAGCAGAAAAATATATTTCTATCTTTCAGTTTTTACTCCATCATAAACAACGCAGTTATAGCATTCATGCATTTCATGTATTAGCAATATATTACATTTTGGGGTATTGTTTCATGGGAGGCTTGTTTCCCCAATCTTGAGTGATCTCTTTTTAAATATATTGTACTCATTTTTTGCTAATAATAATAATGTAATGGCTCTATGGTTGTCTCAAGTTTTGATCTAGTGATATTTCTGCATATTTCCAGTTTTATGTACTATATTGCTGCTCTCCCAATTTTGGGAATATTACAGTGGTATCAGAGAATAATATTGGCTCAGCCTGTGTACTTCAGCCATTATGTCATCTAAGGAGGCTTCTCATAGGAAGGAGAAGATATGTAAGGAAAAAATCCATTATCAGTAGAGATGAAAGGGAAGGAGTTCTCAAGACTTATTCTTCACACTATGCAGGGCATTAATGGAGACATCAAAGAGATGAGAATGGAGAGATGTAGAGATTCTCCAAGAGGTCTTGTACATAAAGAAAGCTCCATTTTTTCACATTATGGGTGTGACAATTCAGCTACACCATCATATCTACAACTTGGTACTATGCCTACATCCTTGGAAAGAGAAGAAGAGGAAGGAGAAACACCAAATGAGGAGACTCTTAGTGAGTATCTCCAAGTATATGAATCTCAGTCTAGAATATTCAAGGAGCATCTAAACTTCCAAGGGTTTTTTCAAATAAAAGAAAATAGAATACCCAGTAACCATAATAGAAGAAGAGCGTGCATGCAGCACACTTTGGGTAGATTCTTTCTACCTACTTTTTATGGGTCACCCAAGAGCACAACCATGGCTTGGGTAAAGACGCTAGACACATATATTCAGCTCTAGTTTCAGAAGAGGAAGCCAATAGAGTAGCAATGCTACATCTTGAAGGTAAGGATTATGCCTAGTGGTTTTATGAGTCTTCTTCATTGAATAATGAAAATATATCTACTTATGAAAAGTTCACTAGGAGATTAGTGAAAATATTTGATCTAAAACATTCTTTTGGTGAGCTAGCCAAACCCAAGAAATCAGAACCTTTGCATGAGTTGGAAGGATCCATGAATCCAACTCTATTTCAGAACATTGTTGAGGGGGTTAAAGCCTCTAAAACATGCTTTGCCAAGGGCAAAAGCCCCACTTCAACAAGAACTTTCTTCTCAAGAAGAAGATATGAGGATTTCTCCTTCAAGATGAGATCAAGCCAAAGGATCTCTTAATGATGAGGCATTCTCCAATGATGAGGAGAAGGAAGAGAAAGGGCTGGAAAGAGCCTCCAACATTGTAATATAAGGAGGAGATCCACCACTATTTGGAGATGGAGATGAAGCAATTGCTTCAACTAGAGGAGCTCTTGTATCTTTGCAAGAAGTTCCAAAGGATCTTACATATGAAGATCAGGAGTAGCATGTGTCTATGTTGATAGGCAATGAGACAAAACAATGGAGGAATTTTGTTCCAAAATTGACCACAGTTTTGGGGAAATACACTATGATAGATCACTTCTCTGTGATTAAGACTCTTGACACCAATATGAAATTGGGTGTGCATGGGTTGATTACATTGGAGAAGAACATCTTAGACTGTGAGATCTTACAGAAGATAGGAGAATATGAGAAGGATGGCCAGCATCAAGTGATTGGGAACATACACACCCATTCTTTTTAGGAGGTTTATGCACAGAAGAAAGAGGATGATTTGCGCAATGAGGGTAGGGAAAATTCATTCCACTCACATATACAACCTGCTCTAGGCCTTGATGTTTCATTACATGGAGGCATTCCATCGAGGAGACCCCCTGATTGGGAGATGAACAAAGAGTTCTCTCAACATGGTGCAGCATTGATATATTTGGTTGAGGAAGGAGCCTTGGGAGGAGCTAGCACAGTGCAGAGAACCTTTGATGGGTTCAAAGGAGGAGTGAGCAATTTTCTGATATCGAAATTTCCATCTCCCACTCAGCTATTTGCACTGAAAGATGATGATTCAGGAATCTGTGATGGCATGAGCATGGTTTCAGAGGGATAATCCATAGCCTTGGAGCAGAAAATGATACTTCCACACATGAGGAAGATTTATGAATATGACAAGAGGTTATTAACACTCTTGTATGCATTGGACAAACTATGGAATTTTTGGATGGGAAATACCTTCCAAGAGGAGGTTTACTTCCATGTACTTCAATATTGTCTTGGGAAATATCATCTGCAAGGGAGGTATCAAAGTTAGGGTAGCAATACTCCAACATGTGGCTTTGGCATTGAGCATGTCAAAGAGGAGAGCTATGATGTTGCGGGTGCTTCATTTCAGATTTCGACATCATTGTCATTTTTGGGAAGGATGGATCTATATTAGGAGTCCCAACTATTGGTAGAATATTCCAAGAACCTCTTCACATGTAAGGTTCTTGGTGGGCAAGTGATAGATGGGAGATATAGAGTGGTTGATGGAGTCATTTATTTCCATGATCAGATTTACTTGACTAGAGACTCCAAGCTCAAGGAGGGGATTCTACATGAATCATATGAGGCACTCTTTTCAGGGCATGTAGATTCCATTGATTCCTATCACACCATCATGGAGGTATTCTATTGGGAGGATCTCAAAGAAGATGTGCTCCAACATATCAGGAGATATGTAGCTTGTTTGATGTATGAGGAGGAAAGCAACCACCTTGCAAGGTTGTTACAATCACTTTCCCTTTTGATGGAGAAATGGGAAGTCTCATCTATGGACCTCTTCACCAATTTTCCTAAAATATATGGTAAGGATTGTGTCTTGATGTTTATTTATCATCTAACTATGTATGTACATTCCTTTACCATACATTTGCAGCACATTGCTCCACAAGAGAGCAAACCTCTCTTTGGATTCCATGGTCCTTTTTGGACTACATTCAATGATGGGGTTGACCACCTTCTAGAGGAATTTGGGAAATACTTGTTTTGCTTGGTTCATATTTAGCCAACACCTAATTTCCTCTACTATTTTCAATCTTTTGAGAAGCTTATGGCAATAAGAAACTAGTTGGATGGCCACATATCATATCATTTTTGGAGACAACAAGAAGCAGAACAGCTCTGGTCTCACTTAAAGGGATATTGTCACCATCCATTATGTCATGTGACACTGAGTCCATGTTTCTTTTGGATCCCATATGGTGATGACACTCTATTCACTATAGGTGGGATGGATTGGGCAAGAGAGATTCCTAGAACCATGTAGTGGGATCATGAGATTCCAAGTACCTTTTGGCTTCCTGAGGACTATATTATTGAATCCCAATATCAGCAGCTCCATATTTATCATAAATGGAGGGAGATATAGTGTGAGTTGAATAACTTGATCTCTCATTCTTAGCCATATAGCCCCTATACATTGCAGGAGTAGGGGATTGGTGTTTTTTTCTATGAGATACCAAGGATGGCTCACTTTGTTTGGATGATAGCATGGAGATTGGAGTTTCTCATTGGGATTGAGGCACCCAATATTTATCATCTCTCATGCCTTGAGGAGGCCAATGGACAGCATATAAATTTTTCCATATATTTCCCACTTCTTCATGATGAGAGTTATTTGGTTTATCTACCAAAGGTTAACTTGTATACTTGGGAGGATACATATCCATTGGATGTTTTGCAATATCATTGCAGTTGCTTGAGGACAAGAACATTTTGGAGGGGAGGACTGTAATATTCCTAAATAATCTTGCAACTAATTGGAATATTAAATTTTTGTTTCATCACTTAGATAGGTGAAAAAGTGGGTATGGATACCCATAAATCTCTTTATAAGGAATAAAACCACTTCTCATGTGAAAGTGGATCATCATTTCATCTTAATAAAGAACCCTCAGGTGTGAACAGGGGCTCGAGCATGTGGACTAGGTCAATGTTGACCAGATCAACAACTTTTTTATGGAGATCATGGAGGATTAATGGAGGACAACACAGTCAATTAGGAGGAGTGTATGCATGAGAGTAGCTCCTTTAATGAGTGGGGCCCAGGGTGAGGAAGATCACCAAGCATAAAAGTAAGAGGATGGAAGCATTAGAATACATGGATTTGTATTATTGATTTTGATCTTTTTAGATCTGGATTTTTCATGTGACATTTATGTGCATGCTTTTTCTCTTTAGAAGGGTCTACAGTGTTGTTTAGAACAAGGGTGTTTCCGAGCGGAAATCCCACCCTCATCCTCGGGGGACTTAGAGTGCCTACTCAAGAGAGGTTATCTTGAGCTTCATTACAAATTTATAGAATTTGGCCAAGCTTCAGTCTCATAAACAACATAGTTATGTTTAGAGTTGTGTTGTGTTGCAGGGGTGTAGCAGTGGAGGGTTGTAAAACCCCATTTCTGAGCTATTTTTCCATTAGATAGATCATCCTTTCATCCGAGAATCTTTTTAGGAAATTCTCTGGGCTTCAATTCATTATTTTGCATCAGGCCAAGTAGTTATCATTAGCTACAATGCAGTTTCCCTCAAGGACTGTTGTTGTTGTGGATTAGTCGCATGAGTGTACGAAATTGCACAAGCTTAGAGAATGTGGTCTACTCTCTAAACTATTGGTAACAGGAAGAAAGTGGGGGAGCTCAAAAGAATAAAGCTTAATAAGAATAATATGTTGAAGTATGCTCTGGTTAAACTAAAACTAAAAAAACACAACTATATAGAAGTTATATAGAGAGTTCCAAACAATAATAATGCAAACGATGGCTCGATGGCCTCTTCTTATTAAATGTTCAGAATGGTGAAGAAATTTTTACCCACTTGCCAAAGGGCACCTAGGCAATGGCTCTAGGTCTCGATGCAAAGATGTTGCCTTCCAAGCTCTGCCTTTGATGCAATCTCACTCTCTCTCTCTGTTGTGGTGGACTAAGATGTTGGGTGGCCAACTATTTAGTCCTCTTTAGCTCCAGCTCCGAGTCACACACAATGCTGGTGTTGCTTGGGAAAATTTAGCCAGCATAACCTTGTGATCACCATTTTCTCATCTCTTGGTGGGTTTATATAGGTGTGCTTCAAATCCTCCTTCCCTATCTTGGTACATGATGAATGGTGACCCAAGGGAGAGGTGTGATTCCATTGTGTGCTCAAATATTCTTTTGTGTGATCACATAATGTGTAAGGAGGCACTGGTGGTTGTCCTTAGGCAGCTTTCACATAAGGAGTAATTGTCCTTTTCTTGTTGTGGTCCTGGAAAGTGAATTTTTTCCATTTCCAGGAATGCGCGCTTATCGAGCAAGAAGGCACACAGAAGACGCTCTTCTCGAAGGAAGAAGCGCGCATTTGAGCATTTATGACTAGTTCAAATATGATTTTCTCAAAACCTTAGTGATTTTAAATACTTCTTGATTCCATAATGTATTCATGTCCTGTAAATCCTTGGGCTAGACATTAATTGATGTCATCTTCTGCTATATGATTTTCCAGTGTTAACAGTTTCCCCCTAACGTATGAGGTCTAGGAAGAACTGTATAGCCAAAATACATTATAGTTTCTTTTCTGTATCGTACGCAGAGAGAGAGAGAGAGAGTTATGCATGTATTTTTGGAATTGAAAACACCTTTCACCGTTTCTGAGATAACCATGGCCTAAGGGACCCCCTGCAAGCAGACAAAATATACAACATATTTACAAAATTTCAATGAGGCGGGCATGTCCCATGCTCGTTATGCTATGGCTAGTTAAACAAAATTGACAGATACATGTGTTGTCTCTGCCACTACTGTGGTAGTGATGCTGGTGGTTGTTGACGATGATTGTTGATGCCCTCAGGGGCGTTTTTTCTTTGACGATAGGTGGAAGGTGGTACCCATATGCGTAATCCCGGTATGGAATATCATTGTGCCATGTACGCATATGTACTGGTTGGGACCTTCTCGTGTAAGCATTGTTGTCAGAGATGCATATGAAGGCACAGGTCTTCGACAGATCTTGATCAAATTACAATGGTTGTAAGGTACGATACCATCATGACATGAAAGATTTTGCTATAGTTGAATTTCAAGAGGATCGATGACATCTGTGGACAATGATGTCTCCCACAGTGCCACCCGAGGATACCCCTTTGCACGGGGAGGGGTGATCCAAGGTACCGCTTCCTTTTTGGAAAAGATGTGTTGAGGTCGACAAAAAGGAAACCTTAACCGAACCATGAGTCACTGACCTGAGGGGTCAGGGATCGGGATATAATGGGTTTACCATAGGCATGTTGGTGAGTGGTGGATAAAAATGGATGATGGGGATTCAGTGGCCCGAGGTCAAAGTATACTTGAGCAGCTTGGCAGTAGTCATAGGTATTTCTAGAGGGAAAATCCCTGGAGTCGGTAGGACTTCCAGGGTGGGTGTGAACCAGCTATGAATGTCGTGGTGGTGCATGCATGGGGGGTGAAATACTTCGACCAAGGGAGATGGGGGACTATTTCCATGGGAGAAAATGTGAAATATGAGGGCGAAGTGGTGAAGGGCATCATTTGCAGTCTTTGTACACTTACCAAAAGAATAAAATAATTGGATTTGGTTTGTACAAAACACAGAGATGGGTACCCCAAAACATGAAAGAGGGTTTCTCACTGAAGGTGTGAGGATGGTGTTTTTCTGGGGATAGGGGTCCCATTATTTGGTCTCATGTGCGGGGTTGATGAAGCAGAAGATGTCGTAGATGGGATTATGCTGGTGGAGGTATGGCGGGCCAAATGCGGTGCATGGAGGTGCGCTTTCAATCTGCTTGTACAACTTGATCATCAGGGAAGGGGGTTGAGTTTGAATGGTGAACTTGACCTTATGCATGATATGTGGATGGGCATGAGGTGCTTCCCGGACTAAAATGGTATGGCCATGGCGTCACTTGTGGGGTGATGTATGGTCTACTTTGGATGACGATCGCCATGGAGGGGAGGCTCTACTGACCATCGTGGGCGTTCATCCTATGCAGGGTGAGGTGATGATAAACGTGGTCGAGTATGAGGACCCTATGGTTTATTTCTAATGGAGAAATGATGTCAAGATATGCAAAGTTCTCTAGGACTCTATCATGCTGAGGGTAGAACGATACCTGCTCTGGAACTTTTAGGGGATGGTGTTGTGAATGGTTTGCATGTTCTTCCTGCAAAAAACAACTACCTCAAGTGAAAGTGTCTTCTTTTAATCCAATATTATTGAAAAACATGAATTTTTGGAAGGAAGATGGGAGGGTGCATACCTGTCGGCGCTTGAAAAAATATTTCTCCGGAAAGAAAATGTGGGGCATCTCTTTCGTTCGTCATGGTATATTGATGATGGTGCAACTTACGTTTTGCAGAACGGACCTTCTGATCTCCTATTATGGACCTCCGAAGTTCTGGAAAAGGGCGATAAATATGGGGTTATGGCCCTAATCCTATTCATTTGTACTTGCTGAGTTTTGGGAGATCATAGGTGATTGCATAGCCTTTCTTTCCATTGCGGTCGGCCTGTGTACCGGGGATTAGTGATATTATGCTGAGGTAACTTCCACGATGTCCTGCATTTCAATTTTTTCAGTTTGGTGGGCCGTACAAATTGGGTTTGTACAGCATCAAAGGGGATTTTTGGCCTAGATTGCGAAGGTGATCTAGGCAAAGAGGTGCCCCCCTTACACTTATTTTATAGGGATAGCCACGCAGACGCATGATTTTCCCTCCTTTTTGTGCACAAGGACGCGCCTGTGAAGGAAACAAGTGCGCAAGGGCGCACCTGTCTGCGAGACAGGCGTGCAATGGCAGGGTTTTTTGTAAAAAAATGGGTTTTTGCTGTCCCTTTTGATGTTTCTCCTCTGTACTTATGGGTGCCTATTGCTTGGCAGGTTGGTGTGGAGAGGACGAGATTGGCCCGAGATCCGGACCACTCTAGCTGCTGATGCTGCGGCGCGCCATCAGTTGGCCACATGGGGCCTTCTGAAATTTGCTGAGAACGAGTTCCTTTAATCACAGGACCGATTGTTACATTATATCATATAGCATTGGTGCAGGAGGCGTAATATGCTCATCTTGAGGGGGATGAACTTTATTATCCATTCATAGATGGATATATAATTTGTGACCGGATTACTGCCTCAAGGCGAGGTGCTGAGGTATCCACTCCCTGCTGGACGAGTGAACATGGACAAGTTCAGAAGGAGGCATTGCGGTGGTGCCCCTCTTACTGAGGGGTGCATAAATATCACATCAGTGACATATGTGGCCGATCGGTGTGTTATGGCCATTATTGTACAACTGGCGGGGTCTTTTGCACCACATTGGGCATCGAGCCCACAGGTGGGAGTGTTACGCCATTTGAGGAATGGGCATTTTTTTGAATTTTCCGGCTTCTGCTTTGATGTTATGGTGTTGCAACTGAACAGGGTCCAATGTGGATCCAAATCATTTGCATACGCTAGCATCTTATGCAGCATTATGTACGAGAGGGTCATGCTGCTGAGGCCCGTTGTGGCTATGCCTATTGGGGTGCCAAGGGAGCCATGCATAAGGAGGTGGGCTCCAGTGATGCCACGCAGCGGTGATGGCATGGTGGGTCGTTATTGGAACGACACGACAGAGGCCTGGTTTGAGGCCAATCCATAGATGTTTTTTCCATACCCGTATGTGGGGATGGACTTTCAGGGTGATCCAGATATCGGGATCCCTTTCGGTTATGTTTGGGGTCCTGCAGGTATGTGCTATATTTCTGCATATTTTCAAGTTTTTATGTACTTGAGTGTTTTTTGTTGACACTGACATTATTTTGGTTAGTCTCATAGATTTTGGTGAGGTGGGATGCCCAATGGCCCGACTGGTGGATCATTACCCTCTGCCACGACCGCAGGGTGGTCGGGGAGGGGGTGCTACAGGTGGACCGGGTGGTGGTGCCGGTGGACCTAGCGGGGATGGTGTTGGCCCTTCTGGTGAGGACAGTAGCTTGCCTGCAGTGGAGGTAGTGGCCAAGCGAGATCGTGCTGATGTGGTTGAGGCGCGCATCGCTATACTTACGGCTCATGTGGCCACTCTAGAGGACTTCCGGGGTTGAGTGGACCACTTGACCCAAGGGATTCCTGCTCGTGGTTTCATGGATGAATTCGAGGAGGCTTGGCTAGAGATGGTGATGGCCCGTGAGAGGGATTATCGGCCCACTCTACAATGGTTAGCTATCGCAGTGGCGACAGCAGCTCTGGTGGTGGCACCCCCCTAGAGTAGTTTTGTACACAGGGGAAGCACCCATTATGAGGATGCTTCCCTTAATTTTGACGACCATTTTATTTTTGGGCTGGCCAATGGGCCAGTGATACTATTTTTGTACTCATATACACATATTTTTTTATATATAAATGAGAGATCTTTTTGCGGCTCTACATGGTGTGTTATCTATTTCGTTTTGTGCATTTTGTGTTATGCTGATGGATATCTATGTTTTTAGTTTTTTATGTGTGGTGGTTTATTGGCAATGCATTCCAGTCTAGGATATTGTTAGCTATGTGATCAGCTGCTTGGTTTTGATTCCTTGATACATGTGACAATGTAATGTAATCAAATTGTCTGCTTAATCTTTTGGCACACAAATATCTTCTAAACAGTTTTGCGTCTCTGGTTTCAAATGTTTGGTTTAACTGTGATACCATTAACTGGGAATCTAGGTAGACATGCATATGGCGGATGCCCTGATGGAGGGCCTCGCACATAAGTCCGATAGCAACGTCATACTCTACCTGATTGTTGGTTACTGATCCAATGCACACACCGTTTGAACACAGTGGTGATCGGTCAGGGTGGTAGATGACCTAGGAAGCTGCAACTAATTTTTGAGACCATCGCGATGCTCCATCAGCAAATCGGAAAGAGGGTTCAAGTTGGTGATCCATGGTGGTACTTTGAGCTCGTTTTAGGTCTTTGGTTCAAAAATATTTTGGCATTGGGATTTTTGTGTACTCTAGCTCTAGGGGATAAGGGCTACTGGGGCCCTTATGGGTAGAAATTATTGAGGTAAAGGCCGTTGACAGGGTTAGTGAGGTAGGTCCCATCTGGTTCCATCAAGATGTATGACCCTGCCAGAGACAATGTTTGATGATATAGGGCCCTTTCCACAAGGTTTCAAAATTTCTTGGCCCTAAATCCTCTTTTGCGACATCATAGCGAAGGACTAACTCTCCCTCAGTAAATGAGTGAGGGGTGATGTTTCAGTCGAATGATACTTTTACCCCTTTTTTTATGGGCCTCATTGTGTTGCAGCAATTGTCGCCTGTTTTTGTCAACTAGCTCTAGTTGTACTAGGTGTTGTTCTAGAGGTTGGGTGTCATCAAGGAGTTCGATGGCGATATGCAAGTTTGGTATCTCGCAGAAATCTATGCAAAAGTGTAAGGTGCCTTGGTCTTTTGTAACATGAATAAAGCGGAATTCCTGTGATGAGGAGGTGGTTGAAATCCTGTCTTGGGCGTGCGATGATACAAGTCGTATGTGGTGAATTATGTCACTAGCATGTGGCATCAGAAGGATCTCAGTAATGGAGTCTTGTGTGTGCCTAATGTCAGCTTTCTTGCTAGGATAGCCAATTTCTGGTAAGTGGAAATTTTTTTTATCACAGAGGTGCCTGAATGATTTTAGCAATGCGCATGCCTCTGGCGCGTGATCATGACCAGTGAAAATGGTATATGGTGTCACAGTGCTGACATAGTAGATAGTGTGAGATTCTACACTACTCGATGTTCCTAATGTGGATGCTTGGAAAGGGTCAGTTGTGGACCAAGTCGTCTTCTGCTTCCATTTTTGCGTCGTAGGTTGAGACTTGCCTCCATTTTTTGTGGGTGGTTGACTTAATGCCGCTCTATATTCTCTCATCTTGGGGAGATGTGTACACTTAAATGTATGATGAAAGTGTGAGAAAATTCGACAATAAGTGCATGTGATCTTATCTTTATTAGAGAGAATTTTTGGAGGAAGAGGCAAGATTATGCAGAGACTGTTTGCAAGGGGTTTGAGTTCTCTGCATTGGTTGACTCAGTGATCATTTAGATCACATAGGCCGCATGTTATCCTAGACTTGGTCTGGGGTATATGTGGTTTTTGTGTGGTCTTATTAGGCTTGACACACCACTGCAGTGGTGGGGACATTGAGTGGCGATATATCTTTTATGCCATTCCTAGAGATCACTCATCCTCTTTTCTACGGCATTAATCATGTCGATAGTGGGACGAATCCGTGAGACATAAGTACAATGTCAGTCGTCATGATTACCCTGACATATCAGGAAAAATATCCATGATATGGGGGTCCCATCATGCTTGGTCTGAGGCCGGGCGGGGTACCAACGTCGCAATGTTGCTAAGTCAGGGTAGTGGACTACTATACGGTCCGTTTGCTTGCATAACGTGCATGCGGGTGGGTTTCGTGAAGTTCCTTTAGGGGTAACTATGGGTTCCCCGCTAGGCCACTCTTTGGCTAAAAAGAACATGATAGACCCACTCATCTCCTCTTCTTAGGTCATGGAGTTTCCAATGGAATCGGCATCCATATCGTCTTCTCGGGAAAGACGAACTATGTGTAATGTTACGAAATGGAAATCAGCAGCATTTTCACCACTGAAGAAATCCTTTTATCGGAAATATGAACAAGGCTATTTTAGATATGGAATAAGAAGGAGTTTAACAGTTATTTCACCTCTAAAGAGAGGGTGAGAACCGGAGGCTTCCTGGCCCTTACTCAGACTCTGCCTATAGCTATGTACATATTTCTTCCTTCAGGAAGATCCTGCTCAAAGAATGAGCTACAGCAACATCTAAACTTTAAAAATGAACAGCAGTGAAATAATACATCATAATGCATAATAAGATTACATGGATGATATATATAAATTAGATACAGCAAATAATATACAAATCTTAAGGAAGAAACCTCTCAAGATAGCCTCAATCAAGAATATGCATTAAAGCTCAAGACTACACTGCTACAAGTTGCTGCAATAGCCATGACTGCGTAGTTACATGAGGAGACTGCAACACATAATATGGAAAAATGATGATATATCATTATATGCTCAAGAAATGAGGGGGAGCAAGCTCTCGACCCCAGAAAATAGCTAACTAACAATCCTTAGAAGGATTGGATGCAATACATGTACAAAATGATAAAATACCAAAATGCCGGAGTTGCAGTGTAGCTGCTGCAACTCAATAATAATACATGAATGGAGAAGGGGAAAGATGCTGCAAACAAAATTATGACCTCCTCCAATGATCTTCTAAGTGAAATGCTTCCCCTTTCACTGAATATTACACTCTCCAATCCCCATGGTGAATCCTCCTGCAAATGCCCTCTGAAAATAACGTTGTAAGAGGGAGTGACTGTGCTAGGGCTGAGATGAAACACTTGGCCTTATGCCAAATTCTGCATATAAGCTCTGGAAATGTCCTTTTCTGATTTCTTAGAGAAAGAAGAACTCCTCCTCTTCAAACTAGCTCAGGAAATGGTGGGATGAAGATCCCTCACTACTACCTCTAGCAACTCTAATGAATCTGCCCAACAAAAACGTTGTAGCTGAAAGAGATGGCTTTGGCCTCAAGCCTAAATGTGAGGAAGATGAATATCAGCTCCTCCAAGGCTTCCCAATGAAGGAGGGAAGACTTCTAAAAATAAATCTCCCTTGTGCTAAACAGCACAAGCTATCTCAGTTGAACAACTGAAGAGAGCTGCAATTCAAAATTCTCAAGCATGAAAATGAAAAATGGCTCTCCTTCACCTTTTTATGCAAGGAATGCTTCCTTTCCATGGACCCCACTCACATTAGGGTTTCTCTCATTTCAAATTTCCCTCCATCAAAACTGCGTAGTCTTCTTGTGCAAGCTTCCCCTCTTAGGCACGTTGTTGACTTGGTCAACCATGGCCTAGTCTTCTTCCTTTTGGCCCTTTTCACACTAGGTAATGTCAAATTTAGCCACTTAAGTGACTCATGCACCTTAGGAGAGTTTAATTATGTTGATACATGGGCTCCCTTACTCATTTTATTCCTTTTATTAACATAAAAGCAAAATTAATGTTCCAATTACCTTATTGCAAAATTTGGAACATTACAGTCCTCCCCTCCCAAAGCTTGCTTGTCCTCAAGCAAGAGCAAGGATGAACTGAAAAAGAAAAATTCCTCCACTATGGGCATGGAGTCTAAAATATCCTCGTGTAGATCCTCCATCCCCCAAGCAATCAACCAAGCAAAATGAGTCACCCTCCAACTAGGCAACTCCTGAAAGTACTCCTCCACCTTATGCTCATGAGAAATAGGTGGGCTGAATTTCTAAACTTGGGCTGCAATAGTGTTGCCTTCAAGAGGCAAGATGAAGTCTACATCCCCTAGGATCTCTCCTCCAACGCTACAAATCAAGCTGGCCCAATTTATCTCATATGTGATGAGTTAGAATTCATCATCATATGGCATCCAACCAATCATATGGCTCACCTCCAAGAGAAACCAATGTCTGAACATGGTGACCATATCATCTCCCATCCTCCCCTTGGAGCATGTGCTGCAAAAATAATGGAGGTCTCTCCTCCCAAAGGGCACATCCACCCTATGAGCTCCTCCCTCCTCATGATACACATGGGGCTGCTGCTAATATATGGCTGATGTGAAATGGTCTTCAAGAGAGACCCAATCCACCCCATCAAACATGTAAACCATGAAATGCCTTCTCCAAAAATTCATACTCTCTAAATAGCTCCTCCCACATGAAGGAAAGAGGTGAAGCCTGGAAATCATGGGCTGCCCATTGTTTCCCCTGAAACATACACCATGAAAAGTGAGGAGAATCATACTCCCAATGGGCCTCTTCAACTCATGTCCCACTCTCCAAACAAAGCTCCTCATGCACCAAGAAAAATCTGCAATGCCTGGAAGCAAGAACCAATAGAAGCAAGTTGTCACATGACAACCGGAAAGTGGATCATTGTCCCACCCATGGGACCTGCGTAGTGCACTCCTTGCCTACATCAACATAGAAATTAACAAGTGCTCTTCCAGCCACTTGTTAGCTACCACAATTATCTCAAAATATGTATGCATGAAAGTACAAAATGGTGTAATGGGTGCACACTGAAAATCATGTGGCTTTCCCCCACAATCCACTGCTAAAATAGCCATCATATTTTCTGCCATAGACCATAAGCATAACAAAACATAGTGTGAAATAAGGAAATATTCTCCTTGATATAATATGCTTCTCATAAAAATAAGAGAGTGCCAAACATAAAGCAAATGATTACCTCCCTTATCATGTACTTTGGCCTTTGAGCTGAAATGGCTCAAGTGAAAAGTCCCCCTCACTGCAACATAGTAGGGGAGTGGTTGTGCCAACCATATCATCATCTCTTGGGCTATGCATCTAGCCATATGTTGATATATATCCATTAGGATTCCCTCCCAAATGGACTCCTCCATCAATGAAGAATATGCATGGAAATGCATGGAAGAAGATCCCATAAATACTGCATGTATATTCCTCTTCTAGTGCTTGTGCAACCAAGCCAAGAAAGTGAAAATGTATTAAGGAGTGCTTTCCTCCATTACTCCTTCATGCTCATCACCTACATGCCTCCAAAGTACATCACTTGTGAAGTGGCTTTGAAAACACTCCAACAAGTAATCCAAGCCTTCAAGTGACATCGTTGCTGGCCTTTGGAGTAGGGCCACTGTCATCTCAAAGCTCCCCTCTTTAACATGAATCTTGCCAAAGACTCCTCCCATCATGTTACTGCAAATGTAGAGCCCCTCCCAGGAATAAGGTGCTACTTGGGCATCCAAGATCAAAGAGAAATCCCCTTGCACTATGCTAGTGCCTCCTCTTGCTCCCGCAACATTCAAACAAAATCTGAGCAACAAGAATGTTTGTTGCTCCTCCATACTCCCACCATGCCAAATATTAAATGGGAACATAATGAGTGGTAAGGAAAGTGCCATCCCATCATGATGCACCCATGCTCCTTTCTGCTCCGTGGTGTAAGTATCCTGCCATCTCCTCTTACTTCTCAAACCCCATGAAAAGGAATAGGTCACATGTTGGTCAAACTCCCTCAAGAGAAAACCAACGCAGCATGGCTTCTTGCTGCCCTGTATCATAGATTTGAAAGAGGCTCACCATCCTCTTGCCTCCCATCCACATCCACTCAACTCCTAGTGGATGCTTCCCATCATTCTGCAACTTGGCACCTCCCCAACAAGAGCTGCCATCATCCCAAAAAAAATTATCACCTTTGCATTTCATGGGACATTGAAATGCAATCCTCTCTATGGTCCATTTCTCAAACCCCAATCTCATGTGTGGTGCATGACTCATCAAGGGTGAATGAGAATGGTGGCACAACACAGTGATAGTCCCTTCCTTAAGAAAATCAGCATGCAATAATATACAATCCTCCATGATAGATAGAAACTCTTGCATACCTTGGAGAGATTTGGAAGAATCTTGTGTTGCTGCAAGAGTCTCTTCCTCAAGTGTGTTGGTTTCCTCAATAGCTGAAAGTGAAGGGTGCTTCTCCATATCTATGATAGTGCTGGTATGTGCCTCTTCCACTGGTGGTGAGGGCTCCTCCCTCCTTTGGCCAAATCTTCTGATCAAGATCTGAGAAAAATCAGCAAGAGTGGAAACCCTTACATGCCTCCCATGGCTGAACCACCAAGTTTTTGCTTCTCCCTCAAAGTGCAGTGTTGTAACGGCTACAACCTCTCTATCTTCTATAGGATGTAGTAGGAAGAAAGCCTCCAGCTTCTTCACCCAAGCCTCTACTGCACTTGTAAGTGACCCATCAAATGTAGACAACAGAAATCTATTGCCTTTCATCATCCCATGACTGTAGGGTCTCCTTTCCTCCTTCTGCTGAATATAGTGAGGGAAAGATAGAGTCTCTTGGAAGACTCTAGGGTTTTCTCTATATTCAGCAAGGTACCCACTTACAACTTCTAATTCCAAGTGATCTTCATGCTTCTACTCTGCTCCTCTGTGAGAATAGGAAGTGCATGGTCCTTCCTCTTCTCCTTTCTCTGTCTCCTCAACCTCCTTGGAGAGGTTGTTGCTGGATCTAAAAATTGATGAGATTAATCTCATCCTCTACATCATTCTGGCCTCTTCTTTTCTAAAATTCAAACTTCACAGGCTGATCCAAGTTCGAAGCTCTGATACCACTGTAATGTTCTGAAATGGAAATCAGCAACTTTTTCACCGCTGAAGAAATCCTTTTGTCGGAAATATGAACAAGGTTGTTTCAGAGATGAAATAAGAGGGAGTATACCAGTTATTTCACCTCTAAAGAGAGGGTGATAACTGGACGCTTCCTAGCCCTTACTCAGACTCTGCCTATAGCTATGTAAATATTTCTTCCTTCAAGAAGATCCTACTCAAAGAATGAGCTACAACAACATCTGAACTTTAACAATGAACAGCAGTGAAATAATACATCATAATGCATAAGAAGAGTACATGGATGATATATATAAAGTAGCAACAGCAAATAATATACAAATCTTGAGGAAGAAACCTCTCAAGATAGCCTCAATCAAGAATATGCATTAAAGCTCAAGACTACACTGCTACAAGTTGCTGCCTTAGCCATGACTGTGCAGTTACATGAGGAGACTGCAACACATAATATGGAAACATGATGATATATCATTATATGCTCAAGAAATGAGGGGGAGAAAGATCTCAAACCTGGAAAATAGCTAACTAACAATCCTTAGAAGGATTGGCTGTAATACATGTACAAAATGATAAAATACCAAAATGTCGGAGTTGCGGTGTAGATGCTGCAACTCAATAATAATACATGAATGGAGAAAGGGAAATATGCTGCAAAAAAAATTATGACCTCCTCCAATTATCTTCTAAGTGAAAGGCTACCCCTTTCACTGAAGATTACACTCTCCAATCCCCATGGTGAATCCTCCTACAAATGCCCTCTGAAAATAACGCTGTAAGAGGGAGTGACTGCACTAGGGTTGAGATGAAACACTTGGCCCTATGCAAAAATCTGCATATAAGCTCTAGAAATGTCCTTTGCTGATTTCTTAGAGAAATAATAACTCCTCCTCTTTAAAACTAGCTCAGGAAATGGTGGGATGAAGATCCCTCACTGCTACCTCCAATAACTCTAATGAATATGCCCAACAGAAATGTTGTAGCTGAAAGAGATGGCTTTGGCCTCAAGCCTGGATGTGAGGAAGATAAAGATTAGCTCCTCCAAGGCTTCCCAATGAAGGAGGGAAGACTTCTAAACCGAAATCTCCCTTGTGCTAAGCAACACAAGCTATCTCGGTTGAACAACTAAAGAGAGCTGCAATTCGAAATTCTCAAGCATGAAAATGAACAATGGCTCTCCTTCACCTTTTTATGCAAGGAATGCTTCCTTGCCGTGGACCCCACTCACATTAGAGTTTCTCTCATTTCAAATTTCCCTCCATCAAAACTGCGCAGTCTTCTTGTGCAAGCTTCCCCTCTTGGGCATGTTGTTGACTTGGTCAACCATGGCCTAGTCTTCTTCCTTTTGGCCCTTTTCACACTAGGGAATGTCAAATTTAGCCACTTAAGTGACTCATGCACCTTAGGAGAGTTTTATTATGCTGCTACATGGGCTCCCTTACCCATTTTATTCCTTTTATTAACATAAAAGAAAAATTAATGTTCCATTTACCTTATTGCAAAATTTGGAACATTACACTATGGCTGAGCGGAGGCTAGCAAGGGCTAGCCGGAAGCGAGGTATGTAGTGACAATCCTCCAATAGGTGATTTTCGGCACATAACGAGCATGTGAATTGTGTTTCCCGTAGCCCCACGTAGTAAACCCTTTCGATCAGATACCATCTGTGAATGAGTTCTAATGCGGCACACTCTTCGAGGTAGTGGCCACGTTCATCGCATAGCGTACAACATATAATGGGCATTACTGGGGGTGCTATACGAATCGGTGCTCCTCTTGTAAGTATAGGATGGTATGAAACTTGTCATTGATAGACTAGATGGAGGGATCCTCTTGATCAGATCGCTCGATCGCGTGTAAGGCGTCCCTATATCGTGGTTTTTCTGGAAAATGGTGGGTATAATTACCATAGGTGTCATAGAGAGTGCATGCATGATTGGTACGCAGTGGTTTACTTCTATTTTTGGTGGCAAGTTCCTTTTTATGGGAACGTTGTGTTGAGGTGCTTGCCTCACATCCGAGGAGTGGTTTTAATTTGTCCATCTCCGAGCATATGTGGGTAGGGTGTCCTGTGACATCACATATAGCGTAGGCTGATGACTCCCTTTGCATGGTGGGAGTCACCGCTTTCTTTCCTTTCTTGGAAATTTTCTTGGTCGTGGTCGCCGGTTTCGCAATGGTAATTTCCCTTGCGTGGGAAGTTTCGACTGCTTTTTGGGTAGGTTTGGGGTCCTCGGGAACGAAGGGCTTTAACCCAAATTCAGTAACATTGGTAGCTACCGTTCCGGGGGGGGAACGAGATACCACACTAGGAATGCCAATGATATATTGGGTAATACTAGCGTTTCCAAGACCTGCTGGGAGCTGAAGCCAGGAGGTGGGTAGAGGAAAGGAGTTTGGGAGGTGGCGTAGACTAGGGAGGCTGCAGTAGCTGATGCCTCGGTGTCGTTACTGCTTGAGTCTGTGGCCTGACTAACCTCGGTGCTTGATGTGGACATCATGCATACCGAGGCTCGTGTAGCATCGGGTGATACCTCAGGGATAATGGGAGGATCTCCTAGGAATGACCCTAGGACAAACGACGGTTTTAATTGGCCAAGACCATATTCTTGATACCGTGAAAGACCATCTGTGGCAGTATCTACATAGGGTAGAATTACATCCATGTTGGTCAAGGGACGCTTTTCACTATGCGTCAGTTGGTCTACTATGATGATTCGATCCTTGTGGGGGAACATCATGATGTGGAAGATGGAGGATGTTATGGCAGACATGGCATACATGTAACTCCGCCCAAGGAGTATATTGTAATCCAAGTGAGCGTCCAAGACTTTGATGTCTATGTGGACCATCTTGCCAGCTAAACAGACCGGTACATTTTGGAAAAGACTGACGGGGGTCGAGGGACAACCGTCGTATGCACTGAGTGTGATGACGGAAGGTTTGATTTCGGGGGCTCCTAACTTCTGCCATAAATTATTTCACATGATGCATGTGGATGCACCCTCGTCAATGACACATTGGTGAATAGTGATATTCTATACTGATACTAGTTTCTGGAAGGCGACCATGGAGGGAAGCCTAGGGGTGGCTTTGTCTAAGTCAAAAGCCATCATGCGCGTGTCAGCAGGGTCGACGACGCCTAATGCGGAAAGTAGGGCTTTCCGTTGCTTTGGACATGACTGCAGTACTTCCAATGCAGACATAGCAGCAGGTGATTGAGCTAAATCGTCTACAATGTTGTAATTGTGGGTCGCTTTGGAGTAGTTACCTGCTCACCTATTAGGTCCTTTTACCATTTTTGGCAACAGTTCCAAAGGAATCTTTGAAATGGTTAAAGGTGCAGTCGGCATGCTCGTACTAGCCCCTGATGTACTGGCGTCTGGTGGGGTGTCGTAGCTGCGATTCCAAGTTTGGAAAAACATTTCTTCCCCAGTCATGTAAATTTCATGGTTGTTTTTCCCAAAATCATCGGGGTTTCGCTGCTGAGTGCTGATCATTCCTTGATGGGGGAAGGTTTCTTGCATAACAGTAGTTGTCTGGGAATATCCTCCCTATCCTTGGTTACTCTGAAGCTTTTTAAGCTCAGGGAGTTCGGGACAGTGGTGATTATAGTGCCCGTACTCACCACATATTGAACAAGAATGGTTTGTTCGTAGAGGTAGCCTTTTTCCTTGCCTTTGGGCATTGCTTGGCTCCTGGTTCTGATTCTGGTTGGAGTTACCTCTAGCCTGGGATCGTGGTGGGTGCTGTTGGTTACTGCCCCCCCATCCAGGGTTCCCTTTGGGCTTGTTTTTTACCTTTTTCTTAACCACGTTAGGAGGATAATTCTCTTGATCATACTGGTGTGGTTGATTTTGGGATGGTTGCACAAAGTTCACCTGTGCATTGTTTTTCATAGGTGGGTTATGTGTTTGGGACTGAGCATATTGTTGTCCCCTATTTGCACCTAGCCGTTGGGGGGGAGTTCTTCCGTCATTTTTGCTTCCTACATACTGGGTCCCCCATTAGGGGAATTTTGAGGTCTAAAATGGGCCTCCTAAGGGAAATGTACCATCAAAATTCACTTTATGAAAACCAATCACATTTTAGGGGATGACATCATCCATAATGGTTGAGGTGGCATTGCTTGAGTTAAAGGTACTTACTTGTCACATTCTCAATGGTGGATAAAAACTCATGGTTAACCATGCTAGTGCTCTAAGTACTTTTAAAGTCAAATTAAAGCACTCATAATAAATGTCATTTCACACTTTTTGAATAAAAATATGTTATTGTCATTTCATATTTCTTGAAAGAAAAAATGCATATCCCTATATATTTATTATATTATATGATATTATATTGTATTATTTTTATATACTATATTAATTACATGTTATTATACAATGTAAATAATATAAATTTTAATTAATAGCATATAATATAATTAAGAATTTATAAATTTATATTTATATTTATATTTTATTCTAAGTTATTTAACTACTAAGAACAAATACATTAGTTGTTCAATTATAATGAATTTTTCTTGAAAAGCTCATTCTTATTTATAGTCACATCAATACAATTTTTTTATTAATTTTATTTTGGTACAACTTTTGAATTGAATTTAACTATGGTTACATGGATTTTGGTGCAAAAAGTGAATTGCAAATTCATAAATATTATTTTATTGGGTTAGCTATTATTTTATTATTTCCTTAGGAGGCCCATTTTAGACCTCGAAATTCCCCTAATGTCAGCAGGAGGGTAAGGTCCTCCTTGGTGATATGCTGGTGCCCTATTAGTCAAATTTTACTGCTGCATATGATGATTTTGAAATTCGGGTTGAGACATGTTCTGGGTAGAACCATGCGTGTAACCAGGATTCTAACTGATGCTGCCTAGGTACCCTTGGGTCATTGACCTAATAAGTCCGTCTGCAGAGTTAGATGCATCTAGAAATTCTTGATAAGATTGTAGGCGCGAGGCGTTGGGCAGGATATTGTATATTTATCCTGATTGCGTGTAGATCAGTTCAAGTTGTTGGGATTTACTAATTGCATCCTCTTCGGATGTGGGGTTTCATTGTGCCACATCCTTTGAAATATCCGCTATCAAAGTTTTCAAGAATAAATATAAAAGGACTCGGTCGTCAAGTTGTGATTTGCATAAACTGCGACGCCACCTCCACTCATGGAGATGCTCTGAAATATGAGTAGAGGGGGATTGCTTGAAATGGGTCAATAACTCCATTCTCAAATCATGATGAATGGGTAAATGAAATTATGTGAGGAACGCAGTAGCGAGGGTGCTAAAGGTTCCATGTGAAGCAGGAGGTTGCTCCACGTACCATTTCGCGGCCACTCCCGTAAGAGTGCGTTGAAATAGCCTCAACCGAATAGAATCGTCAATGATGCTACTCGATGAGCACCACAGGTAAAAGGTCATTATATGATTTCCTAGGTCTTCCGCTTGCTTGCCTTCAAACTTTGGTATGTCTAAAGGGAGCTTTGTGGGCATGGGAGGCCAATTGGGTTTGTGTGCGATGGGGTCATTGGTGAGCTTGGTCAAATCCAGTAGATTCAATGCCGCTAAGAAGGGTGACTGGGAGGTTGACGCCATGGCAACGTGTGAAGACATGAAGTGCTGGTTAGAACGAGGGTTAGTCTGTGACGTACCCTGTTGTGAATTCAGCTGGCTTCACATATGGGATGTGCTCCTCTACCCCCCAGGGGATGAGGGGGGAGTGGTGTGTAGTGTGGTGTTGGGAGACTGACTAGGGTTCCCAACTATGGTTGATCTAAGAAAGGAGGAACCAACCACTGTGGCAATGTTCCGTCTTTGATGCCTAAATGGTGAAAGACCTGGAACCCCTCCTGGTAATGGGAGGAGGTCCAAAAGACACCTAGACTGACGAGGTTCCGTTGGAATCGTTTGAGTGTCGACCAGGTTAGGTTTTGGAAAAAAATTCAGGGGATCGAGTCTGTGATCATGAAAAATTTATGGCCACATACATAAAACAAAGCGAAAATGAAATGATTTTTCTTTTAACTTAATCTATGTGATCAATCAAGAAAAAAATGGTTTTGTTTGTTTGTGCATGGTACTCAAAATCCTAGAAGACTTAATACATCCTCACACACTCAAAAGTAATTGGGCCTTGAGAGGATTTCTTTTGAGTGCTGGCACAACGTCCCGTAAGAGCTGGTGATGCCCCCAGTCAGTCGAAGAGAATCAACCAAGGTAAGGGTAGAGGGTCTGGTGCTTGCTTGCACCGTCACCTATAGGGTAAAGGATGCCCTAGTTTTGGCCACTAAGAACCATCGTCCCACATGAGAATTCGATTCTTGGGCTCCTTGGTAGTCAGCTAATAGTACCGAGTATCAGCCAGGTCAGGTAGCCCCAACTGATACCACACGCACTGCGCCTAAGCCTAACCCCCTCTGAATCGGGTCTCTTCCGTGCTCGGGATTTCTTTTTCGTGGACTGATAGGTGGATTTTAAAGCTCCCTAAATACACAACTTCTATGTTTCAATGTGAAGTGTGATCAAGGTGCCTTATTGGATGCCTACTCCCTGGATCCTAACTTAATCTATAAATTCTCTTGTGGCCCCTGTGGGGAGAATTTAGTGAGTTCGTTTAAGTTATTTTTAGGTGGATTTATTTTCTTAGTGGGTGAATTTGTGTGAGATTATGGTGAAAAAACTCATAATTTGAACATATGGATATCGGTGATCCTTTACAAAAGTCCTCTAGTTAAACTATGTGACGTTGTTCCTTGCTCAAATGGAAAGCATTTGCGGATAATGGGCCGCTTCCAAATCCTCCTAGTTAGTCTATGTGAGTGACTAAAGGGAGATGGTGAATCATGAATGTAGAGAATTTATATGCTTGTATAGGGTCACCAAATGGTGCAAAGACAATAGAGATTACTTGCTCTAATTGGCGATTCAATCCTAGTCCCGCAATTTCCTAAATGCAAAAATTGAATTTAAACTAAACAATTTCTACACTAGCTTATGCATGTGTGGTCATGAGCCACTTACTTGGACTAGTTAAGCTAAGTGTGCATACTAGAATGTGCAAAAAACATAAATTGTTTGGAAATAAATTTTTAATTCGCCCCCTACTTAAACTATGTGAACACTTTTTGCAAAACCAACTTAAATGAAAACTAACTAAATGCCTACAGAAAGCAGCAAAAAATAAGTTTTCAGAAGCTGTGGGGTATCAACACAGGTGTGGGAAGATACATTAGGGGGCTGCCCAACACACTTACAAACAGAAAAAATGTAGAAAATAGGGAGAAAAAATCTCTCTGCAATTTGCACGCAAAAGCCCTTGACAGGTGCGCCTTCTTGCGCACAGGTCACTCCTAAATGCACACAATGCACCTCTGTGAGGAAAAAATACACGCAAAAATCCTGCAAGTAAAAAAAAATAAGGAGTTGCCTTCCTCAGTCTATCACCTCAGTGAGTCTAGGGACTGCAAGATGGGTCAGAGGACTGTCAGCTCCACTTTAACATAGACAAAGGGGCTCCTGCAAAAGATGGCACAACCACATAAACTTGAAACACGTCAGTGGAGTCGTCAATCCTGTTATTGTGGATTAGTCGCACGGGTGTACGAAATTGCACAAGCTTAGAGAGTGTGGTCTACTCTCTAAAATATTGGTAATAGGCAGAAATTGGGGGAGCTCAAAAGAATAAAACTTAATAAGAATAATATGTTGAAGTATGCTTTGGTTAAACTAAAACTAAAAAAACACAACTATACAGAAGCTATATAGATATTTCCAAATAGTAATAATGCAAACGATGACTTGATGGCCTCTTCTTATTAAATGTTCGAAATGGAGAAGAAATTTTGACCCACTTGCCAAAGGGCACCTAGGCAATGGCTCTAGGTCCTGATGCAAGGATGTTTCCTTCCAAGCTCTGCCTCTGATGCAGACTCACTCTCTCTCTCTGTTGTGGTGGACTAAGATGTTGGGTGGCCAACTATCGAGTCCTCTTTAGCTCTAGCTTCGGGTCACACATAATGCTGGTGCTACTTAGGAAAATTTGGCCAACATAACCTTATGATCACCATTTTCTCATCTCTTGGTGGGTCTATATAGGTGAGCTTCAAATCCTCCTTCCCTCCCTTGGTACATGATGGATGGTGACCCAAGGGAGAGGTGTGATTCCATTGTGTGCTCACACAATGTCTAAGGAGGTGCGGGTGGCTGTCCTTAGGCGGCTTTCACATAAGGAGTAACTATCCTTTGCTTATTTTGGTCCCGAAAAGTGACTTTTTTCCATTTCCAGGAATGTGCGCTTATCGGGAAAAAAGGTGCGCAGAAGGCACTCTTCTCGAAGGAAAAGGCGCACATTTGAGCATTTATGACTAGTTCAAATCTGATTTTCTCAAAACCTTAGATATTTTAAATACTTATTGATTCCATAGTATATTCATGTCCTGTAAATCCTTGGGCTCGAAATTAATTGATGTCGTCTTCTACTGTACGATTTTCCAGTGTTAGCAACTGCGTTATTTTAGAGAGTAGCTGCAGCAGTGGGTTTATTGCCCTAGTTGGAAGAGTTGTGTTTCCTTTGAGGGGATCAGCCCTTCACTTAGGAGATATATTGGAGGAGGATCATCCATTTCATATTTCAGATCATCCACCTCCTATCAATGATTCATTTGCAGTGGTTATTTAGCCCTAGGGGGCATATCTGCTATTTTTGTATAGTGTGTATTTCCAGAAACCTTTTTTGTGTTGTCCTGGAAATATATCTTGGGGCATAGATCTCTAGTCCTAGTACTTTTGGAGCATTGTATTAGCAGAAAAATATATTTCTATATTTCATCTATTACTTCATCATAGACAGTGCAGTTTTAACATTCTAACATTTCATGTATTAGTAGTATTTTACATTTTGGTGTATTGTTTCATGGGAGGCTTGTTTCCCCAATATTGAGTGATCTCTTCCTCAAGATATTGTACTCATTTTCTGTTAATAATCATAATGGAATGGCTCTATGGTTTTATCATGTTTTGATCTAGTGATATTCTTGCATATTTCTAGTTTTATGTACTATATTTCTGCTCTCCCATTTTTGGGAATATTACAGATGAAAACTTTAAAATTGGATTTCCAAATGTGTAAACAGAGATAAATCACATTTCGCAAATTGCAAAATCATTTATATAATGTATATACTTCGAAAATAATGATTTTAAACACCTTTGTGATTCGATGAATATAACTGAAACACTTTTATATGAGGAAAAATCCATATTTATAAGTAAATCCGATAAAGAATACCATGGGGCCGACTTCTTCCACGTCAGCTTATCACATTTCAAAAATCACAGTTTCTCCCGATAAGTTTTATTTTCTCCCACTCATACTCACCGATGCGATAAATCATATCACATCACAATATCACAAAAATCCTAACCATTTTATTTTGTTACCACTCATAAATCTCCGATGCGATAAAGTGATCGCATCGCATATCGCACGCTTGTCAAACCAACACATTTTGCACACTATCAACTTCGTCAATATTGCGACTGCGATGTTGCAATTAGCCGAAAATCCAAGCTCATTTGTATTTAATGAAGAATATTATGCACGAGCCATTATGTAACATGATAGATCTTGTTTTGATTGAGAAAATATTATAATGGCACGATAATCCATATCAGTTATCAATGTCATAAATTAACGGTTTTCTCGCCCATATCACCATAATCATTTCCCTGCAACAAGCATTCAATTCATATCCCATTAGCATGCGAAGTCTCATCCATTTGCAAATGTGTCTATTTTTACTATGGTATTTGTGAATATTGTAAAACTCAAAGTTTCCTTATTCCCACTTACTCTTTCTTACTTATTTACAGGCAAGTCCGAGTAATAAAAGTTCTTCGTAAATGTCTAAGGCTCTAAAGAAACAAAAGAAGAATATGGCTCATGTTAATCATGTGCCTACTACCTTTGAAAGAACATACGTGTTGCCCTATTTTCATATATGACTTGCAGACCTAAAAGTAGAGCCTCTCTATGGGAATATATGTATAAGTTATTTGAAGATGAGAAACCCCGCAAAATCCAGACAAAAGCAATAGTTGATCCCCCAAATTCTTTTGATGCTACAATTGGGGATGTAGCCAATTCGTTTCTTCACCGAATTGCAACAAGGCCCAAGATATTGCCATATATTGATATGGGAAGGTGGATTATTGACAATATTAACATCAGGGACATAACCTCCTTACCAGTAGAGGAATGATGATTAGTTCCTTGTAATATTCCTAAATTAGACTACAACTAATTGGAATATTAAAATTTTTGTTTTTTCACTTAGATAGGTTAATAAATGGGTAGGGAGACCCACAAATCTCTTTATTGTGAATAAAACCAATTCTCATGTGAAAATGGATCATCTTTCAGCTTAATAAAGCACCCTAAGCTGTGAACAGGGGCTAAAACATGTGGACTGGGTCAACTTTGACCAAATCAACAACGTTGTCAATGGACGAGTGGACATTAATGAAGGATCAACGTAGTTTTAGATGGAGACACAATCCAAGAAAGTAGTGTCATTAATGGATGGAGCTTAGGGTTTGGAAGCTCATATCTTAGAAAAGGAAGAGGATGGCATCCATGTTATTCATCTTCGCATATTTTATATTTTTATATATGGTATGTTTAGACATATAGCTTTCTTCAGCTGTTTAGCTAAGATTGCATATGTTGTTTGGCACAAGGTGTTCCTGATTGGAAATCCCACCTATTCCATTGAGGAGCTCTTGGATGATTTTGCACTATATTTCCACAATCAGGCATTCTTCGGTCTCATGTACAATGCAGTTCTGTTTAGAGTTGGGTTGTGTTGCAAGGGTGTAGCAGTGGAGGAGAGAAATCTCCAATTTCTGAGCTAGTTTTCTATTGGAGGGATCATCTGGAGGCTTGTGAGGAAGACTTTATGGCTTCATCACACATTTTTACACCAGGCCAAGTAGCAGTCATAAGCTACAACGCAGTTTCCTGCAGAAACTGCGTTATTTTTGGAGAGCAGCTGCAGTAGTGGGTTTATTGCCCTAATTGGAGTGTTTAGGTTTCCTGTGTGGGGATCAGCCCTTCATTTAGGAGATATGTTGGAGGAGGATCAGCCATATTTTATATCATATCAGCCATCTCCCATCAGTGATTTATTTGCAGAGGTTATTCAGCCCTAGGGCCAAAACTGCTATATTTTGTAAAGTGTATATTTATGGAAACCTTTTCTGGGTTGTCCTAAAATCCTGTTTTGGAGCATGGATCTCTAGCCTTTTCATTTTTGGAGCATTTTATCAGCATAAATATATTTATATCTCTTTTATTTTCTATTCTCTCTTAGACAACGCAGTTTTCTAGGTTCATCTATTTCATGTGTTAACAACATTTTAGATCTAGGTGTATGCTTTCATGAGAGGCTTATTTGGCCAACTTGAGTGATCTTTTCCTCAAGATATTGTACCTATTTTTCTATTATAATCATAATGGAATGGATCTATTGTTGTCTCATGACTTGATCCATTATATTTCTGCATATTTCCAATTTTATCCACTCTATTCCTGCCTTTCCCATTTGGGAATATTACAGTGGTATCAGAGCATAATCTTGGCTTAGCCTATGTACTTCAGCCATTATGTCATCCAAGGAGGCTGACATAAGGATGAAATAATGAAGGAGAAGGTATGCAGAAGATATGAAGGAAAAACCTCATTTTCAGGAAGGAAGGATTTCTCAAAACTTCTTCTTCAAACTATGTAGTGCATTAGCATAGACATCAAAGAAATGAGAATGGAGAGCGACGCAACCTAAGCTGCGTTTACCCACATATTATGCATTTCAAAATTTCATGTCACGTTAGCCAGGAAATTATTTATTCCATATTTAGTGGAATCCGTCTTAGTTGATTCTGACAGTAGAATGTTTAAACAGAAGCTATCTCACTTTCATAATATCAACTCTTTTTATTTATAAAAACCCAACCATTATCCATAATGTGATTAAGCCTTTCTATTATGCTATATTTCTATTATAATTTTATATAACAGAAAAATACCTATAAATCATTAAAATATACTTACTCTTCACCAATCCTATTTGTTGTTCACGAATGCCAATAAATATTAATATGGGTCCATAGGTATCCAACCTCACCTATCCACCGTCAATCATATGCACTCATCAAATTTACGGAAATCACATTTCAAACTCTATGATGTTTAAGGTTTTATAATTTTCGAAATAGGCAGTTTCTTTATGCCACGTGTCACTTTAATATCCCAAAATGGGAAAACGCGGCAATACATGCAATGAAAATGCTATCTTCAGAGAAATGTGTAAAAAAAGTGAGCATAGACTCATAAAATGTGTTAAGAAACACATTTCCATCATTTAGTGTTATAGCAACAACTTATTTTACCTTTTATGATCCCAAAAGTTGGGGAAATGCAACAATAAGGGCCATAAAAGGGTTGTCTTCAGTAAATTATGCTATAAATATGAGAAAGGGGACTTGGATCCCTTAGTTCATACAATATGCATCTCACATGCAGAATGGGAGAAAAAATAAATCACTCTAGCCAAGTTAAACAAGTCTCCCCAAGCCAATACAACTGAAAATTGCCCTAATCCCATGACTTATACCCACAGAAAATCCTGAAGAATGTAACAAAATTATTTTAATGAGGGTTTATGCAGAAATTTATGAGAAATTATAGATCAGTAGATTTCAATCACTCAATGGCTGAGAAAAGTGGAGATATCTTCCTTTTTATACAATATGAGAATCACCCGGCAAGGGCTGCATGAAAGTACAAGTATAAAATGGAAGATCTGCAGATATAGATCTGAAATAACATAGTTATACTATATTTCTATATATATGTAGCTGAAATTTACAAGAAATATAAGAAGAAGCTTTATACAAGTCTTCAGGGAGAAGGGTTGGCCCTTTCCCCAAGGAATAAGCGCAAGGTCAAGGGTCTTGACCCTGCTACTGCAACACAGAGAGAAATGATGCAGTTCCTGCAAGGGAATACACTGTAGGAGATGTAAATTAAATTTTCCACATGCCAAGATCTAAAATGAGCTCAGAAATCTTCCTCACTGATCTCCCAAAGAGAGGAATGTTTCCCCCTCTGAAAAACAAGCTAAGGAAGTGGTGTTGTGCACCTTCCATTGCAACACGCTGCAACACAGCATTACACTCTACAGAAATAATGATGTGGCTGAAGGAATATGCTTGGCCTCAAGCCTGAGTGTGGAAAACTAAGTATAATGATCCTCCAAGAGAGTTCTCAGGGTAGGAGAAGGAATCCCTAAGCAGGAATTCCTTCTGCTAAACAGCACTGCAATCTCAACTCAACAGCTGAAGAATGCTAAATAGTCATGCAGACCATAAAATAAATAATCATCAAGCTAACCTCAAATGGATACCATTCTCTTCCTTATAAGCTATGTGAGGCTCCTCACCTTGGGTCCCACCCATTAGGGTTTCCACATGCACATGATCAATCTCCCTCCAAAAGTGTGTTGTATCTCCATTAAGGCCACTCTCCCTTAACAACGCTATTTGATTTGGTTAAAGTTGGCCTCTTCAACCTGCTTCATCCCTTTTCACACCCAAGTGTCTTCAATCCAACTTTCATATTTCTATCTAATCTGATCCTTGTTCACATTGAGCTATTTACACTGGTGATCCACTCCTCTTCATGCATGTTGTTGACTTGGTCAAACTTGACTTTGTCCACATGCAAAAGTCCCCTTTCACACATGAGGGTGTGAAATCCAGCTAGTACAATGATCCCCTTTCATACCAAGAGGTTTTTTATGTTGATTTAAGTTAATTATGGGTCTTCTCCCCCATTTATTCATGTACTAGCTGCAAAAACCAAAAATCATTATTCCAATTAGCTGCATGCTAATTTAGGAATATTACAGTCCTCCCCTCCCAAATGTTGCTTGTCCTCAAGCAACTGCAAGGATAGAACTGAATATTTTCCTCCTCTCCTCCCATAGCATCCTCATATGATGAACATGTATAAGGAATATGATGTTGTCTCAACAATGAATCTCCATAGTGCCCCTCCTAAGCATGCAAGCTAGCTTTTGGTGAGCATCCCAAATAGCCATCATCATGAAAAGGTAAAATACTCAAGGAGGAAACTATGTGCTCTCTAGAGGCCCTCTCAAGGCATGGTGACTGAAATGTGTTGGGAACTATCATTCCCATGTAAAACCTTCATCCCCATGCTATCACCCATACAAGATGAGTCACCCTCCAACATGGCAACTCATGAGAGATCTCCTCCACCTTTGGCTCCTACAATGTAGGTGGGCTGAATAACTGATCATGGTAGAAAAAATGGCCTACCCCACATTTTCTTCCTCTCCATTTATGATAATTGTAGAGAAAATTCTGATTTTGGGCTGCAATAAGGTTGCCCTCAAGTGGCAAGAAGAGGATTAGATCTCCAAAGATCCTTTCTCCCATGTCATGAATCATGCTGGCCCAAATCATCCCATTCAAAATGAATGGCACATCATCACCATTTGGCATCCAAATCAGAAAAATGTTGAAGGTTATATGTAATTTTGGATGATACCAATGGTTTATCAAGTGGATACAGTGCAGCCTTCCCAACTGCTGATTTAGATCATCATGTGGCAAGTGGTATTTCAACAAGATGACTGTTGTGCATGTTTTCATATCTACCATGAGGTGGTAAATAGCATTATATATCAGCTGAGTACAATGAGAATGACAACACACTTTTCCAAAGTCATGTAGAGAAGGGTTATCTCCATCATAGAGGCTGGTTCTATCATGACCATGAAGCCCATAAATAATCTTTCCCTCTTGTGGAGCAATGCACTGTACATACATGGTGAGAAAATGTACATACTCAATGAAATAATCAATAAGTACAGAAATATATTTCTTACCATGCATAATGAGTAGGTTTAAAGTGAGGTCCATGGATGAGTCCTCCATGAGAATCTTCTCATAAAAATCTACAGCAAGAGAGGATGCATGCTTCCCTTGGAACACCTCATCAATAGAAACATACTCCCAAGTGACAGCGTTGTTGGCCCTAGTGATAAGGCTCTTTTCACTCCATGATCCCCTTCCTTGACATTCCACATGTCAAAATCATCCACTATCATGCTGCTATGTGGGGAAACCTTCTTCCTATGTGGAAGCCTCTCCTTATCCTTCAATGTTGAAGGGTAGCCTCTTTGCACCCTGAATGTGCCATACATTCCTCTTGAAATATCATGATGATTATGGAGAAATTTCAGCCCATACTCTCCCAATAGTAACCATAGCAACAAGGACTCTGGCTTCCTTCTTGCATTATCATAATGAAAATCATGGAGCAAAAATACAATAATGGACATGTGAGATGTCTCATCAACATAGTAAAAACAAGCTCCCTTATGCCACATCATGTGGGAGTTATCCTTCCTCCCAAACCAAAGTACATACATGAGATACATCTCAAAAAGAAATATATGTGAATACATGAGACATACCTCAAACAAGGGTAAATTCATGGACATAATATTTAACATGTGATGTCCAAACTCTCCTTTTAACAACCAAAGCAACCATGCCTTCTTTTTATGCATCCTATCATTGAGATATAAGGCATGAGACAAGAAAATATGAATATTTGGGTAGTAACCATACTCACCCAAGATAAACCAGCGTAGCCATGCTTCTTGCTAGCTTGTATCATAGATCTACAAGTGGTTTGGAAACCCCTTGCTCCATAATGTCATCCACTCATCCCAATGTGGGTGATGGATCTCATTCTACAAATACTTGGTATCCTCACATTGTAGGACACCAACCTCCTCAAATATTTGAATAAATTTTCACTTCATGAAATGTTGAAGTGCACCTCCAATGGGATCTCTTAATGAGACCTTATCCACATGCATGGCCTTCCAAAACCAATGGGATATGGGATCTGTTGCAAGTAGAAGTCTCTTTTTGAGTTGTGGCATGCTCATTGAGAAAGTGTCATCTAGTGAGGAGAAAATGTTTCTCACCTCAAAATGTCTACCATTTTTCATTGCTTCCTGAGTGAAGTTGACATCTGAATGCTCCCATGAGGAATGGGTCCTTCTTACTTTACTGTTGTGCTTGGACAGCGTAGTGCAACTATGTTGCTCTAGACTAGCAGTAAGTGATGATCCTGGGTCATGCAACAGCAGATTTCCACAATCCTCTAAAATATTTTCTGCAATGATAGAAAGTGGAAATTCAATCATACCTTGATGGGATTTGGTAACACCTTGTATGGCTGCAAGAGTTCCTCCTGCCATTGTGTTGGCTCCCTCAACTGTTGATGTTGAAGGTTGTTCCTCCAAGGTTGTGACAGTGTTGGTACAAGCCTCCTCAAATGGTGGTGAGGATTCCTCCCTCTCTGATCTTTCTTCATCAAACCTCTTGATCACCCTCTGAGTGAAATCTACAAAATTAGATACTCTTGCATGACTTATATGACTGAACCACCAAGTGCTTGCCTTTCCCTCCATGTGCAACGTTGCAATCTCTACTGCTTCTCTCTCTACCAATGGATGTAGTAGGAAGAATGCATCGAGTCTTCTTGCCTAATCCCTTGCTGAAGATGATCCATCAAAAGTAGAAAATTGGAACCTATTGAGCCTTATTCTTCTTGTGCTACAAGGTCTCCTTTCTTCCTCCAGTTGAATGAACTACGGGAAGGCTAGAGTCCCCTTGAAGGCTCTAGGTTGAGATTTGTACTCAAAAAGGTATTCACTTAGAATCTGATGATCCAAGTGTTCTCCATGCTTCTTGTCTTCTTCTTTATGAGAATATAAATTGCATGGTCCTTCCTCTTCTTGAAACCCTCTAGGAGTTTCATGGCATCTCTTCTCCTTCCTCTACTTAACCTCCCGGGAGAGGTTCTTTCTGGATCTAAAAAGTGATGAGAGAAAACTCATTCTCTCCATAATTTTGATCTTTTCTCCTTCTCTTTATTCTTCTGATAGCGGGAACTCACAGGCTGAGCCAAAGATCATGCTCTGATACCATTGTAATATCCCAAAATGGGAAAACACAATAATACATGCAATGAAAATGATATCTTCAGAGAACTATGTAAAAATAGTGAGAATCAACTCATAAAATGTGTTAAGAAACACATTTCCATCATTTAGTGTTACAGCAGGAACTTATTTTACCTTTTATGATCCCAAAAGTTGGGTAAATGCAACAATAAGGGCCATAAAAAGGTTGTCTTTAGTAAATTACGCTATAACTGTGAGAAAGGGGACTCGGATCTCTTATTTCATATAATATGCATCTCACATGCAGAATGGGAGCAAAAACAAATCACTCTAGCCAAGTTAAACAAGTCTCCCCAAGCCAATACAACTCAAAAATGCCCTAACCCCATGACTTATGCCCACATAAAATCTTGAAGCATGTAATAGTGTTATTTTAATGAGGGTTTCTACAGAAATTTATGAGAAATTATAGATCAGGAGATTTCAATCACTCAATGGTTGGGAAAAGTGGATATCTCTTTCTTTTTATACAATATGAGAATCACCCGGCAAGGGCTGCATGAAAGTACAAGTATAAAATGGCAGATCTGTAGATATAGATTTAAAATAACGTAGTTATACTAAAAATCTATATATATGTAGCTGAAATGTACAAGAAATAGAAGAAGAAGCTTTATACAAGTCTTTAGGGAGAAGGGTTGGCCCTTTCCCCAAGGAATAAGCTCAAGGTCAAGGGTCTTGACCCTGATACTACAACACATAGAGAAATGATGCAGTTCCTGCAAGGGACTACGCTGTAGGAGATGTAAATTACATTGGACACATTCGAAGATCTAAAATGAGCTCAGAAATCTTCCTCGTTGATCTCCCAAAGAGAGGAATGCTTCCCCCACTGAAAAACAAGCTAAGGAAGTGGTGTTGCGCACCTTCCACCGCAACACCCTGAAACACAACGTTACACTCTGCAGAAATAATGTTGTAGCTAAAGGAATATTCTTGGCCTCAAGCATGAGTGTGGAAAAATGAAGTACAATGCTCCTCCAAGAGAGCTCTCAAGGTAGGAGAAGGAATCCCTAAGCAGGAATGCATTGTGCTAAACAACACTGCAATCTCAACTCAACAGCTGAAGAATGCTCAATAGTCATGCAGACCATAAAATCAATAATCATCAAGCTAACCTCAAATGGCTACCATTCTCTTCCTTATAAGCTATGTGAGGCTCCTCACCTTGGGTCCCACCCATTATGGTTTCCACATGCACATGATCAATCTCCCTCCAAAAGTGTGTTGTATCTCCATTAAGGCCACTCTCCCTTAACAACGTTGTTTAATTTGGTCAAAGTTGACCTCTTCAACCTGCATCATCCCTTTTCACACCCAAGTGTCTTCAATCCAGCTTTTATATGTATGTCTAAGTTGATCCTTGTTCACATTGAGTTATTTACACTGGTGATCCACTCCTCTTCATGCATGCTGTTGACTTGGTCAAACTTGACTTTGTCCACTGATCCAGATTTATGCAAGAACGTAACAGAATAAAAACATAACCATAAATACAGAGATGCAGTGGAAATAACACTTCATTTCATTAATATCAAAGAACTAAAATTTGCTTATAGACAATGGAAATAAAACTAGCTAGGCCTCTGGTAGCTATCTTTGAGAAGAGATGCGGCAGCTACAGGCCTCTGAACTGAGTTACAATGAGGCTTGAGAACCTATTTATTATTTAGAAACAATGGGAAATCCTAAACATCCAAAAACCTAACCCTAGGAGATGAAGCGCCAAAACTATGGGCCCCGTTTGGGTAAATTGGTGTTTCAACTTCCCAGGGGCGTAACTTTGGCATACGATCTCCGTTTGACGCGTACCATACCTCGTTAAAAAGATCTATCCGAGGACTACAAATTTGGAACAAGCAACATGGTCCATGGACCCATGTTGCCCTCCGTTTTCCCAAATAACGTCGTTTAGGCCTCAAAATGGCCCTGTTCCTAGACCCGAACAACTCAGTGCCGTAAGTTGTGCCAAAACCCGAAAACCGAAAGAGACAATGGTGGGGGCCCTGCGGAATAGTTGGGTGAGCCACCAATATCCACCGGATCATTCCTCCCGAAGCAATGGTCCCTATCACATTGAGTTCCTCCATCGATGAGGAAATTTCCCGCCGAACTTGGTCCCCAGAACCATACTTCGGTGCAGTGAGGCCGTCACCATACCGATACAGTTGGATCTTATGTTGGTGAGTGTTCTTGATTTGCATGTCCATGATACAATCTGTGGTGGCCTGTTCCATGCAGTCTGGGTTTAACTCTGTTGGTGTGAGTTGTTTTGCAATGTCCGAGGTGTCCAGTAGAGGTGGGAAGTAAGGACAAAGGCGATCCACATTGAAGACCGGGTGCGTATCAAGTGAAATGGTGGAATATTGAGCCAAGGTCAGTTCCCTATAGCATTGGTGATGGTGTATGGCCCATATTGGAGCGGGCGAAGCTTGCGGTGGGGTCCAGTGAGGCGCTCCTTCTGCAAATGTAGCCATACTTTGTCGCCCACCTGGAAGTTGTGTGGCACCCGGTGTTGATCATGGCGCTGCTTGTACTTCGCATTGGCTCTTTCCAATATATCATGAACCTGTTGGCGGATGTGTTGAATGTGCTCGATGAAGCTACTTGCTTTGTCAACTTCAGACTGGACGTGCGCTGAATCAGCCTGAGCAGCTGCAAATGGCATGGCTACGTCAATGGGACATAGTGGCTAGAATCCCAAGCCCACCTGAAAGGGGCTATGGCCAATTGAACTATGGAGAGCTCGATTATAACTATGTTTTACATAGGGGAGGCTCTCATCCCATGTGCGTAGATGCTTTGAATTGTACATGCGCAGAATGTGTACAATCATTCTGTTGACGACCTCTGTCTGGCCATCTTTTTGGGGATGGAAAGCTGTAGACTTGGTGAGCTTGGTATCCAACATTGACCAGAGGCTGGACCAAAATGTACTGAGGAACCTGCTATCCCAATCTGATATGATAGACTGTGGGATCCCAAAGTGCACCCACACTCGTTCAAATAAGATTTTAGTAGTGGCTTCTGCTGTGATATTCTTCTTGCAGGCCGCCATAATGGCCATCTTCAAGAATCTGTCGACGACCACGAAAACACAGTCATTTCCCTGCTTAGTAGAAGGCAGGCCTGACATGTAATCCATGGAGATGGATTCCCAAGGTCGAATAGGGGTAGGTAGCAGAGTATATAGGCCTTGCTTCTTGATGTTCGGTTTGGCAATGGCACAAGCAGTGCAAGATCTGATGTGCTTCTTGACATCCTTTCGAAGGTTCGGCCAATAGAAATAATTTTGCAAGATTTCTACTGTTTTCTTGACCCCAAAATTCCTAGCGACTCGACTGTAGTGTGCTTCCCATATCATCTCGGCACGCTTTCTTGAAGGAACACAAAGGTGTCCCAGGTGACATAAAAGTGCATCTTGGAGGTCAAAATTTGGAACTTGTGTACCCCCCAAGAGTGCTTTGTAAGTGTGGAAAAATTTTGGGTCACTCTCATAGAGAAGCGGCCAATCAGAAGTCTCGTGCCCACAAGAGTTGAGCACGGTGGTGAGTGCCACAATCGGTGGTCGGCTGAGGTAGTCTGCAACATTATTGGTGCTACCCTTCTTGTACTTGATGTTCAAATGAAACTGTTGCAGATATGTGGACCACTTCTGATGGAAATCATTCTGCAACTTCCCTTGTGTGTGTATGAACTGCAAGGGCCGGTGGTCTATGTGGATGATTTTTTCCTTCCCCAAAATGTAATGCTTCCATTATCGAAAAGCTTGCACAATGGAATACATTTCTTTGTCATAAGTGGGATACTTGCGAACTGTGTCAGACAATGTCTCACTGTGATATGCCACTGGATGTCCCTGTTGAGTAAGAACTGCCCCAATAGCATAGTCAAAGGCATCTGTCTCGATCTCAAATGGATGTTGCAAGTCTGGTAAAGTGAGCACTGGGGCAGAACAGAGACGATTTTTCAATTCTATGAATGCCTTCTGTTGAGGATCCGACCAAAATAATTTTTCTCTCGCTCCTCCCTTGGTGACTTGACTCAAGGGCCAAGTGCTATGAGAGAATCCCAACACAAACATCTGGTAGAAATTAGCAAGACCCAGAAAGTTGTGAAGCTCTGTTATAGTGGTTGGGGCTAGCCAATCCCGAATGACTTGGATCTTGGCTGGATCCACATGCACCCCCCTTTCATCAATAATGTATCCCAGATATTGAATCTGGGTCATGCCAAAAGTTCACTTCTCCAAATTGGCACACAACTTGTGTTGCCGCAGTGTTTGGAGGACTTGTCAGATGTGGTGAAGGTGCTCTTCCCAAGTCTGGCTGAAGATCAGAATGTCATCCAAGTACACCACTACAAATGAGTTGGTGAATGGCCGCAAGATGTCTTCCATCATCCTCATGAAGGTTGCGGGAGCATTCGTCAACCCGAAAGGCATGACCAGCCATTCGAAAAGGCCTTCCTTGGCTTTGAAGGCAGTCTTCCACACATCGGAGGGTTCAATCGGTACCTGGTGATACCCAGACCTCAAGTCAATCTTGCTGAAATATTTTTCACATTTGAGTTGGTCCAGAAGGTCATCAATCCGTGGGATCAGGTACCTATTCCAGACAGTGATCTTTTTCAGCGCTCGATAGTCAATACAGAGTCTCCACGTCCCATCCTTCTTCTGTACCAACATGATCGGGCTCCCACAGGGCGATGAACTTGGTCAGATGTGACCTTTCTACAACAGCTCTTGAATCTACCTCTTGATTTCATCGTTCTCCATAACAGAGTGCCGATAGATCGGTCCATTGGGTAGCGGTGCACCTGGGGTCAGATCAATCGGGTGCTTGAACTAACAGTGCAGAGGAACCCCTGTAGGTGAGGTGAAGATGTCCCCGTACTCCTCCACAACCTTATCCATTTGTTGTTGTCGTGCAGAGGAGCCCTGTCTGGAGGTCTTGGCCATAGTCTTCTTCTTGCCCTAGGGGCGGATCATCGGGAAAAAAAATTTCCTGGTTTGGGAAATGAGCTTACTGCATTGTTTTTCAATAACCAAAGAGATAGTGGCAGGAGGTGGTACCTCTGGTATCCTGTACAACTTATTTCCCAAAGTAACAATAACAGCGCGAGGCCGAGACTCATACACAGCATGACGCTTCCACAAGTATGGTTGTCCTAATAATACATCAGAAACATCAATAGGAGCAACATCACATAATACCTCATCCGTGAAGGGCTTGATGTTATAGGGAAGGCGGCACTGCTGGCTGACGCAGAGATCTCGTCCTTGGTGAAGCCACCCAATGGTGTATGGATGTGGGTGAGTTGTGGTTGGCAAGCCCAATCGCTTCATGGCGTCTGCTGAAATGAGGTTCTTTTGGCTCCCATTGTCAACAATGAACTATATCGAGGAGCCCTTTACCGACATCTGGGAGTGGAAGAGACGTTCCTCCTCCTATGGATCTTCCGGTTCCTCCTTTCGGATCTTTGTAGTGGAAATAGTGGCATTGGGCTCCGCATCAATAATTTGTTTCCCTTTTTCATTCCCCTTATTAGGTTATGATTCAGAGTCGGAGCATGCATCTGACTCAGAAGCCCGCATCTCAGCCACCAGCGACTACTTGGCCCGACACTCACTTGTGTTGTGAGTGGAGCTCTTATGGAACTCACACCACTTTCCCGTGTCCTTCTTTGGCTTTGCGGTGTTGTTCTTTACTTGTGGCTTTGACAGGTTGTCTTGAGTTGCCATGCCTTGCCTCTATCCTTTTTTCTATGGTTTGGGAGCACCTTTCCCTTGCTTTTGATTCGCAGATCCAAAGTCTCGCTTCTTCTGTTTGAATTTCTGCTCAATCTTGGCAGCATACCGATATGCTGTACCAAGCGAGGAGATGTCGAGGAACTCCATTTCCTCCTGAATGTATCTGTGCAGACAACTACGATACTTTAGCACCAGATGTTTCTCTGAATCTTTGATACCCAACTTGGTGCGCAGGGTATGGAACAGATTCGTCAGCTTATGCACATCTTGATCCCTTTGTTGTCGCAGCGTGGTCCATTGTATGTACTTGTCCTCGTAGCTCCCCACGGGATAGTATTGTTCCTTGATGGCATCTCAGAAATAATTCCAAGTGGGTACAGCCAAGAACAGAGAGGGTTCTGTCTCTTCCTTTTTCTCACAGTGGGTTTCCCACTAGTCCTTGACATGGGGGGCAGCTTTGAGGAGTGCAAAAATAATCTTCTCCCTGTCGGAAAAGTCCTGAACCGAGAAATATCCTTATAATAGATTCAACCATATATCTACGGCATCTGCATCTATTTGACCCTCAAATATGGGAATGTCAAAATTTACTTGTACCTTAAAAGGAGTCTCACCTCCAAAGTGGTTGTTGGATGCAGATGCGACGCCAGTGGGCAGCCGTTGAAGGATCTGAGCAAAGTTATCCATCATCGCGTTCCTTTTTTTTCGAGGGCCTCCTCGAGCAATATTTTGATAGGATCTTCTGCTCCCTCATCTTTCTTTTCGTCCCCCATGGGCGTCCGTCGGGGTTTGCGAGGCTGATCTTGCAAAGGTTCCACTAGATCGAGCCCTAACTCCTTATACCCCGACCTCGTTGGGGGCATGCAAAGAAGGATCGAGAAAAATCAGATCGCTCTGATACCACTGAACGAATTTATGTAGGAACGCAACAGAATAAACACATAACCATAAATACAGATATGCAGCGGAAATAACAGTTCATTTCATTAATATCAAAAAACTGAAATTTTCTTACAGATAGAATGGAAATAAAACTAGCTAGGGCGCTAGTAGCTATCTCTGAGAAGAGATGTGGCAGCTACAGGCATATGAAATGAGTTACAATGAGGCTCGAGGGCCTATTTATTATTTAGAAACAATGGGAAATCCTAAACATCCAAAACCCTAACCCTAGGAGATGAAGCGCCAAAACTATGGGCCCCGTTTGGGTAAATTGGTGTTTCAACTTCCCAGGGGCGTAACTTTGGCATAAAATCTCCGTTTGACGTGTACCATACCTCGTTAGAAATATCTATCCCAAGAATACAAATTTTGAATGAACAACATCGGTCCATGGACCCATGTTGCTCTTCGTTTTCCCAAAAAACGTCGTTTAGGGCCTCAAAACGGCTCCGAAAGTTCAGGACCCGAAAAACTGCTAAAAATAGTAAGTTGTGCCGAAACTGAAAAAAACTGAAAGAGACAATGGTGGGGCCCCAAGTGGAATAGGTCGGTGACCACCAATATCCACCTAGATCATCCACATGCAAAAGTCCCCTTTCACACATGAGGGTGTGAAATACAACTACTACAATGATCCCCTTTCATACCAAGAGATTTTTTATGCTGATTTAAGTTAAGTATGGGTCTCCTCCCCCATTTATTCATCTACTAGGTGGAAAAACAAAAAATCAATATTCCAATTAGATGCATGCTAATTTAGGAATATTACAGTCACCCAACAAACTGTATCGCACAACTCCACCCTTTACCGTTTACCACTTTCAATCTGTGCGAATATAGTTTACTAGTTTTGTAAAACCGGTTTTACTATTCAGCGCCATCAATTCATGATTTCCATCTTCTCACAACTTTCTCCTTTACGTGCTCAATTCCAATCTTACTCCAGCAAATTCTTATCACAATTTCAGGATTAAGGTTAATTACAGTACCTCATGTCCACCATTTCATGGATTGAATACTTTGCAACCTTCTTATCTCCATCTTCTATTAATGCAGTAAAACCCAAAATAAGTAGCCGCAAAACATCGATACATCAAGTCAAAATGTGACATCAAACTATGGATCTCACTTCACTATTTATACACAGTGTTCTTCATAAATGTCTCACTTCACTATTTTATATATAAGTTTTATACACAACGGAATGTGTAATATCTCCTTTGCAATGCTTTATACGATGTCAGCCCACAGTGGCGAAATGCAACCAGATGGATTTGGACCTCAATTTAGAAGGCCGAATTATTTTTTTTGTGGCAATGATCCATTCTGTGATTGATGCTAATTCCTTGACATACGCAAATCACACAGAATTCAATAAATGAATATTCGACCTCTTAAGAACACGCAGTCTAATACATTCAATAATCCTATAGCTCAAAATGACGGAATTTCCTTTGATTCTGCCAATTTCGCCTGCACACAATATAACTCAATAATGAAACACGAACTCAGAATTTGAGTTCTTTATATTGATACTCAATATTTACATAGGAATTTTCTTCTGGCCTGATATTCAAATCAATAGCCTCTTTCCTCCTAATGCCCATAGGCTACAATCAAAGCCTTAACTAACTGATATGATCCTTAATCTCCCTCTATCTTTAATGCCTTGAGGCTTACAATTTATACAATTGGATTCTAAAACCAATTTTGGTTTAGATACACTATATTCTCAATCAAATCCTGAATATCCTCTAAATCCTAAAATCTCTCTTTTATCTCTAAGGATTCTTTCAAATCCCCAGATTCATGAAACCAATTTTAATTTAGGATTTACAATTAATTCTCAAATCTCTCAATCTTTCAACTATCCTAATTCTCTCATATTCTATTTCGAGAACATTTACAAAAATACTCTCAATATTTAATTAATCCTATTTTAAAATATTGAAATCACTCAACTCCAAACAAATTATTTTTTTTGTTACATAAGAATCCAATTTCTTGGGAAATATAAGACCCCCTATATCTATTAAAATACAAAGAATTTTTTAAGCCTAATGCTCCTGCATCAGACTCCCAAAGTAAAAATAATTATGATCTCCTGATCATGTGCTTCTAACCTTTGCCTCCTGGATCCCATACTTTATTTTGTTGTTGTCATAAGCTACATTGTCTTCATCATTCTTCATCTGCACTTTTCTAGGCTTACATACTTTATTCTGCATCTTCCCACTAGCTATGCTTTCACATTATATTCTTGTCCTTTTCCTTGTTGTTGCTTCTTTTCTTTCTTGATGTTGTCTTCTTTCGAGACACCATCATCAACCTTCTTATGCTTTCAATCTCTATGTCTAGGTTATCTTCTGACTGGTAACCACTCTGCCATTTGTTGTTGGTTCCAATTTCTGCTGCAAATATTGTGGTAGATATTTCTCCAAATACTCTTATAGATATTTTTCTAGACATTGCTACCTCCCAGACTTCTTGAATATATATTAAGATATATCCCTCTGAAACATCCCTCTTCTACTCACTATCTACAAATTTACTTTCAAAAAATAAATTATCTTCTAATTCGTTAACTGCAATAACATAGTCATTCATTATTCTTTGTATACTAGTAAGCATAATCAATTTCGGAAAACTAGTATCTACTTCTGCCTCTTCCACAACTTGAGACATTCCCACATCTTTGTCTGCAATTCCTTTCTCTTGTTCAAATGTTTCCAGCAAGCATTTTAGCCATTCCCTTTGTACTTGTTTCATTTCAAACATATCATCAACATGTTGTAATTTAGTTTCACCATAACCTTCTTCTGCTTCCTTGACAACCTTCAGTGATTTTCCTTCACCTCCTTGATTGATTCTGACAATCAATTCAAATTCTTCAAACACTATATTCTTTATCAAAATAGAATTATGATTCTTCACCACTGTAATATTTCTAAGGGTCTATTCTACAGTCTTCTCTTGGCCAATTGGATAATCCAATTCCTCCTTGTCTTCAACAATAACAAGTGCCTTCATATAATACATGACTGTTCCACCTTCTTTGGAATCTATGAGTTCCTTCTACTGCAACAATTCAACTTAATCTTCATCAGAAAGACACTCTTAAACATAACTTGTTTGAAAATTTTCAACTTTATTCAAGACAACTCCAAGAGATGGATTGTCTTCTGCAACACCTGTAAACATAGTCAAATTATCAATTGCAAAATCACAATACCCAATGGTCTCATTTGATGATCCAGTCACCAAATCTTCTTCTTGTGGTTCTAAGTCTCTTTCAAGACTCGGAAAATTTTTACTGTCTTTCTTTCCATCTTCCAAGGTTATCTCCACTGTGCCAATCACCATGATAAAATGATGATCCTTCACGATGTTTCAAGATAAAATAATTTTTGTTTCATTAGATTTTCTAACATTTTCCATTTGTTGTCCTCCTTTACCTACATAATTAACACATGAATTATCAGTTTTAAAAATACAAGACCTCAATGTCTCTTTCTCCTCTGGAAATATCTCAGTATACTGCTTTGAAATTTCCTCTAACTCCTTTTTCAACACATTAGTATGCTGATTTAAATCCTCCATGAGATTGTTAGCTAGTCTCTCCTTCATATCATCTGTTTCAAGAATATCTCTCTGCTTTGGTTCACAATAATGAACTTATTTGACTTGATTAATCATTCTTACATCCTTATCCTCTGTTTTATGACTATCATTCATGACAATTTCTTTGTCTTTCTCTTTCAGCAATTCATCTTGAGTATAGATCCTCTGCTTTTCCAACTCTCTTCTTTGAAGATTTAATTTTCTATATAACTCAACAATTTCAATTGGGGTAGAATTTGTAAACTTTACACAATTTTCACACCTTCACTTGTTGTTGACCTATCATCATATGGTCCTTCTTCCTTTGTTTCAATATTCTGCAGCATATTTCCATGAGACCCTTCTATCTCCTTTTCTTTCTGAGATCCTACTATCTCAGCTTTAATCTGAACAGATTTTAGATTCAGCTCCTTCTCCTTAACAAACTTCAACATTTTTTCATCATCCTGTGATGTACCTACAATCATACACAAATCATTAGTTTTAAGAACATAAGACCTTTGAGTCTCGTTCTTTCTTTAAGCACTAGTCTTTCACAATGTACTTTCTAGTTTCCAGCCAATATTATTTGTTGTGACTCAATTCCTTTGAGTATTTCTTTTTCCAAAAAAGAAATATGTATATGTTCAAGTTCTCTGAACTTTTTCATCTGCTTAGGATTCGATTTCTTTTTCAATAGGTTCCATCTAACCCATTTCCTCATTCTCCATCCATGCTTTCAGCATTCATTCTCTATCTCATGTAGCCATCACTGTAGTACCTCTAGTTGTATTTTCATCACTACAATATCTCTTTCTCGAACCTCATCACTTATCTTATCTCTATAGCATTCTTTAGAATCTCTTCTCTGATCCTCCATGACCATCTTCCTCATGAACTCATCCATGCTTGATTGGTGATCTACAACATAGCCTTCTCTTGTAGAAATCTCCTTTTGCTACTCAATACCCTATCAAGCTTCCTTTCTGAGTTTGACCTCTTCCTAGGTATTCTTTTGGTTCACTCTCTTGAACCTGTTATTCCTTTCGCTGTTGCACTCAGTCACCTTCCATTTTTCATAAATTTTTACCAGTTCCTCCATCACTGCTTCTTAAGACTTGGATCTTTCTTTGTTTTCATCTTGTCTGCAACCAGAATTATGCAACCAAAATATTCAAACCAGATTAAAATAAAACACATTATCTCACCTTTAAGATCTCTGCATGACCTTGTTCTCCTCATTCATTTGTACTTTGAATGGATTGTTTTCATTTATTTCGACAAATGTCTATTACACATCAACTCCATGTATCTGCTGCTTATCAAATTTTAATATCTAATTTCCTCTTACTTCCTCCATCACACATGCATTCTTTACAATTCTAAATAAATAATAATAATACTTTAACCTTCAAAAGAGCTTTTTCCAACTCTGATACCACTTGACACAGCCTAAGATTCGTTTAGCCACATATTATGCATTTCAAAATTTCATGTCTCGTTAGCCAGAAAACTCTTTATTCCATATTTAGTGGAATACCTCTCAGTTGATTCTGACAATATAATTTTTAAACGGAAGCTATCTCACTTTCATAATATCCACTCTTTTTATTTATAAAAACCCAACCATTATCCATAATGTGATTAAGCCTTTCTATTATGCTATATTTCTATTATAATTTTATATAACAGAAATATACCCATAAATCATTAAAATATAATTACTCCACCAATCCTATTTTTTTTTCACAAATTCAAATAAATATTAATCTGGGTCCACAGCTATCCCAACTCACCTATCCACCGTCAATCATATGCACTCATCAAATTGACGGAAATCGCATTTCAAACTCCACAATGTTTAAGGTTTTTATAATTTGCAAAATAGGAAGTTTCTTTATGCTACATGTCACCCACCAAATTGTATCACACAACTCCACCCTTTACCGTTTACCACTTTCAATATGTGTGAATACCATTTACTAGTTTTGTAAAACCGGTTTTACTGTCCTGCGCCATCAATTCATGATTTCTGTCTTCTCACAGCTTTCTCCTTTTGGGTAATACGTGCTTAATTCCAATCTTACTCCAGCAAATTCTCATCGCAATTTCAGGATTAAGGTTCATTACAATACCTCATGCCCACCATTTCATGGATTGAATACTTTGCAACTGTAATGTTCCCAATTTTTAGCCTCAAGCTAAAAGGAACATTATAGTTAGCAGTATTTTATTTAGTTAAATAAAATGGGTAAGGAGGCCCCATAATCCTTGAGAAGAAATAATAAACACTCCTCATGTGAAAGGAGGAAGAATAAAGCAGCTGATTTGAGCACCACATGGTGTGAACAGGATTGGATCATGTTGATCTAGTCATATTTGACCAAATCCACATGCATTGTCTAGATACAATGTATCTCCTTAATGGATTGCGCAGTTTTAGAGGAGGATCAATTGCATGAGTTGGAAGGCACATGTGGATGTCACCCATGGTGGAGAGGAGAAATTGCTAAATATGGAGAGGAGAAGAGCCATTTTCATTCATGCTTGATTATTATTTGCTTGGTCTACTGAGACTACGCTCCTCTTGTTCTTTAGCAAGAGTGCAGTGCTACATAGCACTAGGGTGTTCCCGGTCGAGAATCCCTACCTCATCCTCAGGGAAGGAGAGGTTCTAGAGCTTCATTTCGGAATTTCGGAATTTTTCCAAAGCTACCTCCTTCAGTCACATCGTTATTCTTGTAGCAGGATAACTTTGTGCTGCAGGGTGCAACAACAGAGGATCTCTTGAGTTGTTCCTTGGCTTTTTTTTCAATGGAGAGCTCAGCTATTCATTGGAGGATTAGTGGGGAGGAATCCTGGGCTTATTTTCATATCATTGGCATTAGGCCAACCATCCTTCTTCCCTCACAGCGCAGTCTCCAGCTCGATCTGCGTTATTTTTGTAGGCAGTTGCTGGGAGGGTCGTTTGAGCTCATCAGGAGGAGTTGTTTCTGATTAAAGGGATCAGCCTTTTGCTTAGATACACTATCAGAGGAGGGCATCATCATTTCAGATCTACTACAGCCTCATTTCCTATTTTTATTCAGTTGTAGTGACAATTTAATTTTCACATTGTACATTCTCCGGCATTTCTAGCAATCTCTCCTGAATTGGCTAGAAATCTTGTATTGGAGCCCATTCTTCTATTCTTGGGAATTTATTTGTATATTTCAGCCTCATTATCATTTTTTATGTATTCAAAAGCTGCTACTGTCATAGATAGTGCGCAATCACTGCTCTCCAGCATTTTGTGTAGTTGCAACAACTCATGTATTTCATAGTTTGATCATTGGAGATTGGTTCCAATAGCTTGAGTGGCTTGTCCCTCATGATTTTCTTGTGTATTAATATAATGTTGGCTGCATCATATTCCCTCTATGGACGTGTTTATATTTTCATATTTTAATGATTATGTTCATATATTGTTTTAGTTCACTCTTTGAGAACTTTCCTGAGATACCGAGGTGTGGGAGATCTGAATAACCCACCTAGGGTTATTTCTTTGAGCTAATATTCTGGAAGTGTAATGTATGAAGGGTAAACAAAGGGATCTAAGTCCCCTTTCAGCCTATTTTTGCATTGGCTTCCTTATACAGCATCCCCTTGGACCATATTGCAGGATTTCCTGAAAAGGGAACATTACAGCAACCTTCTTGTCTCCATATTTTATTAATGCAGTAAAACCCCAAATAAGTAGTCGCAAAACATCGATACATCAATTCAAAATGTGACATCAAACTACAGATCTCACTTCACTCTTTATACACAATGTTCTTCATAAATGTCTCACTTCACTATTTTATATATAAGTTTTATACACAATGGAATGTGTAATATCTCCTTTTCAATGCTTTATATAATGTCAGCCCACAATGGCGAAGTGCAACCAAGTGGATTTGGACCTTAATTTAGAAGGCCAAGTTTTTTTTTTGTGGCATCGATCCATTCTGTGATCAATTCTAATTCCTTGACATACAGAAATAACATAGAATTCAATAAATGAATATTTGACCTCTTAAGAACACACAATCTCATGCATTCAATAATCCTGTAGCTCAAAATGACGAACTTTCCTTTGATTCTACCAATTTCACCTACACACAGTATAACTCAATAATGAAACACGAACTCAGAAGTTGAGTTCTTTATATTGATACTCAATATTTACATAGGAATTTTCTTCTGGCTTGATATTCAAATCAGTATTCTCTTTCTTCCTAATGCCCGTAGGCTACAATCAAAGCCTTAACTAACTGATCTGATCCTTAATCTCCCTTTCTTTAATGGCTTGAGGCTTACAATTTATATAATTGGAGTCTAAAACAAATTTTGGTTTAGATCCACTATATTCTCAATCAAACCCTGAATATCCTATAAATCCTACATTCTCTCTTCTATCTCTAAGGATTCTTTCAAATCCCCAAATTCATTAAAAAAATTCTAATTTAGGATTTACAGTTAATTCTCAAATATCTCAATCTTTCAACTGTCTTAATTCTCTCATATTCTCTTTCGAGAACATTTACAAAAATCCTCCCAATATTTAATTAATCCTATTTTAAAATATTCAAATCAATCAACTCCAAACAAATCATTTTAATTTGTTGCATAAGAATCTAATTTCTTAGGAAATACAAGACCCCCTATATCTATTAAAATACAAAGAATTTTTTGAGCCTAATGCTCCTGCATCAGAGAGATGTAGAGATTCTCCAAGAGGGTTTATATATGAAGAAAGCTCCATATTTTCACATTATGGGTGTGAGAATTTAGCTACACCATCAGATCTACAACGTGACACCATGCCTAGGGTCATGGCAAGAGAGATGGAGGAAGGAGATGTACCAAAGGAGGATACTCTTGGTGACTATCTTCAAGAGTATGAATCTCAAACTCAGAGATTTAGAGATCATCTAAACTTCCAAGGGTTTTGCAAGATCAAGGAGTATAGAAGCACAAGGTACAAGCAACATGATATGGGTAGATTCTCTATATCTACTTTTGATGGATCACCTAAATGTTCAGCTAGGGCTTGGGTGAAGGAGATAGACACCTATTTGCAGCAACGCCAAGTTTCAGAAGATGAAGCCATTAGAGTAGCAGCGTTGCACCTTGAAGGTAAGGCTTATGCCTGGTGGTTTTATGAATATTCTTCACTAAAAGATGCAAATATGTTTACTTATGCAAGGTTCACTAGGAAGATAGTAAAGAGATTTGATGAAAAACACTTTGAAACTTCCTTGGTTAAGCTAGCCAAGCATACACAAACAAAACCCTTGCATGAGTTGGAAGGATCTATGAATCCAACTCCATTTTAGAAAACTATTGAGTGGATTAAAAACTTAAATAATACCTTGCTAGAGGAAAGATCCCCATTTCAAAAAAAGATCTCTTTTCAAAGGGAAGACATGGAGGAACTAAGAAAAGAACCTCTTAATGATGATGGAAGATATGATTTTATGACTGGGTCTGTTTAGAATTATTGCATGCTTCAGCTGTTTAGCCAAGTTTGTTGCACTGTTTAGTGCAAGGGTTTTCTCAAGCGAGAATTCCCCACTCTTCCTTGGAGATCTTGTTTAAGAAATATGAGTGGAATTTTCTAGAGTTCATTTCCACTATCCGGCACTTGGCCAAGCAATCACCTTCAGCAACAGCGCATTCCCTTGTATAAACTACGTTATTTCTTAGGGTGTTGTAGTGGGAAGGTTTAATCCCTTCTTTTATAAGCTAGTTTCCCTGAAGGAGGATCAACCTTTTTCCTGGAAATCTAGTAGGAGGAGCTACAAATTCATGATGAAGGAGAAGATAAGGTAAGAGGTAACATCGTTGCCACAGTAGTAGCAAATCTAGTACTTCATGAAGAGGAAGATGGAACATTTTCTCCAAAGAGAGAAACTATTGCACTCTTGCAAGGAGTTCCCAAGAATCTCACACATGGAGATCAACGCACAGTCCATGTGCAGCATGTGCCATCATTGACAGATTGTGAGATCTTGAAGATGGAAGGAGATAAAGGGGAGGACAAGAATTATATGATGAGGAGAATACACCCCTCTCTATTTCAGAAGGTTGATGCAAAAAAGAGGCAAGAGGAATTATGCAGTGAGGACAAGGAAAAATCAATCCACACACATATACATCCTGCTCTAGGCCTTGATGTTTCATTACATGGAGGCATTCCACCAAGGAGACCCCTTGATTGGAAGATGAAGAAAGTGTTCTCTCAGCATGATTCAGCATTGATATATTTGGCTAGGGAAGGAACATTGGGAGAAGCTAGCACGGCGCAGAGAACCTTTGATGGGTTCAAAGGAGGAGTGATCAATTTTCTGATATGGACATTGTTGTCACTCACTCAGCCAATTGTGCTGAAATATGATTCAGAAATCGATGATGACATGAGCATGGTGTCAAATGGCCACTCCATAGCTTTGGAGTAGAAAATGATACTTCTACACATGAGAGAGATTTATGAATATGACATGAGGTTATTAACATTCTTGTATGCATTGGAAAAACTATGGAGGTTTAGGATGGGAAATTCCTACCAAAAGGAGGTTGAATTCCATGTACTTCAATCTGTCTTGGGCAAGATCAGCTGCAAGTTAAGTCACTGGGTTCAGCGAACTTAATTGATTAAGTTCTAAATTCGCCGAACTTTAACCTCTCCTAAACTTAATCCAAAAAATTCGGCGAACATCAACGATTTTTAAACAAAAATCAACAAAATTCGTTTTAAAAATTCGGCGAAAGGGTTTCATTTCAGTTTTTTAGGCTAAAAAGCTCGATTGATCGCCATCACAACTGCTACTCACTGATTTTCTCACTGCTACTCTGCTCACTCCTCCGCGGCTGCTCCTCTAGGCTCCAAGACGTTGCCATCATGTAGCTCTAACCTTGACCCTCCACAGTCCACGAACCTAATATATACATATGGAAAATTTGGAAACGGAGTGTACCAAACTTAGGAGACTTCCATGAATTTGCTTACTTTCATGGGTTGATTTTCTTTTATTTAAAAGTGACATCAACATAATTTATTTAACTCAACCAAATTTGGAAATGGGGTGAACCAAAATTTTGGGGCTTCAATGAATTTTCTTCATTTGTTGTCTCAATTTTCTTTATAGAAAAGTGAACAATTTATTTAACTCAACCAATTTCCAGCAAGTTGTGATATAACACAGATATTTGTAGGAATGGCTTTCTCGTTTTATTTATCAATTTTTTCAATTCAAGGTTGTACCTTGGGACCACTATTGCTTGAATGTTTTCAAAATCAAAAACTAAAAAGACATTCTTACGACTAGCGCAAGCTATCGATTTTCCTTGTTGTCAGACACATTCACTTCCAGAATTGGCAATTTCTTCCTGAGAAATGAGCACAGCCAGATGTACGACCAAAAGAAGAAAAAAAATTTATAATAGATTTTCAATGCTAGAATAATGTCTACAACCTAAGTCACCAGGTTCGGCATATGGCCCATGGTTTGTTGAATTTGATATTCGAAGATGGCCTACTGTTAAATTTTAATGTCTCTGATGAATTTCTCACTTTGTTTACTATGTATGGAAGACTGAATTTGGTTCTTTATTGGCAATTTGGCACTCGCTTTCATGGTTTATATGTGGAAATGATGTAAATTTTTGAGCAATAATCCTATCATCTATGCGTTTGCAATATGCATTATGCACTTTGAAAATTGACATGCTTATTTACTTATATGCATCATATTTATCTTTCACCATGCTTAAAATTGTTTTACAGATATATATATATATATATATATATATATATATATATATATATATTCAAATTTCTATATGTCTAATTTTATGCCAAACTTTATCGGCAAAATTTTAGGTGCCGAACTTTATTCGAATTCAACGTCGTCGAACTCGAACACGAACATGAACCTAGTGACTTAGGCTGCAAGGGAGGCAACAAAAGTGGGGTAACAATACTCCAACATGTGGCTTCAGCATTGAGCATGTCAAAGAGGATAGTTGTGATGTGACAAGTGCTTCATTTCAGATTTCTACAGCGCTGTCATTGTTGGGAAGCTTAGATCCATATTGGGAGTCCCAACTATTGGTGGAGTATTCCAAGAACTTCTTCACATGTAAGGTTCTTGATGGGAAAGTGGTATATAGGAGATATAGAGTGGTTGATGGAGTCATTTATTTCCATGATCATATCTACTTGACTAGAGACTCCAATCTCAAGGAGGGGATTCTACATGTAGCATATGAGGCACTCTCTTTAGGACATGTAGACTTCATTGAGTCTTATCACACGATCATGGAGGGGTTCTATTGGGAGGATCTCAAAGAAGATGTGCACCAACATATCAGAAGATATGTAGCTTGTTTGATGTATGAGGAGGAGATCAACCACCTTGCAAGGTTGTTTCAATCACTTCCCCTTTTAATGGAGATATGGGAAGGCTCATCTATGGACCTCTTCACCAACTTGTCTACAACATATGGTAAAGATTTTGTTTTGATTTTTATTTATCGACTAAAAATATATGTGCACTCCTTTACCATGCATTTCTAGCACATTTCTCCACAAGAGAGAAAACCTCTTGGTGGATTTCATGGTCCTTTTGGGACTACATTCAGTGATGGGGATGACCACTTTATGGAGGATTTTTGGCAAGACATGTTTTGCTTGGATCATATTCAGCCAACACCTAATATCTTCTAATATTTTCAAGCTTTTGAGAAGCTTATGGCAACAAGTAAGTGGTTGGATGGCCACTTATCACATAATTTTTTGAGACAGCAAGAAGAAGAACAGCGTTGGTCTCAATTGAGGGACTATTTTCACCATCCAAGATGTCATATGACACTCATTCCATATTTATTTTAGAGCCCATATGGTGATGACACTCTATTCACTATATGCATGAAGGATTGGGCAAGAAGGCTTTCTAGAACCAACGAGTGGGATCATGATATTCCAAATATATTTTGGCTTCATGAGGACTATATTATTCCATCCCAAGATCGTAAACTCCAAATTTATCATAAATGGAGAGAGATATAGTGTAATTTGAACAACCTTGTCTCTCACTTTCAGCCATGCAGCCCCTACACATTGCATAAGCAGGGGATTGGTGATTGTTTCTATGAGCTACCAAGGATGGCTCACTTTGTTTGGATGATAACATGGAGAATGGAGTCTCTCATGGGGACTAAGGCACCCAATTTTTACCATCTCCCATGCCTTGAGGAGGCCAATGGACAACATATAACTCTTTCCATATATCTCATGATGAAAGCTATTTGGTTTATCCACCAAAGGAAAACTTGTATTCTTGTGAGGAGACATATCCATTGGATATTTTGTAGTATCCTTGTAGTTTCTTGAGGATAAGAAACATTTTGGAGGGGAGGAATGTAATATTCCTAAATTAGCCTACAGCTAATTGGAATATTAAATTTTTTTTTTGTCACTTAGATAGGTGAATAAATGGGTAGGGAGACCCACAAATATTTTAATTGTGAATCAAACCACTTCTCATGTGAAAGTGGATCATCTTTCAGCTTAATAAAGCACCCTAAGGTGTGAACAGGGGCTAAAACATGTGGACTAGGTCAACTTTGACCAAATCAATAGTGTTGTCAATGGAGGAGTGGACATTAATGAAGGATCAGTGCAGTTTTAGAAGGAGACACAATGCAAGAAAGTAGTTTCATTAATGGATGGAGCTTAGGGTTTGGAAGCTCATATTTTATAAAAGGAAGAGGATGGCAGCCATATTATTCATCTTGGTATATTTTATATTTTGATATATGGTATGTTTAGACATATAGCTTTCTTCAGCTGTTTAGCTAAGATTGCATGTGTTGTTTAGCACAGGGTGTTCCTGATCGGGAATCCCACCTCTTCCATTAAGGAGCTCTTGGAGGAGTTTGCACTATATTTCCACAATCAATCATTTGGCCAAGCTTCAGTCTCATGTACAACACAGTTCTGTTTAGAGTTGGGTTGTGTTGCAGGGGTGTAGGAGTGGAGGAGAGAAATATACATTTTCTGAGCTAATTTTCTATTGGAGGGGTCATCCTTTCATCCGGAGGCTTGTGAGGAAAAATTTAGTGCTTAATCACACATTTTTTCACCAAGCCAAGTAGCAGTCATTAGCTACAGCACAGTTTCCTGCAGAAATAGCGTTATTTTTGGAGAGCAGCTGCAGTAGTGGGTTTATTGCCCTATTTGGAGTGTTTGGGTTTCCTGTGTAGGGATCAGACATTCATTTAGGAGATCTATTTGAGGAGGATCATCCATCTTGTATATCATATCATCCATCTCCCATCAGTGATTTATTTTCAGAGGTTATTTAGCCCTAGGTCCAAATCTGCTATATTTTGTAAAGTGTGTATTTTTGGAAACATTTTCTAGGTTGTCCTGATATCTTGTTTTGGAGCATGGATCTCTAGCCTTGTCATTTTTGGAGCATTTTATCAGCAGCAATATATTTGTATCTCTTTTAGCTACTATTCTCTCTTAGACAACGCAGTTTTCTGGGTTCATGTATTTCATGTGTTAACAACATTTTAGATCTAGGTGTATGCTTTCATGAGAGGCTTATTTGGCCAACTTGAGTGATATTTTCCTAAATATATTGTACCTATTTTTCTATTATAATAATAATATAATTGATCTATTATTGTCTCATGCCTTGATCTATTATATTTCTGCATATTTCCAGTTTTATGCACTCTATTCCTGCCTTTCCCATTTGGGAATATTACATTCCTTTAAAGCTAAAGACCGATAGCAAATGTACCATATTTTGGACCCTGATAAGATTTATGATAAGGAATGCCTTGTGAAGTTCGCTAAGGAAAATGAACTCAATCAACACCAATAAATCAGTGGAGGATCAATCCAAATAAACACGAGAACGATGAAAATGGTATGTATTCTACTAATTTTCTTGCAAGTCCCTATTGCTATATCTTAATTATGATGTCTAGAATTTTTGGTCAGTCAGACATGACTAGATTTTCAGTAGAATGGGTTCCCCTTATGGAAGCAGCAGCAGATGCTTATGTTATGGATTGGGGCAAGATTCTGTCAAACAATATTGCCACCCAGATTTTAGAGTACAGAAATAATCGTTCTATCTATTCTAAAATATTTCCTTCATTTTATATGAGTGGTTATATTATGGATGTCATGTGTTTTACATTAGATTCCCCGGCCATGGGCTAGAAATGAACTATCCAAGATCCCATTCCCATTCATGTATTTCATAGTATTATGTGGGTGTCCAAATATTAAACTCATTTTTACAAACTCTGTCATGGAGTTATATTACCCCTTTTTGAAGTTGTTTTCAATGAGAAAGCCCCCAGACTTTCGAAAGAGGCCCAAGCTGATTATTATTCTATAGGAAAGTGGTTTGGTGAGGATTCATTCACCTATGTACGAGTATTTTGGAGCCTAGCTCATCCACATGTCTTACCCCTGTATGTTCCTGATAAACTTCTCACAAGAGAAATGGCATACCAAACTGTGGGAAATGGTTTGACCAGATTTTTGAAAGAAGCCAGGAAAGCATTATGGCCTTCTTTTCCAATTAACTGCGGTGTGTATGGACTGGACAACTACAAGAATGTTATATTGGAAATTGGCCAAATAGAGTGTTTGAAATTATTTACAATTCCAAACAGGCAATATGACCCCACAAAAGTAGCCAATAACTTCACTACTCAAGTGAAAATCAAACCCTTTGTGCACAAAGATGAGGATTATGACGACCTATTTGAGTCCCTTGAAAACTATGCTAAAGTGAAAAAGATGGAAAATTTATGCCTTCACCAACCACAACTACTGAAGTTTCAGCAATAAAAAAAATCAGAGACTCGAAACAATTCCACTCAAAATTTTAAATATTTCTCAAACTATGACTCGGAGAGAAAACGAATCAGCTATTAAGAATATTGAATTCCTTAATGCACCAGATCAGGAGAAGTCAATTGAAGTTAAAACAATAGATTCAGAATTCCATAGCAATCTGAAAGATGTTTGGCAATAATTTAACCTCAAACTCTAAGAAGAACAATCAACTATGATTGATAACCAAAAGCAGATTGTACAAACTCCTCCTTATACAAGTTAGGACCTGTTTACTGCAAGGCCCTATGACAAAGTGGTAAGTACAGAGAGAATGGAATACATCCTAGCCTTCCTAGCCTCGGAAATTGTTCTAAATATTCAATAGATTCCTCCCTTGGACAGATTTTATAGTCCTAGACACAAGGCAGTTGTTAGCAGGCAGAATAAAAGGAGAAGAATGGAGCATTCCCAGACTCTCACTAAAGAAAATATGCCAATGGACGTTGTCTGGAAAGACATGGAGTCAAATCCTTCACAGTATCTAACTTGTTTAACACAGTTTGCAGGGGCTTATGCTTCTGCGACTGTTAATAAGGCATCAGAGATTCATCAACTAATGAACCAAAAATATGAAAAGATCCTTCAACTTGAAACAGAGTTACAAGCATAAAATCATAGTGTTAGTCAGAAGTTATAGGTACAAATCGCACAACTGCAAGAGATCCTGCACCAAATAAATATTCAACATCAAGGTGAAATTAATTCTAAAGATACTCAAATTCATCAATTACAGCTCTCCATTAAGAAAATGAAATATGTTCCAAATATTGATGATTTCAGGAAAGAAGATTTAAAATTAAACACTCTATTGGCACAGAAAAGGGTCATATTTTGTTAGAAATTAACAAGCATCCTTGAATTATATGAGAAAAATGATTCACTTATGAATCGCATTGTTGATATGAGGATTATTTTCGATGACATAGATGACAAGTTATCCCAATCCACTACTTGGCGGGATTATTCTAATGGCCGAAAGGCCAACCTGCCCATAATCAAAGAATAAAAGAAAGAAATAATGTTCACGGATTGGGATATACAACTAAAGAAAATAGAAAAGGCAATAACCAGAGCTAAATACATTGCCACAAACATTGCGGAAACTATACAGAACCTGATCGCAGCAAATCTCATAGACATATGTCCTCCAATGCATTACCCTTGGTAAAATATTTGGTAAGGCAACGGCAAGAAGTCTCAAAAGTGAAAGAGGACCATATTATGAAGATATAAAATTAGATTAGGAAAGATACTTGAGATATATAGTGAAGCCTCACAGCCAATGGCTCATGCTTCGTTGTCTTACAGATACGTCCTCATACATGCTACCTCCATTATCTCATGTTTTTCTTGCTAGAAACCTACACATTAGGCCAAGCCAACCTCTCGAGGTTAATCCTATGCTTAATATTCTTCAACTCAGAGAGAAAATGGAAAAAAGGATAGCAGGACAGTCCTCGAATAAATCCCCCCTTTAATTTCTAGTTCTATTTTTATTTTACTTACTTTAAGTAGAGTTGTTTTACAAATCCTTAGTTTTTATTGTAATTACTATTTTAAGACTTATTAGCTTTATATTTAAACCCCTTCATGTCTTTTAAGGAGGGGTCCTAAAATTTTGAAAATAAGACCTTAATAGTGTTTCACTTCTATACTCTTAAAGTCTTCTGAATAGAAAAGGTTAGACCGAGAGCTATTTCTTCAATGAGTTGATTAAATATATAAATTGTGCTTTTATCTTATACGTTTAATTTGTGTTTAAAATGAGAAATATTTCATTGATATTATGATGTGTTGTTTTATATTTATTTGAACATAGTTTGAAATCAATTCACTTTTGAACGTTTTATGTTGTTATCATTTATGTATATGTGCAATACATGCATTTTGTAGAAGTTGTGACATAAGCTTCATTAAATTGATTTAATTAACTTCTTAATTAAATCAATTATCTTAAATTTTTTTCATATCTCTAAGTGAATGTATGATCTTTATCTGCATACACTGAAATATTATTTTCTAGATCACACAAAGAAAAGTTTTCATCTCGGGATAGATAAATATAGATATCTGATAGATTTAGATAGATAAATAGATTTATTGTTTATTGCAAGCTTGCTTATTTCTCCATCTATCAAATTCCTATTAGAGATAAAATCATTCATTTAATTCCAAATATATTAAATTGGGAAATTGGTCCCACAAATCCAGTCGGAGCCACCATTCTAAATGGAAAATCGACGGTTTTCAAGTCCCTGACTGAGTGATTTTCCTCGATGTTGTTGCACCGATTTTCGGGGCCTCAATAGACCACCATAACCCCGCACACAGCACCTTATACATAGTATCTTTCCCTTCATATTGGCCTCCTACCACTCCTCCTTGATCTTGCAAAACCCTTGGAATTTTAGGTGATCATTGAACCTCTTAGATTGAGATTCATACTCTTGCAAATAGTCACCAAGAGTCTCCTTCTTTGGCACATCCCCTTCCTCCATCGCACCTGCTATGAACATAGGTTTGGTATAGCATTGTAAATCTGATCGTGTGGTTCAATGATCACACCTATAATATGAGGAACTGGAGATTTCTTCATGTACAAAGCTTGTTGAGGGATCTCCATGTATTTCCCTCCTCATCTCTTTGATGTCTTTTCTAATGCACTGCAGAGTTTGAATCCTCCCCTCCCAAATGTTTCTCTTCCTCAAGCAACTGCAAGGATATATATGCAAAATATAGGGAACCTTCATCCCCATGTGAAGCTCCATTCTCCAAGCTAGCATCCATATAAAATTAATCACCCTCCAGAATGGTAATTCATAGAAAAACTCCTCCCATTTGAGTGGCTTCTCCCAAGGACATAAATCAATCATATGGCTCACTTCATAAGGAAACAAGTGATATAATGTTACAGCCATATAATGTCCCATGCTCCCCTTGAAGCATGAAGAAATGTGGGAAGTTTCATTTCTAATGGAAACATCCAACGAATTTGTCATCCCCCCAATCATGTCCCCAACAATAATGAGAACATCATCAACATATGGGACCATAATCAAAATCATGCTAGCTGCCATATGTCGAAATGGAGAAGGAAAGTGGTCCCTAAAATGCAACCAGCGCAATTTTACTCCTGATTGCATCATAAAATGGCATGATGAGTGGTTTCCCAACCACTTGTTTACTGCCTTAATCTCCTCACAATCTTGGAGAAGGTGTATGGTGTATGGTGCAAATTGAGGATACCCTGCAAAAGAAATTATCTCCCCAAGATCTCCTAGGGAGTGGCCATCATCAATGCTGCTTATAACCTCAAGTATAACATGAAGTCTAGAAGGAAGATTGCCCCCTCTTGGAGTAATTCCCTACACATGTATGATAAGGAAATGCAAATAAATAGTAAATGAATCAAGATGTACAAAAATACAATCTTTACCATGTATTTGGTTCAAGCTAGTAAGGTGGCTCATAGATGGACCTCCTCTCACTCCCAATGAGAAAGGAAGTGGATGTGATAACTCTACCAAAGATTCATGTCTCTCCTCATCCTCCAAACAATTCATACATCTCATCATCATATGTTGGTGCATCTCCTCTTTGAAGCTTTCCCAAATAAATCCCTCCAAGATAGTACGGTATGCTCTTATAAAACTAGAGGGTTTAGAGAGAAAACCCTCATATGTTGCATCTAGTAGCTTCTCCTTGAGCTTAGAGGCCCTAGTCAAGAAGACTCTACCCTAAAAATAGATGACCCCATATACCACTACATATCTCCCATTAGATAACTGGTCATCAAGCACTCTACATGAAAAGAGATCCTTGGAGTATTCCACTAATAGTTGGGATCTCCAGTAAGGGTCAATACCCAATAATGACAATGAGGCTAATCTATCATGTGAAGCATCTGTCATGTTCCTGCCCTTTTCTTTGACATCTCTCATGCCAAATTCATACACTGGGATGCTGCAACCTTGCCTCTATTGCTCCTCCTGCAGCTGCTCATGCTCTAGAAAAAGGGGAATTTTTTGGAGGCTAGCCTTCCATGAGAAGCTATCACCCATCAAAAACTTTCTGATTTTGGCCAATGTAAGCATGTCCAGCCAACAACCTCTACTAAATGTGGAATATTCCTTCCTATATGGAAGTATCTTCTAATTATCCAAAGCTATGGAGTGGTCTCCTTGCCCGTTGATGATGCCATCCAACCCTAAAAAATCTTTTGTCATCGTAATATGTTTGGTGAGAGTGGGTAATATTGATATTGGGAGAATGTCTCCCTCCTTCTTGAGCCTACCCCAGACTCTTTGTGCTATGTTGAGTCCTCCCAAGGTTCTCACCCCTCCAAAATATATGAGTGGTGCAACCAAGTGTGAAGCATCTCTCATCATCTCTTGATCTGGTGGTCTCCCAGGTGGAATACCTCCATGCAATGAGACAAGAATATCAAGAGTAGACTGCATATATGAGTGGACTACTTTTTCCTTTCTCTCACTATGCAAATCAGTCTTCCTCTTTTGTGCATCAACCTTTTGAAATAGATAGGGGTGTGTGCTCTTAGTCATATGATGTTGATCCTTCTCCCTATCCTCTTCTTTCATCTTCAACGTCTCACAATATATTAATGATAGCACGTGATGCTCATGGACTGTGCCTTGACCTCCACATCTAAGACTCTTTGGAATTTCTTGTGTACATACAAGAACTCTTCTCATTGGAGCAAGTGCTCCATCTCCCTCTTATTGAGGTATTAGATATGCTCATTATGTGACAGCGTTGTTACCTCCAACCTTATCTTTCTCTTCAACATCAATGGAAGTTACCTTATCATCAATAAGAGGATCCTCTTTTGAAAAAGAGATCCCCATGTCCTCTTTTCCATAAGAGTGTTTTCTATGAAGTAGGGATCTTTCCTCTAGCAAGGTATTCTGCTAAATTTTATCCCCCTCAATAGTTTTCTGAAATGGAGTTGGGTTTATAGATCCTTCCAACCCATGCAAAGGTTTTGTTTATTTTGGCTTGAGTACCCCCACCAAAGATGTTCTAGAATGTTTTTCATCAAACCTTTCCACTACTCTTCTAGTGAACCTTGCATAAGTAGATGTATTTGCATTTTTTAGTGAAAAGTATTCAAATAGCCACCAAGCATAAGCCTTACCATCAAGATGCAGCGTTGCTACTCTAATGGACTCATCTTCTAAAACTTTGTGCTACTCCAAATATATATCAAGCTCCTCCACCCAAGCCCTAGTTGAACATTTAGGTGACCCATCAAAAGTAGATAGGAATAATCTACCCTCATCATGTTGCTTGCACCTTGTGCTTCTTTCATAGTTTCTAGGTCTTTTATCCTCCTTGATCTTGCAAAACCCTTGGAAATTTAGGTGATATTTGAACCTCTTATATTGAGATTCATACTCTTGCAAATAATCACCAAGAGTCTCCTTATTTGGCACATCCCCTCCCTCCATCTCACTTGCTATGAACATAGGCCTGGTATAGTGTTTTAAATCTAATGGTGCGGCTGAATTATCACACCTATAGTATGAGGAACTGGAGCTTTCCTCATGTACAAAGCTTTTTGAGGGATCTACATGTCTTTCCCTCCTCATCTCTTTGATGTCTTTGCTAATGCACTGTAGACTTTAAAGAAGAAGTTTTGAAAACTCCTTCCCTCCTAGTAAAATTTTGTTGCCTTGATCTCTTCTTTAGATATTCTCCTTCCTATGAGAATCCTCCTTAGGTGACATAATGGCTGAAGTACAGAGGCTAAGTCGAGATCAGAGCTCTGATACCACTATCATATTCCCAAATGGGGAAAATTAGCAATATAGGCACCAAAAATTCATTTTTTAGGGAATTATGCTATAATAGTTAAGAAAATACCATGTATACATTATTTTATACATTATAACAACCAAATATACAAGTATATCAGAAAAAAAATCATTATAGCTTAGTTAAATAGGCCTCCCAAGCCAAGAATAGCCCAAAAAAAACTGACACCCCATGACTACTACAACAGAGAATTTTTGAAGCAAGTGATAGTGAAGTTTAATGATGTTTTATACTAAAAAAATAGAGAAACAAATGGATCTGCTGATATATTACTCAAGAGAGCTGAAAAAACTGAGATCTAGTCTCTTTTACACAATTCCAAGATAACATGGCAAGGGTTTCTTGATAGACATGAGATACAAGAAGTATATGCTGCAAATCTATGGCTGAATCATGCTGTGTGATTGAAGCTCTGCACAAGTATGGCTGAAAATACCAAGAAATGGTTGTATCTCCTCCTTACTAGCTCTCTGGGTGAAAGGTTGATCCTTTCACTAGGAAACTAGCTCACAATCAGGGGTTTTGACCCTTCCAGTACAACACCATGAAAATTAACATATATCCTCAAGGAGACTATTATGTGGTTGTAGGTGACTTCTTGGCCCAATGCCAGATGGTGGAAATTAAGCCCATAATCCTCCTCTCATATTTCTTCAACAAATCCTCCAAGAAAGAGTGGGGAATTCCCGCATGAGAATACCCTTCTACTAAATAGTACAGCAAATCCAGCTAAACAGCTAAAGCATGCAATAATTCATAAGAATCAAACATAAAAAATATTTGAATGCCCCATATGGTTTCCATTCCCTCCATTATATTCTTGATGAGCTTCCTCACCATGGGTCCCACCCATTTATGAGGTTACTTCCATGCAAAGACTCCTCCAAAACAACGTTGTCTTCACTAGCTCCACTCTCTCATTTACAGCATTGTTTTATTTGGTCAACCTTGACTTAGTCTCCATGCATTGTCTCCTTTCACACCCAAGGTGGCTTTAATCTGACTATCTAAACTGATCCACATTCACACTGGGTTGTCTCTATTTTTTATTCATTCCCTCCATACCAGCACTGTTGACTTGGTCAAATTAACCTTTTCCACATGCATTAGCCTATGTTCACATATGAGGGTGCTTTATCTAGCTATGAAGATGATCCATTTTCACATGATAAGTGGTTTTATTACTAATAAAGAGATTTGTGGGTCTCCCTACCCACTTATTCATCAAGCAAGAAGGAAAAATTAGATTTTAATATTCCAATTAGTTGCATGCTAATTTAGGAATATTACAATCCTCCGCTCCCAAATGTTGCTTGTCCTCAAGAAACTGCAAGGATATATCTGCAAAATATTGGGAAAATTCTCCCCCATGTGAAGCTCCATTCTCCAAGCTATCATCCATATAAAATGAATCACCCTCCAGAATGGTAATTCATAGAAAAACTCCTCCCATGTGAGAGGCTTCTCCCAAGGACATAAATCAATCATATGGCTCCCTTCATAAGGAAGAAATTGATATAACGTAGCAGCCATATAATTTCCCATGCTCCCCTTGAAGCATGAAAAAATGTGGGAAGTTTCATTCCCAATGGACACATCCAACCAATGTTTCATCCCCGCAATCGTGTCCCCAAAAATAATGAGAACAACATCAACATATGGGATCATAATCAAAGTCATGCTAGCTGCCATATGTAGTAATGGAGAAAGAAAATGGTCCCTCAAATGCAACCAGCGTAGTTTTACTCCTAACTGCATCATAATATGGCATGATGAGGGGTTTCCCAACCACTTGTTTACTTCCCCAATCTCCTCACAATCTTGGAGAAGGTGTATGGTGTATGGTGCAAATTGAGCATACCCTACATAAAAAATTATCTCCCCAAGATCTCCTAGGGAGTGGCCATCATCAATGCTACTTATGACCTCAAGTAGACCATGAAGTCTATAAGGAAGAGTGCCCGCTCTTGGAGCAATGCCCTGCACATGTATGATAAGGAAATTAAAATACATAGTAAATGAATCATGATGTACAAAAATACAATCTTTACCATGTACTTGGTTCAAGCTAGTAAAGTGGATCATAGATGGACCTCCTCTCACTCCCAATAAGAAAGGAAGTGGTTGTGATAACTCTACCAAAGATTCATTTCTCTCCTCATCCTCCAAATAATTTATGCATCTCATCATCTGTTGGTGCATCTCCTCTTTGAAGCTTTCCCAAATAAATCCCTCCAAGACAGTATGGTATGATATTATAAAACCAGTGGGTTTGGAGAGAAAACCCTCATATGCTACCTCTAGTAGCTTCTCCTTTAGCTTAGAGGCCCTATTCACGAAGACTCTACCCTAAAAATATATGACCCCATCTACCACTACATATCTCCCATCAGATAACTGGTCATCAAGCACTCTGCATGAAAAGAGATCCTTGGAGTATTCCACTAATAGTTGGCATCTCCAATAAGGGTCAATACTCAATAATGATAGTGTTGTTGATCTATCATGTGAAGCATCTGTCATGTTGCTGCCCTCTTCTCTGACATCTCTCATGCCAAAGTCATACACCGGGATGTTGCAACCTTGCCTCTGTTGCTCCTCCTGCAGGTGCTCATGCTCTAGAAAAAGGGGAAGTTTTTGGAGGTTAGCCTTCCATGAGAAGCTATCACCCATCAAAAACTTTCTGAGTTTGGCCAATGTAAGCATATCCAGCCACCAACCTCTACCGAATGTGGAATATTCCTTCCTATGTGGAAGTATCTTCTGATTCTCCAAAGTTATGGAGTGGTCTCCTTGCACGCTGATAGTGCCATCCATCCCTGAAACATATTTTTTCAATGCAATATGTTTGGTGAGAGTGGGTAATACTAATATTGGGATAATGTCTCCCTCCTCCTTGAGCCTACCCCAGACTCTCTGTGTTGTGTTGAGTCCTCCCAAGGTTCTCAGCCCTCCAAAATATATGAGTGGTGCAACCAAATGTGAAGCATATCTCATCATCTTCTGATCTGGTGGTCTCCCAGGTGGAATGCCTCCATGCAATGAGACAGCAATATCAAGAGTAGATTTCATATATGAGTGGACTTCTTTATCCTTTCTCTCACTATGCAAATAAGTCTGCCTCTTTTGTGCATCAACCTTTTGAAATAAATAGGGGTGTGTGCTCTTAGTCATATGATGTTGATCCATCTCCCTATCCTCTTCTTTCATCTTCAAGGTCTCACAATCTATCAATGATAGCACATGCTACTCATGGACTATGCCTTGACCTCCACATGTGAGACTCTTTGGAATTTCTTGTGTACATACAAGAACCCTTCTCATTGGAGACTATGCTCCATCTCCCTCTTCTTGAGGTACTAGATATGCTCCTGGTGTGACAGCATTGTTACCTCTAGCCTTATCTTTCTCTTCAACATCAATGGAAGTTACCTTATCATCAATAAGAGGATCCTCTTTTGAAAAAGAGATCCCCATGTCCTCTTTTCCAGGAGATTGTCTTCTATGAAGTAGGTATCTTGCCTCTAGCAAGGTATTCTACCAAATTTTATCCCCCTCAATAGCTTTCTGAAATGGATTTGGGTTATAGATCCTTCCAACCCATGCAAAGTTTTTGTTTGTTTTCCCTTGACTACCCCCACCAAATATGTTCCAGAATGTTTTCCATCAAACCTTTCCACTTCTCTCCTAGTGAACTTTGCATAAGTAGATGCATTTTCATTTTTTAGTGAAAAGGATTCAAATAGCCACCAAGCATAAGTCTTACCTTCAAGATGCAATGTTGCTACTCTAATGGCTTCATCTTCCGAAACTTGGTGCTGCTGCAAATAAGTATCAATCTCCTCTACCCAAGCCCTAGCTGAACATTTAGGTGACCCATCAAAAGTAGACAGGAATAATCTACCTTCATCATGTTGCTTGCACCTTTTTCTTATCTCATAGTTGCTATGTATTTTATCCTCCTTGATCTTTCAAGACTCTTGGAAGTTTAGTTGATATTTGAACCTCTTATATTGAGATTCATACTCTTGCAAATAATCACCAAGAGTCTCCCTCTTTGGCACATCCCCTTCCTCCATCTCACTTGCTATGAACATAGGCCTGGTATAGCATTGTAAATGTGGTGTGGCTGAATGATCACACCTATCATATGAGGAACTAGAGTTTTCCTCATGTACAGATCTTGTTGAGGGATCTCCATTTCTTTCCCTCCTCATCACTTTGATGTCTTTGCTAATGCACTGCAGAGTTTGAAGAAGAAGTTTTGAAAAATCCTTCCATCCTGGTAAAAAGGTTTTGCCTTGATCTATTCTGCATATATTCTCATTCCTATGAGAAGCCTCCTTAGATGACATAATGGTTGAAGTACACAGGCCGAGCCAACATCAGAGCTCTGATACCATTGTAATATTCTTAAATGGGGAAAATCAACAATATATGGATCAAAAACGTATTTTTTTAGAAAATAATGCTATAACAGTCAAGAAAAGCCCATGGATCCATTATTTTATACATTATAACAACCAAATATGCAAGTAGATCATAAAAAAATCATTATAGCTTAGTTAAACAGGCCTCCCAAGCCCATAACAGCCTAAAAACACTGCAACTCCATGACTACTGCAACACAGAATTTTTGAAGCAAGTGACAGTGAAGTTTAATGAGGTTTTATACTACAAAAATAGATAAACAAATGGATTTGCTGATATATTACTCAAGAGAGCTAAAAAAACTAAGATCTAGTCTCTTTTACACAATTCCAAGATAACCCGGCGAGGGTTTCTTGATAGACATGAGATACAAGAAGTATATGATGCAGATATATGGCTAAATCACATTGTCTAAATAAATATCTACATAAATACAGCTGAAAAGACCAATAAATTGATGTAGCTCCTCCTTACTAGCTCTATGGGTGAGAGGTTGATCCTTTCACAAGGAAACTAGCTCACAATCAGGGGTTTTGACCCTTCCACTGCAACACCATGAAAAATAATGCAGTTACTCAAGGAGACTGCGTTGTGGTTGTAGGTGACTACTTGGCCCAATTCTTATGGTGGAAATGAAGCCCAGAATCCTCCTCTCGTATTTCTTCAACAAGTCCTCCAAGAAATAGTGAGGAATTCCCGCATGAGAATACCCTTGTACTAAACAGTACAGCAAACCCAGCTAAACGGCTGAAACATGAAATAAGTCATAAGAGTCAAACATAAAAAAAAATATTATGAATGCCCCATATGGTTGCCATTCCCTCCATTATATTCTTTATTATTTTCCTCACCATGGTTCCCACCCATTTATAAGGTTACTTCCATGCAAAGACTCCTCCTCCAAAACTACATTGTCTCCACTAGCTCCACTCTCTCATTTACAGCATTGTTTGATTTGGTCAACCTTGAATTTGTCTCCATGCATTGTCTCCTTTCACACCCAAGGTGGCTTTATTCTGACTATCTAAAATGATCCACATTCACACTGGGTTGTCTCTATTGTTGATTCATTCCCTCCATGGCGGCATTGTTGACTTGGTCAACTTAACCTTGCCCACATACATTAGCCCCTCTTCACATATGAGGGTGCTTTATCTAGCTATGAAGATTGTCCCTTTTCACATGAGAAGTGGTTTTATTACTGATAAAGACATTTTTGGGTCTCCCTACCCACTTATTCATCAAGAAAGAAGGAAAACTTATATTTTAATATTCCAATTAACTGCATGCAAATTTAGGAATATTACAACAGAACCATTACAAAATGTTGATACTCCCAAAGTTACACCTGCAAAACAAAGGCCAACAGTTAGTACACATGGAAGCAAGAGAGTTACAAGGATTCAAACAATGGCTAAAGGTAACTTAGAGTACATCTTGCATGCCACTGATATTGAAGAAACTCCCATAGTCCAAAGATTAAGAAAGGAAAAACAGCTAATAAGTTAGAATTTACAGGTGCTGATTTTGGATTTATGTTTTGAGCTAGAAAACCAATGACAAGACATGCCAGAAAAGTCTTGGAAAGTAACAAAGAAACTCAAAAGATCAATGAAGCTATTCAGCCACCACCAAACATCATATACCTCTCCTCACCTGCAAAAAAATATTTGGTCATCAAGCAAAAGAAGGGCAAAGAGAAAATCATTGAAAAGACAGAAGTTGAAGCCCTTAAGGAGGAGTTGAAAGATGCAAGTGAAGAGATATCAATCTCGAGGAAAGACGCTAAGAAACATAGAGCTGAAAGAGTGCAATTTGAACAGATGAGAAATATTTGGGAGGATCAAGTCACAAGTGTCTCTAAGACCTTGGACAACACAGAAAAACTGATAAAGTGGACTCAGCCACTAAGAAAAGAGGCTAAGCATATCAAAAAGGTAAATCTGCACTTATAATCTAATAATAGGACATTAAAAGGCCAAGTCAAAGACCTTCAAGAGAAATTAGAACTGATTCATGAAGAACTGGAGAAGAAAGGTTTGAAGATGACTGTGGTTGAGGAGCCCATTGCTCAACTGATCATAAATGAGGAAGAAACACCACAGGGACCATAAGTTGAGGTTAAATATGCTTTAGAGAGGTTCATTACATGTATAAGATCAATTTTTTACAGTTGGAGGTCACTTTTTGGAGACAGTTTTGAAATCTGGAATTTCAGCACTTTTACACAGTTTCGTAGTGTTTCCTAAGCTTAAAGCCAGGAAAACTCTACGAAAAAACCTATAGGAGCCTTTTTGCCTCTAAAGTCACTTTTTGCAGTTTTCAAGGAGGGATTTTGATGGTGTTGATTTTTCATGACTTGGTTGACACCATGGAACAAAAAAGGAGCAAAGTTAGTGGGTGTAGAAGCTACTTTTTCAACGCTACCAAAGCTCACTACGAAATTGTCATGTTTTTGTAGCGTGTTATTTTTGAAGGTTTTTCGGCATGTTAATGGCAGTTTTGGATAGCTGGACTCCTCCAACATGTCAAGGGACCTTAACATCAAATATTTATGACTCGAAGGAAGTGTTGTGGAGACATGTCATCAGCCAAAGCTCTCATTGAAGATAAGGGTTATACATTCCTGAAAAATAGGGTTTTGTTCCACATGTCTAGGAGAGTCTTAAATATGTAAAGTGGAAATGAATCTATCATGTATCTTTCGAGCATGTGATGCTTATTTTGTAACTGTTATGTAATTGTTTCACAAGATAAGGTAGAGTGTGTAATAAATAAGAATTAAACTCCTATTAGGAGGTGTCTTCTTCAAGGTGTAGCTATCAGTTTCTTGTTAGAAGTCATGTTTTTCATTTATGTGATGTGTCATAGGAGAATTCAATGAATCTAGCCACCAGGCAGATCATCCTTGTTATAAGAATGTCTATTTAAAGAAAAAGCATCAAAGTAGTGAGGGGTTGGATATTTTTTGCACCAAACTATTGCTTTATGTATTTTGACTTATATCAGTAATACAGAGTGACTTTCTTCCTGACAAGCCTAAGATTCTCATGGGTTTTTAATGCCTTATTGATCTACATCTTATGTTTTAGCACTTGCAGTATATTTCATTTATATTACTCAGAATTCGTAACTCTATGCTCTGAATTCCTTTAGTAATGAAATGACTGTGTTTTCCTATGTTTTATGAATGAATTGCCTTTGTTAAAGACCCCTATCTGCCTCAGCTTCCATGTCAAGAAACCTTGCCACTGAAAATACTGATTGTTGACTCCATAAGCCCAATGGTAGTAGGCATGTATTCTTTCAACCTGTAATATTAAAAAACAAGATAAAAATTCTATAGAGTTAGCCATCTAGCACAATCATTAACCAATATCATAAAATCCCTTTGAGAGAGCCCTCTCAGACTTAAGAGGCTAAGCTTCAGTCAAAATCTAGTTTGAAACAGTTACACTGAGTTGTCTGATTAGCAGCCAATCAAGTACAATTTTGTGATAACATTTTGGTGCGTCTGCCAAGAGCCTGAAGATATAATTTTTCCAAAATTTTGAAGCTGCACTCTTGAAGGTAGCAGGAGCTCAAAAGCTATTCGAAGTCGCAACTACCTTGGTGACTCCTTTTAAAATTCTTATGTTCAAAGGTGGCTTTGAAAAGGAAATATACGAGGATTAATCCTGACCCAAATCCGCCTACAATTGTGGATAATCCAAACACAATTTCCAGAGGCATTCAAGGTAGTTCTGCACAATCAGGTACTCCATTACATACAAAAGCCTTGTCCTCTAAAATTTTAATAAGTCCTGAAGATAAAATGTTTGATGATAAAATTTAGGAAGTCTTGTTTAGGATTGAAAATGAAAAATAATTGACTGAAATTGTCTTAGACCTACAAAGAAGAGGTATTTATACCTCAGCCTTAGTGACACAAAAATATAAAGAATATTTTTGGGAAGTAGTCACATCAGAGTTATTGTTAGAGAGGGAATATTTGGATAGGTTGAAGGAACTAGACCCATTTTAAATCTTTCTTAAAAGAAACTATAGTGTCCCTCTACCTGACTGGAGTTCAATTGTAACACTAAAAAAAAAAAAAAACAGTCCTCATCCTAACAGTTCCTTTTTCCTCTACTACTGTTGTCCCTAAACTACCACAGTTCCAATCTTCATCGCAAGAAATGTGCCACCTCCACCTGCTACTGCTCCTGCTAGGTATGCCCCTCTTGTTCTCCCAACTGTCCTTAATGCCCTTCCTAGAAAATACTCTACTAGAATCAAAACTTGGGGAAGTGATGAAGAACATGTAGATCAGTTTAATGACTTTATAGACAGGGAGGAGGTTGACCATGAGGATGTCAAGATGAGACTATTTTCTCAGAGCTTTACTGCTGAGTTTAGAAAGTTGTTCAAAGCCCTTGCTCCAGGAAGCCTGCATAATTGGAATGAATTTGGAGATAGCTTCTTGAGAAAGTGGGGAAATAGAACCAACCATGTATAAGCCCTCACTGAGTACAATAGTTTGAAAAGAGATGTTGATGAAACTGTCCAAAATTTCTCCAAGATATTTAACAAATTTTATGACTCCATCCCTACCCATCTTAAGCCTCCTCATCTCAACTTAGATATTTTGAGGCCTTTGATTATGAATTTTCTATCCTGCTAAGAGAAAGAGAATCCCCTTCACTAGCTGAAATGAAAAATGATTTTGTGAAGATGGAGGTCAATATGATAGCAACTAAAAATTCCAAGATGGGAAAGAAAAAATTGAAAGAAGAAGATAAGCCTTCCACCTCAGATGTTAAATTTGATTCCATGATGAAGAAAATGGAAAAATTGTTGGATAGGCTTGCCCTTGGGAATGCCTCTGCTCCTCCTACACAACATGAACCTCACTTTAGAAATCCTCAGTTCAGAAGACCTCAAATCAGCAGAGACCAAGGTAAAATAGAAATCAGCCTGACCCTCAAGTAAGGCCTCCCTTTCATCAAAATTTAGTTGATGAAGAAGATCAGCCTAAAATACCAGAAGACTCTATTCATTGCTAGGATGAAAACATGTCTAGAATTTTTTTGACTAAGGTAGAACATGATGAGTCAAATCATGATGTTAACAAGGGTGAAGAACCATCTGATTACCTTAAAGGTTACCAGCATGCAATATTTGAGATGCAGAAACAATACAACCTCATAAACAGAAATGTTCCTATTACTGCAAACAAAACACAACCTAAGAAAGATACCCCTAAAGCTACTGAGGTTAGAAAATATCCACTACCTCCTCCTCATGTCAAAGAGACTGAGAAAATTTCTTCTATTTTCATTTTGGAAAATGAGATCTCTAAGATCAAAATCCCAGTTCCTTTTGGATAAATTCTAAAGGTGAATGAATATAGAAGTAAAATTGTAAAAATGTTGAATTCCAAACCAGGAGCTACTGACATCCTTAATGTTCAAGAGGACCATCCTACCATATATTTGGGACCAAGATTGGAGGATGAGAAGAATTAAGAGGTGCCTCCTTTCTATGTCAGCCTTAGTATTCATGACATGACATTACACAATGCCATGTTGGATTCAAGGGCCTCTCATAACCTCATGCCTAAAGTAATTATGAAAAGGATGGGATTGGAAATTACTAGGCCATATAAGGATTTGTTTTCTTTTGATTCAAAAAGAGTTCAGCGCTTTGGTTTGATAAAAGATGTTTTTTTTTGTCTTATCCAAGTCGCTGCTAAGATAGTGGTAATGGAAATTGTGGTAGCAGACATTCCACCCAATTTTGGCATGCTGCTATCAAGGTCTTGGGTAGCAAAGATCAAAGGCACCATACAGGTGGACCTAACTTATGCCACCATTCCTATTTTTGGTGAGAAAAGAAGACTTACAAAGAAACAAGGATGGATTATATGGTAAGTAGTAAGGACAAACCTCAGAATTTCCCAATCTATGATGTTGATACTAAATTAGGATCTGCGATACTTTTCAATGAATTGACTGATGAAGCAGAAGATGAAAAGAAAGCAGAAATTCAGGAAGCTGAAAATCAACAAACAGAAAATCACCAAGGCAATGAAGAAAAGGCAGAAGGTTGGTGGTTGTTACACTTTTATGGATTAGCAGGAAGAGAGGGGGCTGGAGCAGGAATTTGGATCACAACTCCAGAGGATGAAAGTAATTTATTTTCTTTCAAACTGAACTTTGATTGCACAAATAATATGGCTGAGTATGAATCTCTATTTTTGGGTTTAGAAATTTTGAAAATATTGGGTGCCCAAAATATTTCTATTTGTGGAGATTCTGAATTAGTTATTAAAAAATTTGAGGGTGTATATCAAACCAAGGATGTGAGAATGAGGGCATACAAAAATTTGATCATGGATATGTTAGATAATTTTCAAGAATATTCCTTTATTGTGAAGACTAGGGACCAAAACTCAGTAGCTGACTCCCTAGCTGTTTCTGCAAGTTTGTTTATTATTCCTGCACATTCCACTAAAAGATATGAGGTTGAAGTTCATCATAGGCCTACTATTCCTGAAAACATAATTCATTGGAAAGTTTTTAAGGATGACCAGCAAGTCAAAAAATTTATATAATTGAAAGAGGAGTTTGAAATCACACAAGTAGATCAGCAAAACATGCTTGTTGAAACTAAGGGTAATTTTGAAGTGTTGCAGTTGAAGAATAAATCTATACCTAAAGGTATCATCCCACTTGAAAATATTTTTGACTAGAATGATGTGTTCAAATATCGTAGGATACAAGCTGATAATGAAGAGGTAAAGAGTTGTAACCTTGGTACAGTAGCAATGCAAAAAATGATTAAGCTTTCAAAGTTTCTTTTAGTTGACATGAAACAAAAATATATTTAGATGATGAAAAGGCTCACAGATGTTTTTGTATGGAGTTATACTGATTTGAAGAAATATGATCCTACTATTATTCAGCATACCATTCCTATTAAAGAAAATGAAAATCCTTTCAAACATAAGCTGAGGAGGATTAATCCACTTATCATGCCTCTAATTGAGAAGGAAATTAAGAATCTCTTTGATGCCAAAATTATTGTCCCAATAAGATTCTCAAAGTGGCTTGAAAAATTGGTTCCAGTAAAAAAAAAGAGTGAAGAAATCAGAATCTACATTGACTTCAGAAACTTGAATAAAGCTTCTCTGAAGGACAACTACCCTCTCCGAAAGATGGACCAAATTCTGCAGAACATTGTTGGTTCCCAAAGGATGTCTATGTTGGATGGTTTTTCAGGATACCATCAGATACTAGTGCATCCAGAAGATCAGGAGAAAATTTCCTTTACCACACCATGGGGTACATTCATGTATGCCAAGATGCCCTTTGGTCTGATGAATGCAAGAGCGACCTTTCTAAGAGCAATGGATATTTCCTTTGTTGAGGAGAAGGATAAGTTGGTGGTTGTCTATCTAGATGACATAACAGTTTTCTCAAGGAGAGAGGAAGACCACTTGAAACATTTGGAGAAGGTTCTGCAAAAGTGTAGAAGGTTTGGTATTTCTCTTAATCCCACTAAGAGTATTTTTGCTTTAACTTATGGAAATTTACTTGGTCATATTATATCTAAATATATAAAGATTTATCCTAGCAGGGTAAATGTCATTCAGAAAGTGGATCTTCCTAGAAGCAGGAAGGAAATTTAGTCTTTCCTTGGAAGGGTGAATTTTGTGAGAAGGTTTATTCCTGACTTTGATGAGATTTTCAAAGACATAACTAAGATTCTGAAGAAATGAGCTGACATCAAATGGATAGTGGAGGAAAAGCATTCATTTGAGGAGATCAATAAGGCACTCACTCAAGCACCAGTGTTGGTCAGTGCGAATTTTTCAAAGGAATTTATGGTTTTTACATTTGCATTAGAAAATACAATTGCTGGAGTTTTGTTGCAGAAAGGACAGCAAGTTACTGAGCAGCCCATTTCATTTTTTAACACGACCTTAGCTAATTCAGAGCTGAAGTACAACATCCTAGAGAAACAGGCCTATGCTTTGGTCAAATCCATCAAATATTTCATAATTTACATTTTTCATTCTCATGTAATAGCATTTGTTTCTAATGTTGTTGTGAAGGACATATTAACTCAAGTTGATCCTGATGATAAGAGAGGAAATTGGATAGCTAACTTGCTAGAATATGATATAGAGATCAAACCTAAAAAAAAATTCAAAGGTCAAGGGCTAGCAACGCTGATGGCAAAGTCCAATTTTGACTATCTTGATATGAATTTAATTGCAGAAATTTTAGAGTTATCAGATGAAGATGAAGATTTGATTCCCATTGAAGAAAATTACATCCTATATGACTGGTACATGAACATTATTTTTTTCCTACATCATCATAGAGCTCCTGCTGAATTGAGAAATTATAAAGCAAGGTTTTTGAAGCTAACATCCCTGAGGTATTGCATCATTAATAAAAATATGTATTGGAAAGATACTGGTGGTATTCTTTTGAATTGTTTGATGGAAGACGAGGCAGAAAAATTGATTGAGGAGTTTCACAAAAGATATTGTGGAGGTCATCATTATTGGAAAGCCATAAAAAATAAAATTCTCAGAGCAGGGTACTTTTTTCCTACTATGTTCAAAGATGTCTACAAAAAGATTGTTGCATGCCATGAACGTCAGATTTTTATGGTAAGAAAAAACTTTTTCCTTTACCCTTGATGCCTATCTATGTTGAGGCACCATTCTAGCAGTGGGGGCTATATTTTATTGGTGAGATTCATCCATCATCTTCAGGTCAGCCTCGCTGGATTCTGACAGCAACTGATTATTTCACCAAGTGGATTGAGGCAATCCCAACTAGGCAAGCAAATGATTCAGTTATCATTTCATTTTTGGAGAATAAAATATTGTCTAGATTTGTTTGTCCTATGAAGATCATCACTGACAATGCATAGGCATTCAAATCCAAGAGGCTAATTAGTTTTTGTCATCAATATCACATTACACTTGGACACTCTGCTGCATACTATCCACAAGGTAATGGTCTTGTTGAATCTTCTAACAAAATCATTGTGAGGATTATTAACAAGGTGCTGGAGGAAAATAAGAATTCATGGCATTTGAAGCTGAAGTATGCTCTGTGGGCTGATAGAGTATGCACAAAAAGGTCAATTGAAACTTCACCTTATGAGTTATTGTATGGGGCTGAAGATATTTTTCCTACATCCTTGGGAGTGTCTGTCATGAAGATGCTGCAAGGATTAGAGGAGAAGCCAAATTCAATTCAGATGAGAATAAATCAGTTGATAGCCTTGCAGGAAAAAAGGGAGGAAGTCTATAACAGAAATCAGCAATCTCAAAACAGAATTAAGAAGACATTTGATAGGAATTTCAAAGAGGAAAAATTTCAGATTCAAGATGTGGTATTGAAGTGGGAGGCAAAAATTGAAGAAAAGGGGAAACATGGTAAGTTTTAGAATATTTGGAAAGGTCCATTCATAGCGGTTTCATTCCATTGAAATAACACTTACATACTGCAGGAGATGGATGGACAACCTTATATTGGAGAGCCTGTCAATGGCATGTTTTTGAAACAATATTCCTCTTAATTTCTCTTAATCTTTCATTCCATTATATATATATGCCATTTTGTTATGATTTTCTGCTAATAAATAAAATTTGATCATCAAGATTGAGCCCGAGGTGAAGGCCATTAGAGTTTCAAGGAAAGCTTGGCAAATTTCAGAGTTTTATTTCCAAGAAGATGGATAGCACTAGAACTAGAGGTTCTTTGATGTACCACAAGGGCACACCATCCCAAGTGGAGCCACTGTTATCACTCAGAAAAAGTGAAACATTATATGACATGGTCATAGAGTTCATTTGTCAAAGGTATGGTCATAGAGTTCATTTTTCACAAGTTGGTAAAGGAAAATTAATTTTTTTCTTTTTAACATATCCTAAGTTTCAAACCCACCTCCATTCAAGTCATATCATGTCCCATCAGTCATAATTTATTGACATATTTCATTTCCCAAGCTTTTGAAATCAAAAATTTCACTTTAGCCAATTTTTCCTCTTTTCATAGCGTTTTACACTGTAAAAAAGCAGTTTTCGCTACGAAACTGCCTAATAGTTTCATAGAAAAACTGTCAGAAAATGAACTAGCCATGCTACGAAAAATGGTTTTTCTGCCTGTCTTGTTAGATTCGGTGCAATGTGTCAATCCATGATTAGAAGGGTTAGGGTGGATTTCATTCGAGTCAATTAGGGTTAAATCAAGGTACAAAGGTCATGTCTGAGGTCATCATTATTGTTTTTAGTATGTATGAGGCATGATTAAAGCATGAGTTGTCATCGAAACTTTAAAACATTACCCAATTGAGTATTTTTCATTCTTCACTTAATCTTTGCATGTTATTGAGTTCTGGAGAGTTGTTTCACCAAGCCAAGTTGGTTGCTGGCATTTTCAAAAGTTGCAGGTGTCACTAATCAAGCGAGGCAGAGAAGGTATAAAATCACCATGGCTGTAAAGAAGAAGACCAACAAAGGTGGTCACTGCCTTAGATATGAGCCAATTGACATGAATTTGTTAAATGAAGACCCCATTGCATTAGAAGTGTTTAGAAGAACAGGGTGTTTGCAATTTTTCCAAAGGCTGCAAGGGTGTCAATTGCAGGTTTCAAAGGAGTTTTCTAAGAGTTTTACAGGATCAAATTCAAAGGTGGGAATGTTAAATCTCATAGTAACACCAGAAACCATTACAACAGCAACAGGAATCCCTAGAGGAGGATAACAATGGTTCAAAGGTATCAAGTTCACCATGCAGGACTGTAAATAATTCATCAAGACAAAGCATAGTGAAATTTATCTCACAAACATTATCCCAAGGAGCTATATGAAGGAAAACTACTCAAAGCTATTGTTGATCATTCAGAAGTACTTCACCTGTGAAGGGAGGTACCACATGGTTTATTCCTACCACCTTAGGCTTTTGCTACATTTTGTGGGTAAGAGGTCTCTTGATTTACCTTTTTACTTATACAAAAGCTTAGCTAAAATGTCAGACAAGGTTTAAGTTAAAGCAGAAGGAATTGAAACCTCTCTTTTTCAGCATGTTTTGATCAATTTTTTGGTGTTAGAGGAGTTAAAAATATTAGGCAGATATTGGTCATATTTTCTGTTCATAAGTGGTTTTGAAGTAGATGTTTTCACTCCTAAAATAACTCCCAAACCTAGAGATATTCTATCAGCTACAGTAGCAGAGCAAGTTGATCCAATAATCATGGAGACAGAGCCATTACAAAAGGTTGATACACCCAAAGTTACACCTGAAAAAAAAAATGCCAATAGTTAGTAAACATGGCAGCAAGAGGGTTACAAGGATTCAAACAATGGCTAAAGGTAACTTATAGGACATCTTGCATTCCATTGATATTGAAGAAACTCCCATAGTCTAAGCTGAAGACATAGATGAGGGAGGAAGGAAGCTTAAGAAAGGCAAAATAGCTAAGAAGTTAGAATTTGCAGGTGATGATGTTGGATTTATGTTTCAAGCTAGAAAACCAATGAAAATACATTCCAGAAAAGTCTTTGAAAGCATCAAAGAAGCTCAAAATTTCAGTGAAACTATTCAGCCACCATCAAGCATCATAGACCTCTCCTCACATGCAAAAGAAGATTTGGTCATCAAGCAAAAGAAGGGCAAACAAAAAATCACTAAAAAGACAGAAGTTGAAGCCCTTAAGGAGCAGTTGAAAGATGCAAGTGAAGAGATATCAATATTGAGGAAAGAGGCCAAGAAACATAGAGCTGAAAGAGTGTAATTTGAACAGATGAGAAAGATTTGGGAGGATCAAGTCACAAGTGTCTCTAAGACCTTGGACAACACAAAAATACTGATAAAGTGGAATCAGCCACTAAGAAAAGAGGTCAAGCATATTAAAAAGGTAAATGTGCACTTATAGTCTAAGAATAGGACACTAAAATACCAAGTCAAAGACCTTCAAGAGTAGTTATAACTGATTCATGAATAACTGGAGAAGAAAAGTTTGAAGATGACTGTGGTTGAGGAGCCCATTGCTCAACTGATAATAAATGAGGAAGAAACACCACGGGGACCATAATTTTAGGTTAAATATACTTTATAAAGGTTCATTACATGTAGAAGATCATTTTTTTACAGCAGGAGGTCACTTTTTGGAGACAATTTTGAAATTTGGAAGTTCTGCACTTTTACACAATTTCATAGTGTTTCCTAGGCTTAAAGCTAGGAAAACGCTATGAAAAACCCTGTAGCAGCCTTTTTGCCTCTAAAGTAACTTTTTTCAGTTTTTAAGGAGGGATTTTGATGGTGGTGATGTGTCATGACTTGGTTGACACTATGGAACAGCAAAGGAGCAAAGTTATTGGGTGCAAAAAATACTTTTTCAATGCTACCAAAGCTCGCTATGAAACTGTCATGTTTTCGTAGCGAGTTATTTTTGAAGGTTTTGGAGCATATTAATAGAAGTTTTGGATAGCTGGACTCCTCCAACATGTCAAGGGACCTTAATATCAAATATTTATGACTCGAAGGAAGTGTTGTGGAGACAGGTCATCAGCCAAATCTCTCATTGAAGATAAGGGTTATACATTCCTGAAAAATAGGGTTTTGTTCCACATGTCTAGGAGAGTCTTAAATATGTAAAGTGGAAATGAATCTATAATGTATCTTTCAAGCATGTGATGCTTATTTTTTAACTGTTATGTAATTATTTCACAAGATAAGGTAGAATATGTAATAAATAGGAGTTAGACTCCTATTAGGAGATGTATTATTTAAGGTGTAGCTGTCAGTTTCTTGTTAGAAGTCATGTTGTTTAGTTATGTAATGTGTCATAGGAGAATTCGATGAATCTAGCCACCAGGCAGATCATCCTTGTTGTAAGAAAGTATATTTAAAGATAAAGCATCGAACTAGTGAGGGGTTGGATATTTTTTGCACCAAACTGCTACTTTATGTATTTTGACTTATATCAGTAATACAAAGTGACTTTTTTCTTGACAGACCTGAGATTCTCATGGGTTTTTTAATGTCTTATTGATCTACGTCTTATGTTTTACCACTTGCAGTATATTTCATTTCTATTACTCAGAATTCATAACTCTATGCTCTAACTTCCTTTAGTAATGAAATGACTATGTTTTCCTATGTTTTATGAGTGAATTTCCTTTGCTAAAGACCCCTATCTGCCTCAGCTTCCATGTCAAGAAACCTTGCCACTGAAAATATTGATTGTTGACTCCATAAGCCCAATGGTAGCAAGCATGTATTATTTCAACCTATAATCATAAAAAATAAGATAAAAATTCTATAGAGTTAGCCATCTAGCACTATCATTAACCAATATCATAAAATCCCTTTGAGAGAGCTCTCTCAGACTGAAGAGGCTAAGCTTCAGTCAAAAGCTGGTTTGAAACAGTTACACTGAGTTGTTTGATTAGTAGCCAATTAATTACAATTTTGTGATAACACCTCTGAGGAGATACACCACAATTTTTTAGTGACTCTGAGGCAGCACAATGCAGAAGCATCATGCAGGCGATTCTGCTAGTTTTCCATTTCCCCATATGAATTCGAGAAGCATGAGCTATCTTTTTCCCAATTCAGCATCCCTTTAGCAGTAGGGTTGATCCAATCCTCATATCGTGTAGTCAACTTGTAGATATGGTCGACATCGTCTCCTTTTCACATTGGTTATGTACATCTCTCCCCTTCCGCAAGATCCAAATGTACTATAACCCGAGTACCATTATTTTCAAAGATCATACTCATGCACCTTAAATTGATGATTCCACCCACAACGATGGCCCAATCCAGCCCTATCAATGCAGGGTAGGGATCTTCATCATCCATAATTTGTATTACTTCAAAGTCTGCATGTACCTTTACTCTAGAATATCTACCAGAACCTCTGGGACTCTCCCCAGTGGAATAATCTTTTGCTGATTGGCCATGTGCAGCCTAATTGTGGACCATTCCATCTTTTGTTTTCCCATCTTCTTCCAGGTCTTCTTAAGTAGAAAATTTTCATCAGATCCCAAGTCCAAAATGACCTCATCCATCTCGTACTCTCCAATTTTCATGGTCATGCGCATCTCCCAACCAATTCTCTTCTTATTCTTGTAGATATTGTTTGCATCCTTTCTCTCAGTCTGAGAAAACTCCTTATCTGTACAGCTATCTATGAAATCCTGAAGGTTGTCTACTACTTCCTAGTTACACAATATTTTGATGCATGCTTGCAAAAATGGTTTGACTTCTTCATCGATCTTTTCTTCTGTGATTGACTTGGATGTGGATGCACCCGCGGCATCAAAATCCTTTCTAGATTCTATAAAAGTCTCCTTCTCCTTCTGCAAGTTGAGTCCCTCCTTATTTTTATAAGACTTCCTAATCCAAGGTTCTGCATCAACCTTATTTCCCTTGTCTTCTCTAGTGGCAACACCACTGCGTGTAATTATGTTTACACTCAAATCATCATCCCACAGCTCAGCTCTAACCATTTGTATATTTTGTGTAGTTTTCTGTTGTTTCTTCTCCTACAATCTAGCAATCGAAATACGACAATCTTCAATAACATGATCAAATTTTCTACAATACATGCAAGACTGTCACGTAGGGTTTGCATAGGCATGCACAAAGTGCCCAACATCACCACAGTTGTAGCAGATCATTTGTCCTCTTCTGCGACCTGAACCTCCACCTCTCCCTCCTCCCCTTCCTCTGGCTAGAGATCCACCATGACCAGAGGGGGATCCTAGTAAAGATGGGTCAGTCTGCACTCTATAGAGGTTGGCATTTTCTATCATCAGATAAATGTGCAGCAATGTTGCTCATCATATCCAACCGAAGAGAAAAACCTACACCATTTTTGCTTCAGTTATGGTACATAAATTCCTAATTGAGGTAAATGGTTTGTGTCATGACGCCCAACCACTTGAGGGTCAGCGCACCATAGCATAGGAATTTCCAAAGAGCTTGGTGAGCAAGTTAGCATAGTAATTTTATCTAGAGGTTGCTAGGGGCTCTCTCTAGCAATTCTAGTGCTTCACCTCCAAGTTTACGAACTTCCAAATTAGAAATTAAATGTTAGTTCATATATTACACCCCAAAAAAACCATATTCAATCATGTTATCGCAAAAAATTCTTAATAGAATTTACTCTTATTCATTGTGTAATGATTGTTGGTTATAAAGATATCGATAAATTTATATCTGTTAATATTATAAAATAATATTTTTGACATTTTTTTGGTGAATTCAAGTATATGTTAAAATAAAATAATTTAGCATTCAATGGATTTGTCCTAGATTCGAGAAAAAACTATGGGTTTCAGCTCGAGGTGTTGTTGGTGTTAGTGTTGGTGTGCCTTGTGTCAGTGTAGCTAGTGTTGGTGATGTCAATGCTACTGATGAGTATCTTGTATCTACACGTGACTAGAAAGAGAATTTAGTCATATATGGATGAGATGTCGAAAAATTATAGTTTACGAGTTAGAGATTACGCTGGAGACCAAATGATGCTTATGTGAATGGACCTCCTTGCATTCATTGCATCACAAATTGAGCCTATTTCCCATACTATTTCTAAAATAAAGAGTTTGAGACTCATTTCTATTACGTTGTACTTATATGAAGATGCAATATGGAGAGGGATGGTCGGTTTTATTGAGTAGTGGCTTGTGGAGTCCTATTTGGTGTTAGCTTTCTGAAAATTCTCGAAGACAAATGATTTTGTAGAAATGTGATGATGCTAAAAAAAATTTTGCGTTCTAAAATATTTATTAAGTTGTTATTGATATTCAAATCATTCCCTTTTTGTGGGATATATTAATATTTTGTTTCATTTACAAATGCTTCCAACATTGTCAATTTTTCTTGAAAGTAATGTTGAAATGCACAAACAAATTCATAAACATAAAGATCTCTACATACACCAAATTTACAAACTTCAATAAACACATGATATTCGTAATGATAATTATAGTTTCAAGTTCAGTTTCAAAATTTAAATGTCTAAACCATTTGGAATAATAACCGTTTGCAATTTTATTTTGATACTTATGCTTTTTTATACCAGAGCTTCATTGTGCAAAGCTTTCATTATGCAAAGGTTACAATGAAAGCTTAAATTATGTAGAATAAGGTTATAATAGTTTTGGAATGCTAGGTTATAGCTTTGCGTAAAACGGCACAAACCATATAAATTTCTACATAATTTATTTTAATTGAGTAAACAAATTTCTTTTAATATTGGATAATACGAGTACAATTGACGAATGTTCAATCACCTAATCCAGAATTGGCCAATAGGAAAACTGGCTTACATAGTAAGTGTCTTGACTACATGCTATTCCACTGAATAAATGGAAAAAAAAACTTGTATTTATTTGTAGGAGAGATTTATTTAATCAAAATAGAAGGTAATCTAGGGTATTAATAAAATAGTATCTTGATATAGATTTCTAAAGGATGAAAAAGGTATCAATCATGAAACATAATTATATCATTTGGACTATCTCGAATTTGAATTTAAGTAAAATGGATATGATTTAAAATAACCTGTTTCACATTGGTATTTTCTCATTAAATATCAAGAAAATCAATACTATAAAAATTGATGAAAATTACTGGTTAATGAATACCATTAAAATTGATAGTAGCTAAATGTCCTTTCAGATCTTAGATGTCAAATCATGAGTTAATCTGCAATGATTCCAAGTCCTTTTCATATAGTGGGGACGAGATGAAAAATTCACGAATTAATATCATTACATTTCCTTGTGTGGATACTTTACTCTGTGGATGACAGAGAATGTGTGATAGAACGAAGGCCCTTTGCATAGATGGAAAAGCTATGACACTAAAAATTTTATGTTACTGCTCCTTATTTGGTAAATCATGTTAGAATTAACATGGTTGTAGGTCCCTTTCATAAGCAAGGTGGGTTTAAAGAAGAGGTTTTACTATGCGAAGGATGGAATTATTTCAGACCTTAGGTATTGATTTATGTTGTTTGTGAAAGAAAATTTTTAATGTTCATCTTATATAGTGTTGATGTTGTTAGAACCTACCAACATGTAAGGGGTCTCCTCGATGAAAAATCTCAATTAAACTTCACATTGTTCGAAATACGAGTTCTTCTGGAATTAAGGCCCAACTACCATGATTCTTAACTATTTTCTTTTGATGTGATGTTCAGCACGAGAGAGTAATGTTCATGTACTTTTGAATGAACAAGTGAGTATTACTTATGGAATTTTCAGCTATAGAATGTATCAAGGTTCTTCAATCGAAGGGGAAATAAAAGTTAGCCTTTAAGAGAAGGGTAATAGTACTAATCTAATAGATAAACATGAACATATATATATGGATGAATATTTGATCATCTAGCGAAACAGTTCACATAGAAGCAATGATTATTAAAACGAAACAACACGCCTTCAACAATATAACCACCAAAAATAGTTCAATTTATTTAGCACATATGAAAGCAACAAATATCGCAAAAATTCAAACAATAATCCTACAAAATTTATGACATATGCATGAAACTGTGTTGGCTCAATGAGATCAAAGTATTAATTAAATTTTCCAAGGCACATCGATACAACGAACACCACTAGCTCTAATAGTGGAGTGTTAGAGCAACCACTTGCTCCTCCAAAAGAACTATCTTCCTCTCTAATGCTTAGTGGGAGGAGCCAAGGTGAAAAGTAATTTTCTTGAGCTATGAGGGTGTATATATAATAAATGAGGTGAATCTTCACCTCCCTTGGGACTCTTAGACTACCCTCATGACTCTTTTACTTCCACATGTCCTTTCACATTCTATAGATGACTCTTGGACTTCCACTTTACTTTAAATTTCTCATAATATTCAAAAATTACATATTTACATCCACAAATGATGTGGAATATGATTACTCATTTCACACCTTGAAAATACATGACTTGACATTGATGATATGGACTCCATAATGATGTGATAATGTCAATCCACTCTTATTACATCTATCCTCGTTATTTGGTACATTCTCTCTCACTTCCTCCTTCATCAAGCTTGAAGATAGGGAGTCTCCATTGTGAACTTGATCTTCCAACTTTTGTAACATTCTAGTGTCCCTTTGTCTTCTTGTTCAATGGTCAAATTATTTTTTTAGCTTCATATGTTTCTTCTACCAAGTTCTCATTCTTATTCTTCTTCTTATTCATCCTATCATGATAAGAAATAATACTTGCAACTGAAATCCACTCATGACAAGTGGACATCAGTCTGAAAATACCCTAGTCCAACATGCTTAATGAAAATAATTGATCAAGATGGAAATGGGTACTGGACTGAGAAGCAAGCTCAGGACTATGCAGTATGCATTTCCAGAGGTCAAGAGGGGAGGATTGAGGCTTGAGACTACACAATGTGTAGTTTTGGAGGCTAGGGTTGGATGACTGTGCGTTTGAGGAGCTTGGGGACGTAGTATTGAGGCTTGAAGTTTCCCACTGCACAGTATAGGGAGACAAAGGCCAAGGGATTTCATAATTTCACAGTTCATGGAGGTAGAGTGACAACTTGAGTATTACGACTATGCAATGCACAGAAGGAGGTTAACTGGGAGGATGATTTGCGCAGTTGTGGAGATCAAGAGGCTAGGGTTAAGCACTGAGCACAGTCCTTGGAGGAAAAATTTGTCCATGTGAATTTCCAATAGGAAAGGGCTTATCTTGAGGGTTGAGGGTTGATACTGCATAGTGCACATTTCTAAAGGGTTTAGTGATGGATTGTTGCTCGAGCAAGAATGTTTCAGAATTTCACTAAGTGTGGGATTAGTGAGGTCAAGGTGAGCAAGGCTAAAACTTGTACATGATCACAAACTCATAATAGTTGATGCCACAACATTTATCACTCATTGCATAAGAACAACATAATCCCCTCAATGTGATTGCAATAAAACAACCTCCTCCAAGTGCGACACTTAAGATACACTTTGTGACAATAGTGACCACACTTATGCGGCAGTGCATAAAACTTTAAGGATGAGTCTAATACATGTCTATATTATGAGAAGGACTCATTGACAGAAAAATTATCTCTTGAAATGAGTGATGACTCCACTTTTGTGATGTGTGATGCTTCCTATGCCATAACATGAAACTTTGGTTTTCTTTCAAAAGGGATTAGAAAATTTAAATAATATACATGGAATGGCCCTTACTACTAGAGCTGACAACATAGAAGGTTAAATCAGACTCTGAAATTTAGATGTAAGCAAAAAACTTGGAGGGTGTTATAGCAATGAAAACACTTGGAGACAAATTGGAATAACTCTAGCTTCTCAAGATTGGTATAAATTTTATGCAAGGTCTAGTTTCTTGGGAAGTATTGATTCATTGTGAAAATTACTTTTCTTCCCCACTTAACCTAGTTATAATGGTCTCCTTCATTCATTTATTATTTAAACACATCCATAAGGCTATTTATATCAAAATTGTTTCAATTCTGAAGAAAGGTAATAGATTTCATGAGCCTTAGATATTCAGAGTCTTAGTTTTCATCTCTCGTGTTGCTTTGTTTCCAGCAGGACTGGACAGTACCCTGGTTGAGTCACTATAGGAACACAAGCATTACTTCACTTCCAGTGAGCCTACACAGTACCCTAGAAAATTCACTTGCTTCACCTCCCTACACAGGAATCCTTTCTCTTCCTTCACCCTTTATTTATATTAGTTATAGGACTATGCTTCAGAGCTTATTTATTTCACAGGGTGGAAGAGGAATCTTGACTTATTGAGAGCATAAGAGGTTTTTCCTTCAGATAAGGCTATATATACACCTATGATATTATTATGCTCATTAAAATTTTCCCCTCATCCTTCTCTTCTTGATTGGATCAGTGTGAAAATACTGAAACACAAAGAGCCGAGCATAGGAATGAGGTTCCTAGAACAGATACAAATATCATGGTTCTACACAAATATATCCTAACGCAAGGATAGTATTTTCCATAAAAAAATCATAAACCAAAAGGTATGAACAAAGACGAAGAAGAATGACTAAATTTTATCCAAATGTTGTAGTGTCACAAGACCCTTTTTCATTTTCCTACGTGTATTGGAACCAAATATACACCTGCACACGAAGCTTATTCACAATAACGAAAATACAAGGGAGAAGACAAAACATGAGAGACAAACAAATAAAATGAAAGGCTATATACATAAAGTAGGTCACAACCTGAGACAACAATTGGAATTATTATTTCAAATCTTCTCAAATGACAGGAAGAGGGTCCATCTTCCCATCCAAATATTGGATACTATCAGCATGGTCACCAATCTTTTCACTAACAAAAAAAAATTGATCCACAAGGACTGGAATTTAGTGTCTTTCCCTTTCTCTTCATGGGCTTTGTCCCACTTCAATACTAGGTCTCCCACACTGAATTCATTTTTCCTCACAGACTTCTTATCAAACCATCTCTTCATACAGTTTTGGTGAAGAAAAAACTTTTCTTTTACTTTTCTCCTTTCTTCTTGTAGCTTAAAGAGATTATCTATCCTACTATGAACCAAAATATCAAGTTTACTATGCGTCTCTTGAGAAATTTGAAGGGTTGGGAGATAGATGTTTGGAATTAGGATGGATTATTTTTCATACACAAGAAAGTAAGGAAAGTTTTTCAGGGAAGGGTTAGGTCTAACACAGTCAGCCCATAGTGTGTTCACCAACACATTGTGTAAATTCCTTTTTTTTCAGTAGACGGTCTTTTTTAGGATGAGGATAAAGTTTTTATTTGTTGACTCAGCAAGACCATTACCCTGTGGATAATAGTTAGTGTAATTTTTCAATACAATATCATTTTCTAATGAAAAATCGTAAAGTTTAAGCGAGGAAAAATAAGTTTAATTATCGAAAACAAGTGTTTCCAGAACGTTGAACCTGGTAATAATGTTATAGTTGAGAAAACTGATAACTTCTTGATCATTCACTTATTTGAGAGGAACCACTTCTGTCCATCACATTAAATAATCAGTAGCAGTGAGAATGTAGTGGTGCTACTTCAATGTGTGTGGAACAATTTCACTGATAACATCCAATCGTGATTGATGAAAAGGTTCTTCTACAGTGATGGGTTGCTATGGGGAAGATGACTTCTTGTCTCGTCCAACACATTTCTGAAAAACTAGGAATTTGCGAGCATAAGCATGAGAATCCTTGAAAAGTGTGGGCTAATAGAAAAAAACCTGCATAATATTGTGTGTAGTAGTGTCACTCGTAAAATTTCCACCAGTTATTCCATCATAGAGGTCACGCAATACCCTTTCTAAATCATGTGTTTCATGGCATCTAAGAAATATCCCATTATGGTGCTTCCTGAAAAGCACTCCATGTACCAACGGATATGATAGAGCTTAAGTCTAGTATCCCTCTTTTGTCTTACTGAGAAATTAGAGGGAAGGGTACCATGCTCAAGATATTTTTTTCACGTCTGCATACCAAGGTGTGGGTGCGTCAATGGGGGTAACTTGTTCAATGTTATACATATTTATTTCTTGCTACCATCCATAAGAGTCATCTGCTGGAGAACTTATCACTTTTGTTGCTAGCTGGCATAGATCATGGCCCTTTATCGTGTGAACTAGATTGAACTCAAGATCATATTCTTGCAAGTTTGTCATCTTGTTCACTCTTCTTTCACCCATATCTTATTTGACAAACAATGATTTGACAATTGGGTGAGGCACAAAGATAATGACATGATTTTTCAGAAGATAAGGCCTAAAGTATTTTACCACCTTATATATTATGTAAGCTTGTTTATCAATGGTGGGGTAATTTAGTTCAGGTCCTTACAAATCTTCACTCCTGAATAATATAGGTTTTTCATTACCTTGATCATACTTTTGCATAAGGAAAGAAACAAGAGAAGTATCAAAAGTAAAAGTGCACAGCAGTAAATATTTTCCAAAGTTTGGACTGTACAGTGTTGGAGCTTCTGTGATTTCTTGCTTAATATGGGAGAATGCATCATTTTCCCTTTTACCTCACTTATATATTATATGCTTCTTTATCATTGCTTGCAACATCTTCACTATTTTTGTGTATTCTAAGATGAACTTTCGAAGGAAATTTATTTTCCCTAAGAAGGATTGCATAGCTTTCTTGTTCACCGGGAAGGGAATCTGAGTGCCATTTTTTACTCGTTCAAGTTCCACTTTAATCCCACTCTTTGCAATAATGTGGCCAAAGATATTTCCCTTTCAAAAAAAAATCATAGGATTAAGAGATATCTTGTATTTGCAACATCTCTCAAAACTTTTCTTTAGATGACGTAAGTGATCAAATAGCCTTTCCAAAAAAAAAATCATGTCATCTAAGTAAATTAAAATGCTCTATCCAATTAAACCATGAAATGTGATGTCCATAGCACATTGAAAAGTAGCACCTACATTAAAAATTCAAAAAATCATTATTTTTAAACAAAATTTACCCCAGTTGGTTCTAAATGTAGTCTTATGCATGTTAGGTTCTGCGACCAAAACATGGTTGTAACCCAAGAAATCATCCAACAATGAAAATATTTTAAACCTCAATATTGTTTATAAAATATTCTCCATTGATGACACTGAATAATTTTCTTTTCCCAAGGCGTGATCCAGGTTTCATAAATCAACATAGAGACATATTTCCCTAGACTTCTTCCTTATTGAAACTAGATTGGATACCCATGTTGAATTATGAACTTTATATGATCCAAGCATCCAGCATTTTTTTCAACTTTTTCTGAATGAGAGGCTCAATAGGAGGATAAAATTTCCTTAGATTTTGTTGAAAATGCTTGGCCCCTTCCTTAATAGGGATCACATGTTGGATTATTCATATGTTGTAAATCTTAATATCATCATATGTCCTTGCAAAGACATCTAAGTACTACTTAAAGAGATGGATAAAAGCTACTCGCTCTTGGGGTGTACAACAAGTATCAAGATTCACAAACTTTGGATCTTCTTTTGTGATAAAATTTATTTTTTCGTATGACAAAGTGGAACTATGGGTATTTTTGTTGATGGGTCCCTTGAAACAATTTTGTAGGCCATGCAACTTTTCCAATGACACCACACCCTTGGTCACCCGGTTTCCTTTACTTGCTTGAGATGAATCTTGCTGTTAGGGTCCTATAAATATAGGATTCATAATTTTTATTTTATTCTGTTAAATTCTTGAAATATTGTACATACCTTTGCTTTCTGTAAATGTATTCCCAAATTAAAAAATGAAAAGAGGGTATGTCCTAAAAGAACAATCAAAGGAAAAAAAGAAACAAAGATCAAAAGAATATTAAATATGAACCCCATCAAAAATAGATCATGAAAGTGTTCCAAGTTTAAATGCCACTACTATTAGTTTACTTTTGCAAATAAGATTATGTGCAGCTTGTTCAAAATGCCATAATCCATGAAGGTCAAACTGCTTAATATTGACCTCTCATGACTTAAATTTCATGTTGTTAGATAGAGAATAAAGATTTTGCCAAACAATATAAACTTGGCTGATCAATAGTTAAAATAGAGAAAAAATGAGGAGCTCAACAGTTTAATCTGAGCTCTTGGATGAAATAAGGTTAGAATTAGATAGTTTTATGCTTTAAAAGAAAAATGGATTTAGGGTTGCAAGCTTAAATGCACCCATGCAAATGAAGTAAAAAATGTTAGAATAATGATGGGTACATAGAAAGCAGTTGTGCAAGGCATGTAATAAAGCATCGTCGGGAAAATTACTAATTTCCCCTTCCCCACAATGATCCAGTATTCAAAACCTTTAGTTAAAGAGGCTCAGAGCATTTCTCTAACTTCTATTGGGACCGGACCCAAGGCTTTGTAACTGATTAGTTAAAAATATTGGATTCCCTTCATAAAATCCATTTTCCAAGTATATTCACCCTCCTCCAAAAATAAAAACCCTTTTCCTAAGTAAAACACATTTTTGCTTAGAAAAAGTAAAATCCCCTCTTAATTAATTTCATTTCATCCAAAAACACTCAAAAACCCACAAAATAAAATTTAACCTAAGTTTATGTGTAAATATCTAAATGGGATAATTTTTATGCTAAAATGCCTATTTTACACTTATTTAGTTTATTTTGTATTTTTATTCATTAAATTTCATTTCATATTAATTTTTTAACATAAAGTATTAAATCCCTTATACTACCCCTTCCCGTATATATAATTAACTCATTTTATTTAAAAAAATCCCAAAACCCACTTATTTAATTTTAACCTATGGTTCTATATTACCCATGTGCTAAATATAATTCCCCACCCTATTCCCCATAGGTTAAAAAATATCATATTATATAACCTGCCCCCTATGGTTGTTAAACATTCGTAAATGCTTCATTTACCATGTAAATACACCCCGCCATATCATAAATAAAACATTAGTTTTATATTAAAACATATGATTTAATATTAAAACTAATCTCGCCGCAACACAAACGCCCGAGCCCCATATACCTAGCAACTTTATAAAATGATCTCCATTGTTCGCACTTATCTCTCCAAATCCAACGACCCAAACACTATATCGCATTTTCAATTGCACAAACGTTAACCATTTCAACATTTTCAAAATGAGCGGTATTGCCCCATTATCTCTCCTCCACGTGGCCTATTCTCATTCGATCTCATCCTTAGAACAAATACATCTTACTGCCTTTGCATAATGCGAAGACCGCCCGACGGCATTTCCTTGCCCCATGCCCAAACCGTATGTCCATGTGACATAGCTGTGCAATATAATATGTGATACATTGCTTATTCACCATGCTTGCGAAAAACCACTGTAATATCATTTCCAACACAAAAATGATCCATACACAGTCCATATTTCTTCCAAAGACTTCTCAGTTCAATAAAACCCTTGCTCACCTCCCCGCAGACCTGCGTTTTCATTTAACAAATTGTTTTATTGTTTCAGGTTATTATAAAAAGGATAATTTGGATAAAACAATCTAAATACTATTTAAATATCGATTTTACTTCAAGAATTCACAAGTAAATGAGTTCGAATGGTTTTACTAAAACAAGAAGATTTCATATAGTAGCATAGCAGAATGAAGAAATTTACACAATGATGGTCAGAAAAAAGGATCAAACATTTTCACCAACATAGTGAAAGATTCTTTGAAACTACTCTCCAAAGGAACATTTCATATTTTACATGTGTCTTTAGTAAAAAAATCATTTTTACTAAAAACACAGAAGCATGAGTAGTTGAAAGGTTTACTATGAAAGTGAAAACAGGTGAACAAATGTAGCCAAGGTAAAATAGTAAAAGTAAATCAGAGGCAGTAATAGTTAAAAATAGATGAAAGTACTTTCACCAAAAAAAAATGAAGTTTATCCAAATTGAAAGTAAAAACGGTTAAAAGAATAGTAAGGTTAAAAGATGAAAATAGAGCATGAAGGGACATTTTTGCAAAAATTTCTTGTTTAAGTCATAGTTTTTCAGAAACTATTGTGTCCAATCCAAGATGAATTTTTCAAAAATGGAGGAGGTTTATGTTCCTAAGATAACAAACTACAAAAAATTATCTCACGTTATTCACATGTATTATAGAATGAGAGATACATGCACATCTTTACAGCCTATTTTTCAGACTGTGCAAAGTTCTGTTTTACACATCTTTTTTCAGAGCATATGGTGAACAGAGGAAACTGAATTTTGGAAAATGGAGAGAGGTTTATCTTAGTAACATATTTATATACAAAAACCTCTTTCACGTTTTACATATATATTTCATATTGAGATATACAAGGGTATCACTGGACCCCAATTTTGCGGAATTTCTGGAGCAAAATGCACAAAGGAAGGAGACAGTTAGTGACTTGGATGCCTCATCATCAACTAAAAGTTGATATAAAATTAGAATTATCTTCTTTGTCATCATAAATCCATAAGTATAGTTCCAAATAGATTTATTAGTTTTGGGTGTCACTTTATTAATTTCTATATATGTAATACAGTTTGAGATATTTGTAAACCAATATTGATATTTTTTCAAGATATTCTAGTTTAGAATTTGTATAAATACTTCATCCTTTGAAGTATTATTGTGGAATAAATTGCTGAAGATTTCTATAGTCTTTTTTTTTGTACTTAAATACTTTTTTTTGCAAGTTCGAGTAGCGGACTGGATCAAATCATCTAGCATCATATTTCAGGATTCATGTGATGAGCCATTGAAGTGAAGTACTTTCTATTGTATTTGTTTATATTCTTATGTTTACATGCATCCATATATGTTCTCTAAATTTGAATGATAAATTAGGAGTATTATTACAGGATTTGTTAAAAGCACCCTGTCTTTAACTGTTTATCATTTCTATGTTTTCTGTTGATTTCCATAGTAGGGAACCCTTAATTGCTCCCTCTTTCGAATGACCTCAAACTACTCCTTCCTTATGCGAATTAAAGAATCCTTCATTGCTCTTCATCCCAATCAAACCACTTCACCAAATCAGCCTTCGAAGATCTTCAAAGACTTATCTATCTTTCCTTGAAAACATTTGACTTTTTGACCTTGATCCTAGTTCTATTTGCTTGAATTTTGGCTCCTTAGCCCAATGGACAAACATATTTCCCACTATCCATCTCATTAAGTGATTTTTCCCACCAAACCAAACCAAACCAAATCAAAACCAATTTGCACAATCATAACTAGCCTAATATCTTAAAATCAAAACAAAGTTAAATCTTAAAGAGAGAGTCCTCTCTTAACCCTAAGAAGGCTAGATGTTAGAGTTTAAAATTAGGTTTGTGGTTACCTCGGTGAATTCTTTCTTTAACCTTGAAAAATTACTGAGTGATAACACCTGCAAAAATTTCTCGTGCTCGTCTTCATCTATAGTTGTGTCCTTGAATAGATCAATGTTCGCCATAAATTCCAGTATCTGTTGGTCATCATTGTAAACATAAAAATTAGTAATATTATCAGGAATTGATGGCCTATAAATAATTTCAATAGAAAAATACCTTAACATAGACAACCTAACAGTAGCATTTGCTAACATATCAGCAATAACATTGCAAATTCTAGGAACAAAAATAATATTAAAATATTGGAATTGCAAAAACAAATGCCATACCTCTTGTTGATACTTCTTAAGATTAAGTGAAAAACAATGTGGTGTATTATGTACCTTTTGTGCGACTATTTCAGAGTCACCTATTTCTTTGATCACTTCAAATTTAGGTCAATGGTTTGTCTTCAAACCCATAATTAGTGCTTCATATTTGACAACATTGTTGGTGCACTCAAATTCCAAGTGGCAAGAAATCAAATGTTTTCTCTGTTGCGGGTCTATTAAAATGCAACCAGTTCCAAATCCCTCCTACATTTTCGAACCATCAAATTAAAAAATACAAACATTAGAAATACTAGGTCTATGTCTTATACTACTACTATTTACATCTATTGTAAAAATTTCATTTGCACTGATCGGATTTTGAGGAAGGATTTATAACTGTGTATATAGTGGGATGGGTGAAGGTTGTGCAAGATAACATGCATGGTCTAATTCCAAGAGAAAAAAAAATTTGAAACCAACATTTCCAAATCCCATTGGTTCATTTTTTTCCTCAAGTTGTGTCACGGTACGTTTCATGTAAGGCTCGCCTTCTACTTGAACTGGTTTTTCCTTCCCTTATATGGAATCCATAAATGTTACCAATTCATTGCAAAGTATCCTTAGATCTTGTTGGACCAATCTCTACTCGGGAGTAACCACAGGCTTTAGGGATGTCCACAATCACAATATTTATGTATTGTTGAACTATGTGGTCTAATTACTAATGAATGAGAACATTTTAAGTTCACCAATGGCCTAGGAAAGTGATCTATCTAGTTTAATGATCCGTGCATATTTTTATACCATTTGGAATTAATTTTCTTAGTGATGGACAGTGGCATGACGTTTGCATATGCACCATAATAAACTAAACAATAGTGGATGTTATAATTAAATATTTCAAAAGTTAACAAAAATAGGGGATAGGGATCATTAGAACTCAAATTGATAACATTAACTACAGATTTGATAATATTGCGAGAGTTACCATACACTAATTAAGAAGCAAAAACTTCCTTACCTATCGAAGAGTTCAATGAGATTTCTTGTATAATCATTTCATGCTAACCCGTTATATTTTTTATCTCAAAGACTGAGATTTTAGCGTGAGCTATTTTCATATCATTAACGATGTTTTAATCAATATTCTCAATGTGAAAGGACTATGTTGATGAATCACTTGGTGTGGCTTGATTCAATTATTCAAGAGTGGTGGATTTTTTCTTGTTGCTGGTGGAAGTTTTCTTGGAAGAGAGCACTTCCAGAATTATCCTATGAATTCTGAGCTGGATTGGAAGGTGGTAGAATTCTACACAAGATTTGATTTTTAAGTTCCCACTTAGAAACAATTCCCTTTCTCCTCAAATTATAATGTCTAGTTAACTGCTTGGGAGGAGGTTCACTCATTGACGGTTGATCAGCATTATGCTTATCATTATTGTATATAACATTAAACACATTCATTGAGTGTCCATCACCCAAACTCTCTTCAGTCACGGAAGGTTCATTTGTTTCTTCACTCTACTCTGGTTGTTCTTCCTCTAACAAAGTATCAACCATATTAGCCATCATAGTGTTCATATTGTGGTTCCATTGTGGGAATTTCTTTTCTTAATGTTCTCTCGGTGAAAAGTGAAAAATTGTCCATGCCCAAAATTTCGACATTGAAAACTATGTTATAAATTTGAGCATATTTGGCCAATTGGGAACTATTGTTCTTCTTAAAGAAAGGCAGCCTAAAATAGTTGTTGTTGGTAGTGGATGCCTCACTTGACCTTCTCTTTAACTCTGATATTGTGTTCATGAGAAACTACAAATACTTGGTCAATATTTCCATATCGAAAGAGTATTTCTATTTATCTTTATTGGAAGAGGCTTTGGTTTTTTTACCCGCTTCCTTAGATTCATTGGAATCGTCGATGCCTTCAATGGCTCCAGTAGAATGAAAATATTTTTTCGACAGAAATATATTCTGCAAATTTTAATGCCAAAGTATTCTTGTAGCCCTTTTTAAAAACACATAAATGTTAGTTAGAAAGGAAGGCATATAATAATCCTTAGTAATGTCATCGTGAAATTACACATTAATGGGGAAATTGTTCAAAAAATGAGTAAATATGTGGCTAAAATATTTAACTCTTTATTTGTCCCCCATTTTCAAGTTCCTGAGTTCTTTTAAAAACATGGCGGGAGTTTTTTCGTTAGCAAATTTTTCAATAATATCTTCTTAAACTACATCCAGCTATGAGTTGAATTATCCAAAATAATGTGATACCATGTAGATGCTCAACCTTCTAAAGTTTATAGAAAGAGTCTACAAGAAACATCATCGAAACGTACCTCAAGCATCCGTAAATTCATGTAGAAATCATCAATACGGTCTTAATTTTTAGTGTTCTTATCATGATCAAACTTTGACAACATCTTTTCTAGATGTCTTGGCATCTTATGGAGATTATTCGAAAGAGCGAGTGGCCCTTGGGAATAAAATCAAAGTTTTCATGAGTCATGTCTTCGTCTTTTTCCTCCTCCTCTTATTCTAAATCTGAAGAAGCTTCTTCTTCACCATTAAAATATGTGTTACGTTCAGAATTCTCCTCATCAAAAAATTGAATATCTTCCCCTTCACTATCCAAATTCTCCTCAATAGATGGAAGTTCCCCTTAGTGACTTTTTCTTTCCACAGATTCAAATAACTACTCAAGGATTCCTATAACCAAATATTCCACATAAGAAACCAATACATCATTGGGAGTTGTTTATTTCTTAACAGGCATGTCAGGTTGAATAACATCAATAAGGAGTAAACTAATAGCTCTCGCAAAATGACGAGTAATGGGTTGGATATTCTCTAGATTATCTTAAATTACTTCAAATGTTTGTCCCAGGCTAGGCTGAGAAGTTTCCTCTCTAATAGGAGTATGAGAAGGAGTTGAAATGGGAATGTTACTCCCTTGAGAAGAAGTTTCCTTGTTAGGTTATGGTGAGTTATCATCCATAAAAGGGTGGCATCCCTCCTTATAGAGCCATAGTGTTGATGGTGTTGGAACCCACTAACATGCAAGGGGGTCTCCCAGATGAAAATTCCCAATTAGACTTCACACAATTTGGAATAGGATCCCTTCCAGAATTAAGGCTCATATGTCATGATTCTTAAATATTTTCATTGGCTATGATATTCATCATGAGAGAGAAATGTGCATCTACTTTTGAATGAACAAGCGAGTATTCCTTTTAGAATTTTCAGTTGCAGAATGTATCAAGGTTCTCCAACTGAAGGGGAAATAAAAGTGATCCTTTAAGAGAATATTAATAGTACTAATTTAATAAATCCACATGATCATATACATACAAATGAATCATTTATGAACTAGCGAAATATTTCACATAGAAGCAACGATCGATATAAAGAAAAAACACACCTTCAACAATATAAGCACCAAAGCCACCAAAATATTTCAATTTATTTAGCACATATGAAAACAACATATATCACAAGCATTCAAAGAATAGTATCAAAATATTTATGACATATGCATGAAAGTGTGTTGGCTCAAGCAGCTTGTTGGAACGGGGTCCCCTAAAAGATGCTATTTTGTATAAGTTTTGTATATTTTGGTCTTAATTATTCTAACGCATGGGTTTTGGGGTGGGTCAAAACCCCTAACGTATTGTAATGGGTCAAGGGTAGACCAAGATTCCGCAAACCACGGTTTGCAGACCATTGGATGCATAGGCTAAATCGGTATAAGTAGATGAACCTTTGTTGAGTCGTAGGTAGAAGAGAATAGAGATTGATGATAGTTGCGAAGTGTTAGATCTGTTTGGGTTGATAGGGAAAGTACTCCTACTGGTTGTGTGCACGAAGATCCTCAGTCATGTTGTGTACGGACCCTGCTAGTTGTGTGCGTAGGCTGTGTTGAATTGTATTTGGATTTTGGATATTAATATATGTGAATCTGGTTAGAGTATCTCTGCGTTATCTGAGTTTATGTACTACTGTTGATGCGAACTATGAGATCTATGGTTGATTATTTGTTGTTATAATACATAGTATTTCTGTGATCTACTGTGTATGAATTTATGATCTTACTTGTGATATTATTGATGTGAAGGTGCTGATTTAATCTATGACTGATAGTGACTCTAGTAACTCTGGACTATCGACCTATGAATAGATATATTATAGTTGCGAGAATATCCTTGTTCCTGTTAGATGAACCTATGATCTGTTGATTACTATGATTATAGTTGTTGTACTGATAGATCAGCGTTGCGCACGTGGATGCGAAGATATTTAGTAGATATGAACTCTGCGATATAATTCTGTAACTAGATCTGAAGCTTCTAAGTTGGGAACGCAACCCTATTTGGCTTACCTGCTCTCTCTCAGGGTATAGAAACCTGGTTCCAACACCCTCCCATACTACTTCGGGTGAGACTTTGGCCTGCGCAAGCAGGTCACTACCGAAAGGGCCAGTAGTATAGGGGTTTTTTGCAAACCTTAACCTCTGAACCTGGGTCACGACCCCTCGAGCCAACAAATTGTTCTGTTGCCGAGACTAGAAGCATTTTGAGAGAGATTGGGTAATGCCAAGAACACATTGGAGACCTGAGAAGAAAGAGATTGATGAGTGGTTTGAGAAGAAAATCCAGGAATTTGCAGTAAGAGAGAAACACAGTACAAAGATAACCACAAAAGAGTGGAAGAATAAGTACATTTTCACAGAGATATACGAAATTTTCTTCGTGACATTTGCGATCGAGCTTCAGGAGTGGCTCACAAGGCTCATAAATTTCCAGAAGTGTTGGAAGGATGAAAGGGTTACACAGTGGACTCCAGAGCTAATCCAGTAGTTAGAAAATACTGGTAACACCATCACGCGCATGGTAGATCAATGGGTGGACAGTGTGATAGGAGGATTTGTGATGGAATTTTCGATTGATCAATTTGTGTCCTACTCTGAGGCAGAGCGAAGATTTTTCAAAGGGTTCCGGGGTAAGTTTCTAAAAACTCTGCCATTACTGATTAAGATCTTGTTGTGCAAAAAAATCATCCTGTGTAGCCACACAGAGTGAATGAGCTCCGATCAGAGTGAGGGTACAACACGCAGTGGTAAGTACTACAGAACCAATCAGGAGGGAGATTGATCTGTCTACATTCTAGTAATAAATTCTGTTGCACATAGCTCTCCGTCTACGCCACCATAAAACCCTCATAGGGGTAAGAAATCGCCGCCCCCACCACCGGAAGACGATATGGCTTCGCACATGAAGTCACCCACCTTTAAGAGCATAGGAGATGAGGATATGGATTGGTTTTGGTTCGTCGCAGGATCGGTATGGATTGCACAGAACGTAGCTAGTGATGCGGTGAAAAGGGCGCAGCTATCCCTTGCCTTTGAGGGAAGGGCCTTGGATTGGTATATGGGTTACATAATCAAAATGCGAACGCAACCGTTGAATAGATTAAGAATTCTTTGAAACAACAGTTCAAAAAGCCCAAGTCCTACTCACAAATAGTGAATGATCTGAAGCATTTCAAGCAAGGACCATCAAAGTCTATATGGGAGGCTGACCAACGGTTAAAGAAGGTAATTAGAAAAGGAGGATTTATGTACGATGACAGGCAGCACATGGAGTGGTTCATTGCTATGCTTTTGCCCCACCTGTGCGTGCCAATGGGACATCAAGCCATTGAATCGCAGGAAAAGGCCTTGGAAATTGCGATGAAACTAGAAGTCGTGCCAAGAGATGATACCCAGTTAGGAGTACAGCAAATACAAGGCCATCTAGAAGCAATGCATATGGAGATCCAGAATCTAAGGAAGGAGCAAGGAATGAAGGCTGGCCCTTAAAGATGTTGCATATGATGCAGGGTGAATGGACACACCAACAATAATTGTCCTCTGCTAGCAGACTACATACAGGCTGGGGGACCCAGTCCATTGCGGCCTAGGGAAGCTGCAGGAACCAGTTCGGTGCTGTGGTGTGATGATTGTTGTGTTGTTGGGCTGCACAATACCAACCACTGCCCTCACCTTGCCGCATATGTCCCAGAGATAAAGCAACAATGGTGCAGGTTCTACAAATATGTAGGTCATGATGAAAAGAACTGCTGAACATACGATCTAATGATAGATCGGGGAAATCTATATAGGGTACAGGAGGATCCGTCATCACCAAGATCCCCCTTGGGCCTAGGTGGCTCCCCAACTAGGGGCAGGGGAGGAGGTCGAGGTGGAAGCGTGGGTAGGGGGAGAGAACAACTAATTTGCTATAATTGCAGAGAAATAGGGCACTTTTCAAAGGACTGCATAAACCCTGCAAGACAATCCTGCAGATACTATAGACAGTTGGATCATGTGATTGAAGATTGCCCGATTCTGATGGCAAAAATGCAGGAGAAGCAACAGACACCTACGCAGAATGTACAAAGGGTCAAGGTTGACCCTCTGGATGAAGGACCAAGTGTTGATGTTATCACACGTAGCGGCAATGTCACTGGGGGAGCTGCGGAAAAATCTGAGGTGGAGCCTCTCATCCATAAAATGGTTGTTAAGCAAGAAGGTTTGGACTTACAGGAAAAGAAAGAAGCCTTTGTCCCAGCTCGCCAATACTTTGCTAGGGCTGAGGCACCTACTCCTTAGGCCCCTGTAGACGATGAGGTTAAACCATTCTTGCAGGCATGTATGAAGCTGCTGTGCAACCAAAGAGCCATAGAAAATCTCCAAGCTTTGATAGATAGTTGCACAGAAATGACAACCCCAGAAATTAAGGATGCACACAAACTCTATAAGCATAAGAGACGCACTGGCAGGGAAATGTGGTTAACCACACAGATTGGTGACTATGACATGGATCAGGTTATTCTATACCTAGGCTCGGATGCAAAGGTACTACCTAAGCAAGCCTGGCAATGAATGGGAGAACCTAAGTTGGAGTGGTCCACTATCTAGCTGAGCATGGCTAATCAACAGAAAATTATACCTTTAGGAAGGTTAGGGGTCAAGGTTCAAGCTGATTTTGAGGTTATTCAGATTGTAGAAGATGTGGACCCCTACCCGACACTCCTAGGATTGGACTAGGCCATAGATATGGGCGGTATTATCAAATTAAAAAATAGGAGCATGGTATTTGAAAGTGAAGGAACGCGGGTGATAGTACTGCTAGATCCCGCAGAAGGAGAGAGATACACAGAGTCAGTGCGTAAGGAAGAAGAGGTGGATCACATATATAAGCTAATTGCGAGGGACAAAGACTAGGTCAACCCTATGGCCGATGATAGGCTTTGCTGGGAAAGAGATAGCGAATGCTTCTCCAATTCTGATGAGGAAATGGAAAATTGGCAAAATCGGCTACATGATGTCTCTGCACTGTGCTACCTGTTAGAGTCGGGTTTTACATCCCTCCATTAGAGATCATTTCTCTTATTTCATTTCATTGTTTAGGTGTCTCATTCCGATCATTCATCTGCATTCCATTAGGGGCATGTCATTTTCTGACGGAACGGCTTTGTTTTCTCGTTTTCCCTCGTGCTTGTACCTGCTGGGTTAGTCAAAATTTCCCAAAATTCATCAAAGTTCAGTTCATGTCATTTGTAGTCATACAAGATTTTTTGGACAAAAAGAGTCATTTTAGTTTTTAATTCTAGGGTTTGGTCTTCCGAAATGTTAAACAATGCCCGCAGGCCATGAGGAGGTTTTCAATAAGTTTTCAGTTCAAAAAATTTCATCGTTAATATGCTCGAGGACGTTTCTTCTTCAAAAGTCTGTTTTGAAGAAGAAATTGTCAAAATAGTTTTTGTAATAAACATGTATTTTTCCGCCATGAAGACTTCAAAGCAGACTCTGGTTTTCCTTTGCCAAGGTTCAACGCCAACACCCTGCAAAAAAGCAACCAATTTCATCATTCAAAGCTCCAGAAAGTCAGTGAGGAAAAAAAAGACAAAGTTGTATTAAATGAAAAAATGCCAAAGTTAAAAACATTACAAAATGGGTTTTGAAGAAGAAAAAATTAAAACCATGTCTATATGAGATATTTCTTAAGATTATTCATTCATTTGCAACAAGATTTATTGAGAAAATCTCCAAGAGAAATTCAAGTTTGAGGTTGAAGAGCGAAACTGTGTTTTAGAAGGCCGACTATGTGTGTTGAAGGCAGCGCGGCGCACCCACACGACGCGGCGCATAGAGCCGAAAAACTCCGTGCAAATTTCTTCTGGCACGGCGCACCCACTGAGCGCAGCGCATTGGGTCTACGCGCGGTACACAGGCTCGACAGGCTTAAAAATCATCATTCTTGCTCCAAACTCAAATCAATTCAATTCATTTGCCTCCAAGTAAGTTGTGTGTGCTTGCTATCTGAGTTTAATTCCTGTTGGGTGTCATTTGAAGGAGTTATTCAAAGAGTTTAATTGGTGCAAGAATAAACCCTATACCCATATTGAAATTTGCTCCATAGGGTTTTGAAAAGAGGTGTTGGATGTTGTTTGGTGTTTAAACTATCATTCCACTTCTTATTCATGTCACACATTGTCACACTATCATACCACAGCTTTTACTCCCATTCCCGCTATCCCATATCCCTATACCCTTTTCCCATGTTAAATCCCAAACCCTATCACTTCTGTCACCACTTCATATATCATCTATAAAATCTTGATTACCAAATATTCATGATTGTTTCAATATCCTTGATTTCACTTTGACCCAAGTATACTTTGTCATTGCACTCCTATCCTTAAAAACTACCCTCATTACTTACCACCTATTCCTACATCACGTTATAAATCCCCAACCCTAAGTCCCTCAAACAGTGACTGTCCTCACAATTAAAGTCACTTGACAGTCATTTTTCCCATTGTGATATCTCTTCATAGCACCTTATTATATGTGGCACACTTGGTATTGAAAAACAAAATCTTGTTTTGACCATATATTTATCACCACCTATTAGTCAAACACCTTGTTTTCAGCATCATGTCAGAAACAAATTCATCATATGAGCAGGGATATGAGAAGGACAGTGATTCAACCGCAGAGCTAAACGTACCGAGGAGGTCTCATAAGAGTGGCAGGCACGTCAGGGAGGAGCCCACTTCTTTGGCTCAATTGCAGGCATGCCCGCTTGCAATGACATGTTTTCAGCAACATTCATGTTTTCGGTATTGTGAGATGATATCTTAGATTCAGCACGATCCGGAGTTGGTTTGCTTATTTGTCCTACATTTGCGTGATGGTCATGTAAACCTTGCTGGAGTGAACTTCACTTTGACACCAGAGACCATTTCTAAGGCGACTGGGATACCAAACATTGGTGAGGAGTGGAATAAGAGACAGAAACTGGATAGAGCATATTATGAACCTTACATCAGGCTTGGATATTTGAGGCAGTTGAGTAGGGTATTCCCGTTCCGGTTTCTGAAGGAGTCCTATGCGCCATTAATGAAACTCATCATTAGATACTTCAGCTGTGAGGGTAGATTCTCGCGCCTTTATGCATACCATGTCAGACTCTTGATGCATTTCACAAGGGTGCGAATGATGAATATTCCATACTTCAAGTTCCAAAACATAGAGCGTATGACTACCCTAGTGCAGAAGAAGACTCTGGAGTAGCAGCATAACAGCATTTATCATTATGCGCTCATTAAAATCATTGTAGTACATCAGCTTGGATTGCAGGGCATCGCATGGGATGAGTTCATTTCCCGTGACTTCTTTGCAGCCCCTCAGCCTCCTCCCGAGATTGTTCATGATGAGGCAAAGCCTTCACATCAGTTTTAGGTTCCTGAGACTGAGCCTATCAGTGCTCTAGTGTGTGTGACATATCAGAGAGGCCACAGAGCCTTATTTGCAACAGCACGACGAGTACTATCTCCACCAGGGCTGGAAGGGGTCTCGTTATCTTCATCAGCAGCGCGAGTACTATCTCCACATGGCGTGGAAGGGGTCTCGCCTTTGACATCAGCACAGGTACAGGTTCAGGACAGAGGAAAGAAGCCTATGCATGATGAGGGCCCTTCAGGAGGCCAAGACACTGATTTTATACTCATCGATGTTGATTCGAGCTCTCCCAGCTCAAAGCTGAAAGAAATCATCCAGGAAAAAAAAGCTGAGATCGGAACACTGACCGAGAAATTGCAGAGAGCTCAGTGGGTTATGGATTACTTGGAGTGGCGGAATAAACAACTGGAGGATCAGCAGACACTCATAGAGTTGCGGCAAATCCGTGAAGACCGAGAATTGGCCCGAAAGAGACCAGGTGACATGACACCATTTGAGCGAGATACTTGCCTTACGCACGTCAAAATTCATCTGGAGAAGCTCTTGGCGAAGGCCAATAGGGACAAATACATGCTCAGACATATGAAAAACCACTATTGGGCCCGCACACACGTTTGCAGAGCGAAAATGAAGATCCTGAAGGCGAGGTTGAGAAAAGCACTGAAACGTCGGAAAAGGCCCGATCCACTCCGAATCTTGGCCGAAGCTTCCTTGGCTGAGCATAAGACATGATGGGAGACCTTCACTCCAAATTTTAGCAAATTTGGAGAATATTTTGTCATTTTGAAAATTTTGGTTGCAAAACAGGTTTTTCCGCCCGACGCGTCGCGCCACCCGACGCGCGCTTATGATTGGGACATCTTCTAGAGGAAAAATTTTCATTTTGGGGTTTTTCATGATGTATTATGTATGTTTAAGAATGGCCAAAGCATTTCATCAAATTCTAGGCTGCCTAAAGGGCCAAAAACACCTTGAAAATGGCCTTTCTGCCACTTTTTGCACCAGCAGGAACCAGTCTTCGTATATTGCAGTTTTGGAGGGGAAAATGAAATCAAAATTGAAAAATTCCACTTTTGTTGGATAGTATACATCCAGGGCTTTCCAACGAGCTATCATGAGTTCAATTTGGACTTCGGGAAGTGCCTTAAAAACAGGATCAAAGTGGCGTGACGCATTGAGTTTTTAGGTGTGGCGCATAGAGAAATTTGGCCTCATTTTGACTCTTCAGCTCAGAAATTCGCCCAGTTTTGACTAGTTTCACTTTTTGATGTAATTATTGGTCTATATTGATTTAATTTTGTGGCTATGATGTAATTTTGGCTCATATTTACTTGTTCTAGAGGATTCATTCACTAAAAAGTGAAAATTAAATGAATGAATCATTTTCCTTCCTTTTAGAGGCAAATTGTTTGGCTGCCTAGATTTCAGTTCCATGTTTAGAGTTGGTTGAAAAATCTCCTAGAAGGATGTGCTCGACCCCTAGAGGCATGGAAAGGGGTTAGGATGGTCTATATATTGTATTTTCTGAGGCATTTTCAGGGTTGGACTCTTGGGAAAAGTTTGGCACTTTATTGTATATCCATTTTCAGTTTTTGGCAAAGGAAAGACCAGAGTTTTGCAGCACTTGTTGAGATATTTGTGGCTTCTGAGTTTTGATGATGTTCTTCTCATGTTATTTTAAGTTTCATTAATGTTATATGTATGCCATTTCCCTTCTCTTTACTTCTGAATTAAACAAATGAGTAACTGAGGTATAATTCATTGATTTGTTGGTGCTCTGCCTTAGACTTTTGTTTAGTTTTATATGTTTTCGTCAGTTTGAAGAGGATCCTTGCACTCTCTTGCCCTTTTCAGCTCCTCAATAGTATTTTTAATCCATTCATTTGATCTTAGACATCAAATCCGCTGCCTACCTCGCCCCAACTTGAACTCTGCAAGAAATTGGCCTCATCCCCAAGCCCAAAAATTGTCTTTCCCCTTTTTCCAACAAAATCCCTAAAAAATCAAAATCAAACCCTCCTATTTGTTTACCTAGCCTAAGATCAGTTGTTTTTTTAGTCATCTCAAGCCCCATTGAGTATTTTCATTGAGATTGACCCGGAGAGAGCCCTCTCCTGTCCTCGTAGGGCTAGCTACGAGGCTGAGCGTGGTTTGGTGTTACCCTGAATCCTTCCTTCCTTCAGCCTAAGGTGGATTTGGGCACTAACATAGTGGCGACCATACTGGGGAAGTTATTTGTTTCATAAGTTACAGATGGAGTCTGAAGTCACACCAGGTATCTTTCGAAACTCTTTTGCCTTGCATTAGCGGAAGTAGATAAACACTGCTTCAGTCAATCTCTGGTTTAGCTTGTGAACGTGACACTTGACTTGTGGATTGTCTTGCCCCAGTACATGTATCAAGTTCAGGTCTGATGGTTGATGGTGGACAACGATCAGACATAAGAAGGCTGAAATCATTCACCTGGTGACTCCAACTCAATGTACAGACTCCACTGGAGGACTAACTCTTTCTTTGAGAAAATGGAAGGATCTTACACAAAGTTCAAGTATCCAAATTGGAATGGTATTCAAGATCTAGTCTGCTTTCTTGTAAATTACTTCTTTGCTGTTATTGAAGCTATCCTCAAATTTTTTCAGAATTTGTTGTATGAGAAAGGTGATCAAAATCTTCAGTCGACCTATTCAAAGAGTGTAAATACTGAGTTTCCCTTTGATCCTGGTCTCCTTACTTTTCCCACATCTTATGATGACTCTCTTCAGAGTGATGAGCCTAAAGAAAACCAAACTGATCCCGTAGCTCTCGTATATACTCCTACACCTTGTATAGTCCCAGATAGGTATAAACCTCTTGTTTTACCTTATGTTCTTCATGGTTTCCCTAAAAATTATGACCTATATCTACCAAGATTTGACGGTGAATGTAACAATGTCAATGCTGAGCAACATGTGCAGAATTTTGAGAATTTTCTAGATCTTTTTGAAGTTGATGAAGAAGATGTTAGTATTAGGCTTTTTTCTCTTTCTTTTCAAGGCTAAGTAAAGATTTGGTTTAAAGCCCTGCCTGATGCAAGCATCTCAGATTTCCAGCAGTTCGTCGAATTTTTCCTTGACAGGTGGGTGATCGGACAGAATCCTTTCCTTATTTTAAACGAGTATGCCCAGCTGAAAAAACTGCCAGGGGAGATAGTACAACAATTTTCTGCCAGATTTAACCAAGTATATTTTTCGATGCCAACTGATATAATACCTTCTCCTAGATCTGCTCTCTTGCACTACCGAGGTGCCTTTGATCCGGAAATGGAGTTTCAGTTGAGAGAAAGGAATATTGCAACACTTCAAGAGATGCAGAACAGTGCAGTAAATGTAGAGGCTCATTTGCTGATCCGAAGGGCAAGGTTGAAGGAAGAAGAGATGAAAAACGTAGATCCGGAGAAATCGACATCTCTAGAGGTAAAGCTTGACATGTTGGTAGGTGCAGTAGAAGATATGATGCAAAAGAACACCACAAGGAATGAGTATAATGTTCAAGCCCATGAATTGATGATTGAAGAAGAACTAGTTGCTGATCCAAAACATTTTGTTTCTTATTCCAGTTGTCATAGTGATTGCTTTATAGATCATCTTGAAGAAGAGAGAGTTGTTGATATGATGTGTATGCTTGATGATTTGCCTCAGTTTGATCAGTATGATTATGATTATGTTCTCCAAACAGAAGCTAATAATGTAGATAAATCAGCAGCTAGTTTTTGGAAGGAGGTTCAGCAGCTCGAGTACAGTGATCAACCGATGCATATCAGCTGTGACAATGATGAGGAAAGTGCAGCAAATTTTGAAGTAAGTGAAGGATATTTGCCTTTTTGTTTTGATTCGTTTCAGTTCATCAGAGAAAACTTTCATACAATCAGAAATCAAATGTCAACAAGTCTTGATCTGGACCATCTTGAGCGCAATGAAAACCTTGTTCAAGACTTCTCATATTCAGATTTGCAGCCCCCGAATGCCATTGATTGTCAAGTTGCAGATGAAGACATGGAAGCTGGCACATATGATCAAGTGATACAAGATGACTCTGTACCATTTTGTTTTGAATCATTCCAGTTTTTGAAGGGTAAATTGCATAGTAAATCTTCAAATGAGCAGCCTATAGGAAATCAACAATCTCTCAATGTTAATGTGGAGGATGAGACAGATAGCGAAATTCTTGAGCAAGTTGTTGATGAGAAATCTTCCCTTGAAATGACTGATGAAATCATTTCGGATACAAAATTCTCCCTAGCACCAGATTTGCAGCCACCAAATGAAATTGAAGGTCAGATTACAGATGAAGTCATGGAAGATGAAATACATGATTTAATGATGCAAGAGAATTTTGTACCCTTTTGTTTCGAAGCATTTCAGTTCATAAAGCAGAATCTTCGTAATATCTCTCAAGAAAAAAATGAACAGCCAGTAGGATGTCATACAGTTTCAATGGATACATCACAGCAGTCTTCTCAAGTTTTTGATGATCCTATTGCTCGTGTGTTGGAAGAGGTTTGCTGTAAAAAAATTTCTCCATTGGCTAACCATGTGACAGAAAATAATGTTGATAATAATATTATTCAAAAGTCGCCTTCATTGTCTTGTCTAACAGATTTTTCATTACAAAGCTCATATCAAGGTTTGCATTCATATGAGAAGATTGATAAAGGAGGCTTTTGTTCAGTTTGGAATCAGCAACAGAGTTTGGTTATTCATGAATTTCAGGATCCTTTTGACAGCTTGCTGCAATCACCAAAGAAAAGCACCGCAGATGTGAGGAAAAGTTTAAGATCAAGGTATGGAGATTATCTGGACCAGAGATATGTTTATGAAGATCCTTTCGCAGTATTTTTGCAGTCATCCATTCAATTCATGCTTTGCAAGTTTATCAGCAGTCCACTTGATTCCAAATTTCCATGGGAGTTGCCTTTCGATTCTTCCCTTTTCCTGCACATCAGAAAGCATTTGGGAAGAAATCAAATAGCAGCCAGAATGCTTACATGGTTTCATTGGTTGTTCCATTACACTTGATCAGGTGGTGAAAAGAACATTTAGAGTAGGTTTGATGAATAAGCTTCATATTGAGCATATTTCCAGTTTGTCAGTTGTGTTTAAGTATCGAGTCAGTTTTTAGTCTTGTTATTAAGTTAGTTTGTGTCGTCAAGTCATCAGTTTTTAGTTATGCATTTCAGCTTGAGTTTTTTATTCCATTTCCCAATGGATGAAGGCATTGTCTTCTTTCCAAATATCTTTCGTTCTTGGCACCTCTAAGGAGCTACCATCCCCATTGGAGCCAATGTTAGAGTCGGGTTTTACATCCCTCCGTCAGAGATCATTTCTCTTATTGCATTTCATTGTTTAGGTGTCTCATTCCGATCATTCATCCCCATTCGTTAGGGGCATGTCACACTAACTAAGGGATTTCTTTTCTGCTTTTTCCTCATGTTGAAATTGGCCAAGAATAAACTTCCCAAAATTCATCAAAGTTCAATTCATGTCATTTGGCACATTATACAAGTCGTTTTGGACAAAAGACTCATTTAGCTAAGTCTAGGGACCATCCTAACCATCTTCCGAAATGTTAAAAAATGCCCGCAGCTATTTTTATGAGGCTTTTCACAAAGCTAATTCAAAAATCTTCACTTGTTAATATGCTCGAGGATGTTTCTTCTTCAAAACTCTGTTTTGAAGAAGAAATTGTCAAAATTGTTTTTGTAATAATCATGTATTTTTCCGCCATGAAGACTTCAAAGTAGACTTTGGTTTTCCTTTGCCAAATTTCAACGCCAACATCCCTGCAAAAAATCAACCAATTTCACCATTCAAACTCAGAAAGGCAGTGAGGAAACAAAAGACAGAGTTCTATTAAATGAAAAAGTGCCAAAGTCAAAAAACATTACAAAATGGGTTCTGAAGAAGAAAAAATTAAAACCATGTCTATAAGATATTTCTCAAAGCCCATTCATTTCATTTGCAACAAGAGTGATTGAGAAAATCTCCAAGAGAAAGTCAAGTTTGAGGTTGAAGAGCGAAACTGTGTTTTAGAAGGCCGGCTGTGTGTCTTGCATGTGCGCTACACATTGGGCTTGTGCCACAAGACTGCACACGTGACACGGCATAGAGCCGAAAAAATCCGTGTTATTTTCTTCTGGCGCGGCGCACCCACTGAGCGCGGCGCATTGGGTTTGCGCGCGGCGCACAGGCTCGACAGGCTTAAAAATCATCATTCTTGCTCCAAACTCAAATCAATTCAATTCATTTGCTTCCAAGTAAGTTGTGTGTGCTTGCTATCTGAGTTTAATTCCTGTTGGGTGTCATTTGAAGGAGTTATTTAAAGAGTTTAATTGGTGCAAGAATAAACCCTATACCCATATTGAAATTTTCTCCATAGGGTTTTGAAAAGAGGTGTTGGATGTTGTTTGGTGTTTAAACTATCATTCCACTTTCATTCGTGTTGTCATTACTGTCACACTATCATACCACAGTTTTTACTCCCATTCCTGCTGTCCCATATCCCTATACCCTTTGTCCCATGTGTTAAATCCCCAAACCCTATCACTTGCCACCACTTCATATCATTGATAAAATCCTGATTACCAAAGATTCAAGGACTGTTTCAATATCCTTGATTTCACTTTAACCTAAGTATACTTTGTCATTGCACTCCTATCCCTAAAAACTACCCTCATTACTATCACCTATTCCTACATCACCTATAAATCCCCAAATCCCTAAGTCCCCCAAACAGTGACTGTCCTCACCACTAAAATTCACTTGACAGTCTACTGTATTCCTTGTGACATTTCTCCACAGCACCTCATTTAATTCTTGATACATCTGGCATATTTGGTATTGAAAGGCAAGCACCAATTCATCATTTTCAAACGTACACCTAAATCTTATTTTCACCATACATATATTAGCATATACTTGTCAAACACCTTGTTTTCAGCATCATGTCAGAGAAAAATTCATCATATGAGCAGGGATATGAGCAGGACAGTGATTCAACCGTAGAGCTAAATGTACCGAGGAGGTCTCATAAAAGTGGCAAGCACGTCAGAGAGGAGCCCACTTCTTTAGCTCAATTGCAGGCCTGCCCGCTTGCAATGACATGCTTTCAGCAACATTCATGTTTTCGGTATTGTGAGATGATATCTCAAATTCAACACCATCCAGAGTTAGTTCGCTTATTTTTCCTACATTTGCGTGATGGTCATGTAAACCTTGCTGGAGTGAACTTCACTTTGACACCAGAGACCATTTCTGAGGCAACCGAGATATCGAACATTGGTGAGGAGTGGAATAAGAGACATCAGCTGGATAGAGCATATTATGAACCTTACATCAGGCCTAGATATTTGAGGTAGTTGAGCAGAGTATTCCCGTTCCAGTTTCTGAGGGATTCCTATGCGCCATTAATGAAACTCATCATTAGATACTTCAGCTGTGAGGGTAGATTCTCACGCCTTTATGCATACCATGTCAGACTCTTGATGCATTTCACGAGGGTGCGACTGATGAATATTCCATACTTCATGTGCCGAAACATAGAGTGGATGAATATCCTAGTGTAGAAGAAGACTCCGGAGCAGCAACATAACAACATTTATCATTACGCATTCATCAAAATCATCGTAGTACATTAGCTAGGATTGCAAGGCATCACATGGGATGGGTTCATTTCCCGTGACTTCTTTGCAAAATTTCACTTCTCCTCCTCCCCGAGATTGACTACATGAGGAGCCTCTACACTGGCTTGAGGCCTTGGCACGTTTCCACGTTGCTCAGCAGGTAGACATATCAGAGAGGCCACAGAGCCTTATTTGCAGCAGCACGACGAGCACTATCTCCACCAGGGGTGGAAGGGGTCTCGTTATCTTCATCAGTAGCGCGAGTACTATCTCCACTTGATGTGGAAGGGGTATCGCCTTCGAAATCATCACAGGTACAGGTTCAGGACAGAGGAAAGAGGGCTATGCACGATGAGGTCCCTTCAGGAGGCCAAGACACTGATTTTATACTCATCGATGTTTATTCTGAGTTCTCCCCACCAAGTCAGGGCAAGAAATCATCCAGAACAAGTATATCGAGATCTACATGACCGACCGAGAAATTGCAGAGGGCAGAGAGATCAGTGGGTTATATATTACTTGGAGCAACGTAATAAACAACTGGAGGATCAGCAGACACTCATAGAGTTGCGGAAAATCCGTGAAGACCGTGAATTGGCCCGGAAGAGACCAGGTGACATGACACCATTTGAGCGAGAGACTTGCCTTACGCACGTAAAAATTCATCTGGAGAAGCTCTTGGTGAAGTCCAATAGGGAAAAATACATGCTCAAACATATGAAAAACCACTATTGGGCCCGCACACACGTTTGCAGAGAAAAAATGAAGATCCCAGCAGGTCATGTAAAAGCAAGAAACGCCAAAGGCCTAGAGACATCCCTAACTTGGGCTGCTTTCCTAACAGCACATGATGGAGACTACTCCTGGAAATTTCAGCAAATTTGGAGAATATTTTTTCATTTTGAAAATTTTGGTTGCAAAACAGGTTTTTCCGCCTAACGCGTCGCGCCACCCAACGCGCGCTTATGATTGGGACATCTTCTGGAGGAAAACTTTGCATTTTTGGGTTTTTCATGATATATTATGTATGTTCAGGAATGGCCGAAGAATTTCATCAAATTTTGGGCTGCCTAAAGGGCCAAAAACACTCCAAAAATGGCCTTTCTGCCACTTTTTGCACCAGCAGGAACCAGTCTTGGGAAATTGCAATTTTGGAGGGGAAAATGACATCCAAATTGAAAAATTCCATTTTGGTTGGATCTTCTGATGATTCATAGATTTCTAAACTAGGCCATCGTGAGCGAATTTGGACTTCGTGTAAGGCCTAAAAACAGGCGAGTGCTGCCAAGTCATTGAGTTTTGCATGCTGCAAGAGGTACCTGGCCTCACTAATTTCTCAATTTAGAATTCACTCATTTTTAATTAGTTTCACCTTTTGAAGCACTATCATCTATCTTGATGGAAATTTTTTGGCTATGATGTAATTTTAATTACTACTGCATCTTAGATATTCATTCACTAAAGTGTATCAAATGAATGAATCGGCTTCTTCCTTTTAGAGTGGCAGTTATTTTAACACAAATTTTGCCCATGTTTAGAGTTATTGCACTGCACTGCTAGAAGGACGAGTCATCCAGATGCATGGTAAGGGGGTTAGGACTGGCCTATATTGTGGCCTGGTGCATTTCTGGTTGATACTTTGGGAAAATTTTGGCACTCCATTGTATATCCATTTTCAGTTTTTGGCAAAGGAAAGACCAGAGTTTTGCAGCACTTGTTGATATCCTTGTGGCTTCTGAGTTTTGATGATGTTCTTCTCATGTTATTGTAAGTTTCATTAATTTTATATGTATGCCATTTCCCTTCTCTTTACTTCTGAATTAAACAAATGAGTAACTGAGGTATAATTCATTGATTTGTTGGTGCTCTACCTTAGACTTTTGTTTAGTTTTATATGTTTTTGTCAGTTTGAAGAGGATCCTTGCACTCTCTTGCCCTTTTTAGCTCCTCAGCAGTCTTTTAAATCCATTCATTTGATCTTATACATCAAATCCGCTGCCTACCTCGCCCAAACTTGAACTCTGCAAGAAATTGGCCTCATCCCCAAGCCCAAAAATTGTGTTTCCCCTTTTTCCAAAAAAATCCCTAAAAAATCAAAATCAAACCCTCCTATTTTTTTACCTAGCCTAAGATCAGTTGTTGTTTTAGTCATCTCAAGCCCCATTGAGTATTTTCATTGAGATTTACCTGGAGGGAGCCCTCTCCTATCCTCGTAGGGCTAGCTACGAGGCTGAGCGTGGTTTGGTGTTACCCTGAATCCTGCCTTCCTTCAGCCTAAGGTGGATTTGGGCACTAACACTGCCTATGAATTATGAGGGACTTCCGTTTCATATCTTCAGAGGTAAGAGAACTTCCCTACTCCAGTATTATAAAAGAATGCTAAGAGGATCCATGCAATGTCTCTATTCTTGGGTCATAGGAGGAGCGCGCAGTTGCGGGACCTCCACTATAGGCTGCGGACGCGTCGATGCATCAGAAATAGCTGCGGTAAATCCTAGGACTTACGAGCTACTACAGGAAATTCATTCCGGGATACACACTGACAACCGCACCTCTGGAAAAACTGATGAAGAAAGATGTTTCATTCTTTTGGGATGACGAATGTTGGAATAGCTTTGAGTGACTCCTGGAATGGAGGGTATATGCACCTCTTCTTAATTATCCAAATGGGCGAAGGAATATCTTGTACATATTAATGTGTCAGGGATTACACTGGGAATGGTCCTTACATGGCCTGGCACCGGAGACATTGATCACACGGTTGCATCGGCTAGTCAAGAACTCTCAAGTATGAAGAACAATTATGTAATGTTCCTAAATTTGCTTCAGCTAATTGGAACATTAATTTTTCCATGTTTATTTTTTCATTTCATAATTGATGAATAAATTGTAAAGGAGGACATGTAAAACTCCTAAAAACCAAGAATAAAGCAATGCCTATGTGAACAAAGACATATTTGGGCTATGTAAATTATATCTTGCAGGTGTGAAAGGGTCTAAATCACAAGAGGGGATCCTATTTGACCAAGTCAAACAATGCAATCTAGATGCATTGAACCTCTTTGAGGGACAGCGCAGTTCTATAAGGAGGTTGTAATGTGAAAAGGGTTAAGTGATTCAAGGTGATTTATGGTTTGTAAAGACTCCTATCTTATAAAAGGAAGAGGAGGGCAACAAGGAGAGGTCGTTGAAGACATTATTTCTGAAGGTATATCTGCTTAGACATCCCTTGTTGGGCATTCCTGTTCAGGAATCCCACCTCCTTTCTTGAGTAGCTCTTGGAGGAGAATTGTGCTAAAATTCTCCACTATCAGGCTTGGGCCAAGTTTCACCTTACATTACAGCACTGCTCATGATTGAGGGTTGAGCTGTCTTATGAGTTGCAGCAAGTGGAGATCTAGATCTACTCAGATCTACATGATAGCAGTGGCTCTTTTCAGTGAGAGTGTCATTTAACCTCCCGAAAATGTTCATTTTCTGATTATACTTCAGATCCATATCTTGGCATCAGGCCAAATCATCTTTAGAAGCTAGAGCATTGGCTCTCTCCCTAAGACAGTGTTATTTGCAGATCTATAGTTGCTGGGTGCTTTGCTTGCATTTTGGAGGAGAGATCTCCGATGTTGGGATTCTTCCTTCACTGAGGTGATCCATAGATTGGCCAACCAATCTATGTTCTTTTTCAGATCTGATCTGCTATGTACTGGTATTATTCAAAATTTATGAATCATTCTATAGATCTGAAGTTTTAGATCTCAGATCTACTCCCGGTGTTTCATGTTTTAAGTGAATCCCCAAGGGGAATGTATGGATCATATTTTCTTGTGCATGGATCTGTATTAGATCTATATTTTTATTTACTGATCTGATATAGATCTGAAGAATCAATAAAATGCTACTTCAGCCCTGGAAATTACGTTGTCACTGTTATGCAGTATTTTTACATGGTTGTAGCACCTCTTTCTTGAGGATTTCTTCTGTATTATTTCACTCTTCTTCTGTAAAGTGTATGAGTTATGCCCCTGATGTTATTTTTAAATATTCAGACCTTATTTCAGTCATACCCTTCAGAAAATCACACTCACATGCTTCAGTAAATTTCTGCATAAATCTAGTCTTGGGAAATTAGGGTTTTCTAGCCTAGTTAGGAAAGGAGGAACTGTTTAACTTAGAAACAATTTTTTTTTTTCTTAAATTCGACATGGGAATCCCTCATAACCCTAGATATCATATCCAACCACTTTTCCATCTTATTTGTATGCATATCTCTGAATACACATGTTTTAGGGCCTAAATCCTCACTTTTCCCCACCTTTTGCCTTGAAAAACGTTGTATAACTTTTTCGTTGTATATTTTACTGAATTTTAAGTGTTTTTACATCTTTATGAAGCATATGGATGTAGCTCCACATTTTTAATAACTCATATTATTCCAAATCTGTAGCTATTTCTGAAAAAGGGACATTACAGTGGTATTAAAGCAAGATCTTTGGCTCAGCCTGTGGCTTCAAGCCAAAGTGTTGATTCCCTGAAGGAGGAGTATTTCAAACTCTATAGACAAAGTTTGTAGATGGCCAGGTAGCCTCTAGATCTCATCCTTTTTTCAAAGGTGACATATCAAGTAAATTCCCCTGCAGTCAATCTCTGGAATAGAATTTTGATATCCTTGAAAAGGGAACTTCACAGTGGTATTCCAGCAAGGAGCAAGGTAAAAATGATTAATAATATGGGTTTATTCTCATCAGCTTTCAGATCTAATAAGAACCTCTCTAAGGAGGTTGAACAAGAAGAATAAAGGAGAAGCAGTGAAACTCCTAGAAAGTTTCAAGAGCAGAAAGATCTTCTGATCAGATCTACAAGATCTATACATGAGGAAAATTTTGAATCCTCATCTCATGTATATGTTCACTCAGCCATATCACCTAAGCTTCAAGGTTTTGTTATTAATTTCCTCATGAAGAGGAAGAAAGAAGGTGTGAGTTTGTTTGATGCCTTGCCTAGGGCAAGATCTCCTTTGAATGAAGGGAACTCTTCTCAAGAAGGAAGCATGCAGATTCCTCCTTCACTAGATTACCAAGATCTAACGTCTCTTGTTGATGATGAGGCAATTTCAGTTATTGGAGAGGAGGATAAGATAGGAGGTCATAACGAAGTCACAGCAAAAGCACCTCAAACACCTCATGAAGATGAAGCTAGAGCACTTGCTCCAAGAGAAGAAACTCTTGCACACTTGCAAGGAGTTCCACAAGATCTCACACATAGAGCTCTTGAGCAGCATGTACCATCATTGTCAAATGATGAGATCTTGATGATAGAAGAAGGAAGAGAGGAGGAAGAGCATCTCAAGAAGAAGAGAAGATACCCTTCTCTGTTTCAAGGGTTGGAATACCAAGGGAGGCAAGAGAATCCATGTAGCAATGGTAGGGGCAAATCTGTCCACCTACATCCACATTCTTCTCTATGCCTTGATGCCTCTTTGTAAGGAGGCATTGCACCAGGAAGACCTCCTAATTGGAGGAAAACCAAAGTGTTCTCTCAACTATGGGAAACATTTGCATACTTGGCTAATGAAGGAGCCTTGGGAGAAGCAAGCACAGCGCAGAGGATCTTTCATGAATTCAGAAAAGAGGTAAGCAATTTTCTGAATAGGACATTTTTATCTTCCATTCATTCATCTGCGCTAAGGAATGAAAGATCAGAAATATATGGTGGTATGGATATGAGGATACATGGAAAAACCTTATCTTTGGGGCAGCCCATGGTCTTCTCACTTACAAAAGAGATTTCTGAACATGACAAGAGGATCTTAATACTCTTGCATGCATGGGCCAAATTAAGGAAGTATTGGGGGACAAGAACTTTCCAAGGGGAAGTTGATTTCCACATACTTCAATCTTGTCTTGAGCAAGATCAGCTGCAAGGGAGGTAGCAAAATAAATTTTATGGGACTCCAACATGTGACCTTGGCATCAAGTATGTCAAAGAGGAGAGTCATGATATGATAGGGGCTGCATTTCAGACCTCTACAACACTATCATTTTTGGGAAGTCTAGGGCCTTATTGGGACTCCCAACTTATGATGGAATAATACAAGGACCCTTTCACATGTGAGGTTCTTGATGGGAAGGTAATGGATGGGAGGTATAAGGTAGTTGGAGGGGTCATCTACTTCCATGATCAGATTTGTTTGGTTAAAGGCTCCAAGCTCAAGGAGAAACTACTGAATGCAACTGTTACACAGCAATTTGTCACCGTCTCTGCCATTCCCCATCCCACACATTGGAGGGCTCATTCTGTGACCTGTGCGCAGAGACAAGACTTGAAAATACTTTCATTGCATCCCTCTGAAGATGAGCTTTCATTGCCCTGAAGACATCTCCCTGCAAAAAACCCTAAAAATAGCTCTTTTTCCATTGGCGCGGTTCCACAGTTCAGCCCTCACGCCAAGGGGGAAAATCCTCCAAAGAGGGCACGCCAATTGGCGCTCTGTCATAGAGCCGCACCCGCGCCAACCATATTAAGAGGTGTTTTTTAAAAATAACAGGCGGAAGTTTCGTCCTAAATAAATTCTCAATCGATATCTATCTTGAGTTGGGAGGTTTTGCTTATGGATTTCCATAGAGAGGAAGTGGTTTGCCACCTCTCATGGAAGCTTCCTTGATGATAGGGCCAATCCTATAATTATGTGATCCCAATTCCCCTTCCTCCATCTATAAAAGCTTGCTCATTTCTGCGTGCTGTTCCCAAGAGCTTTCAGCATCCTTATGCTGCAAAAGCCTTCTTGATTCCCTTAAGGCCAAATCCAAGCAAGGAGACTATTGTCAAGTATCCGGAGAGAGAGGCTTGTCCCATCCCCGACAGGCTTTATCGAGACATGTTCTGCTGACGACCCGCCGAAGGAGAATTCAGCGTCGAAGCTATGGTTGTATTCTTCTTTTGATAAATTAATGATAAGCGACTATTGGTTATGGTTCCACTCTTGTTTTTAATGATGATCATGAGTTATGTCTTCTTTGACTGACATATAGTTGTATATAATGGATTTTACGCTTGAGTTTGTTTTGTTTCTTGCATGTGCAGGTGCCATTCACGGAGATCGTGAGGATTGTGATCTGCCAGAGCAGCGGAACAGGAGCACTACCTCTTCTACAAACGACAGCGTTGGATTCCAGGTAAGCCTTCATCGCAAGTTGGTTTATTTGCAATTAGGAACCTGCACTGTAGCGTGTTTGATTGTTGCTAGACCCGATCTGGGCTAGTAGGGATCGCCTCTGTCCGCAGAGGGGATTTACCTCCTCAACAATTTGGCAACTCCACTGGGGAATTAGCTTGTTGTTTGATTTGTAAGCTATAGACGGAGCCTGAAGTGCAGCCAGATAGCCTTCGAAACGCTTTTGCTCTGCATTAGCGAAGTAGATCAACGCAGTTTCAGTCTATCTCCGGTTTAGTTTACGAACTGAACAACTTGGAGTGTTGTCTTCTCTTTTCGGTCAATTTCTTGGCCTTGCTTGCTTCGATCAACTCTTCTGGATCGTTTTTTTCGTTATTTGGCTTTGTTTTAAGACTTTCATCACTTTTCGTGTCTTGAAAATGCTTGTTTTTCATTTTCCCATAGTGTAACTCAGACAGTCGCGTCCATTGGCCCAGGTTGCCTGTGTATCACCCGCGCCATTGCCTTTCTGGCGCTAATTTCAAGCTCACAGTCGCGCCAATCCTGTGAGCTATTAGGGTTTGCTGTGTTTTATTCTTTCTGGGACTGACTTGTGATTTTGATCTTGTTTTTTCGGTTGTTTGAGTGCACTGGAGCCTAGTTTGACTAATTGTAACCTCCATCCTTTGGTTGTTTGCTTGTTTCTTTCGATTTTTCATTCGAGCCCTAGGGCATCTAGGTGCTTTTGTGAGTCGAGCCTCCCGTGGGGTTTCTTGGTTTTCGTTCGTTCAGTCGACTTTGGGATTGCTTCTTTGCATTCGTTTGACAGTTGTCTATCATTTTATTGCACTTTTTGAGTGACTGATTTCGTTTTCATTCGAATTTCTCTTTGCTTCATCTTGGGCCTAGATTACACGGCTCATTAGTGTCTTTGGGACTTTTCTTGGTTTTGAGGGACTTTTTGGTCGATTTGAGATCCGATTGTTTGTGCCATTGAGTGAAATCTGCTTGTTTTACTCTCTTATTATCATTTCCCAAATCGCTTCTCATTTTTTTTCGGTTTGTTTAGTGCATCCAGCTCTCAAACATTGAAAATAAAAAAAAATCTCTTTTTCTTTTGATTGATTAGTGCAAATTAAAATCTTTTCGGTGTTGTTAGTAATTAGTGACTTTGAAAGAAAAGTTTTTAGTTTCATTGGTTGCATTAGAGATATCACTGATTGTCTTCCGATCATTTTGTTTGTGTAAAAAGCTCTTAACTCTTCTGTAACTAGCTTTCATCGAACGAAATGATGTACTGTGGCATGTAGTTTTGCATTTAAGAGATTTTTGAGACATCACATTCGTTAGGGCCTGAAAACTGAAATGTCATTGAAGATTAAATTTAAAATTTATTCAATTTACACTAAGGCAGCATTGAAATCTAACGAAACACATTTAGAGGTCTAGCTAAACCTAGTAGTTGTCGTCGCCTCGCTTTAGACAAGACTAGTGCCGTACTTATGCTCCCCGTACCGTCGCGTATATAAAGGAAGACCCCACTAGGTTTCAATCCTTTATCCATAGGAAGCCGAGTCTGCCGCCCTATACCCGTGATACACCGGACACAGCATTCGGGGAGATTTCCTGCACGTACGTTAAGTCCTTGGTTGATTTCTCTTTCATTTTGAAACCAAGGTGTATATTGCAGTTCACGGTTATTTGGTACACCCTTTTGCCTAGTATTCCCGAGTAGTCATTTGATCTTTTCTCACTCCCAAATTAGAGAGGATTGTTGTGTCTCACATCAATCTAGTCTCCTAAACTGAGTTCATTTAATTGTCAACCAGGATTTGTAAACTGCTGAAGTGAAATGTACCATATGTACCGCTTGTTTCCTAGTGCGTTGTGTGTAGTGTTTTGTGATGTTTTGATCTTTTATGTTGATTTATGATGTTTTTGGTCTTTTGAAGTTTTGTGTTTACAATGAAAGTGCCTAGAAAACTAATGAAAATAAATTGGTGGTCAAAAACACAGTTGAGCCTAATGTATGGAATGGCAAATGTAATCAAAAATACTGAAGCAACATCTGAACTATGACTGAATAGAAACAAGAGCTTGATGATGACTTCTTAAACAAATGGCACAAACTAGATTTTGAGAAATGATTACTAAATATGCAAGTTTTCTAACTAGACAGTTAGACATTAATCATGATGCAACATTCTATTCTAAGCTCATATATTCCATGACTAATTCCTAGTTCTATTCTGCAATTTCAATTGAAGGTCACAGAGTCTATACTCAAAGAGTTATTGGTTTCTTTTCAAGGTAGTTTTGTTGAGGAAGAGCTCTGTTTATGGTGAGGAATTTGCAGTGATATTTCAGACCTTGTAATGATGTTATCTTCTGTTCCTAAGGTTATGGATCACTGGTGGTTTTCAGAACAAAAAGATATTTGTAAATAATGAAGGTTGTCTTATGAATCCTATCAACTAAAGTGATCTACTATGCAAAGGGTGACAATGTGACTATGAGATGTAAGTGCAATGAATTAATTTAAACATGAGCTTAAGATGCTTCTGAACTAGAACAATGTCAAACTATAGGCCATCATCAAACTTGAAACGAAATAGCTGGACATGAATTAAATGCAAAATGAAACTCCGGAGCGTTCTAACTAACATGCATTATTCTATGAAGTTTCACAATCTGTTTGTTCATCATTAATGATATTTTGGAAAAGTTCCTTCTTGTGGAAGAGGTAGAACAATTCTGACTGTGGACTTGTATGCAATTGAAAGCAAATGAACTGAAAGCAAATGAAAAACTAAGTTGTCACATCACGGTCATATCTTGAACTTCTTAAGGATGTCTTTGAAGAATTTCTTCTTGTGGAAGAGTGATTAGGACAAGTGCAACTGTGATAGTGAAGACTAAAAACTACAACTAATTCCTACAATACTATAGCTATTCATCATTCGTTGTTATGATCTGTTGGAAGAATGTCTTCTTGTGAAAGAACTGGAATGAATATAACTACAGTATCTAGTTAAAAGCAAATACAAATTCAAATCCTATCCTACGGTACCATAGTCATTAAACATTCATCATTTTAGTCTATTGGAAGAGTGTCTTCTTGTGGAAGAACTGGAACGAATATGACTACAGCAGCTAGTTAAAACAAATACAAATTTAACTCCTATCCTACAATACCATAGTCATTTAAACATTCATCATTTTAGTCTGTTGGAAGAGTGTCTTCTTATGGAAGAACTAGAATGAGTACGACTACAATAGATAAAACAAAACAACTACCAATTTAAATGCAGAACGTAAAGACAGCTAGGAAAAACTTATCTAGTTTACGCAAAAGAAATCCGTGCAAGGGGCAGGGGCCCTCTACCACTTGACGGCATTCAACTCCAAATTAAATCACGCCTTCAAGATAATTTTTTCTGCTCCATTAACGATGCAATAGTTTGAACATAATGCTCTGTGTCTTCAAAGACGTAACACAGAGTTTTCACAAAATCTAGCAGCAAATCTAACACAAAATTTCTAACTAAGCTCTCGGCCTACTCAAGAGTTTATAAAGTAAATGCAAGTAAGAATAATTACAATAATTTAGGAATGATGTCTTTCCTTATCCAAATCATTCTAGGAGTCCTTGAGGTGGCTGCGTGAAAGAGAAAAGACACCTGGACTGAGACAGTCCTAGTAGGAGTCTTCCTTCACAAATGTGTTCCCACGTGCATAGCCGTACCCAGAATTCATTTCCTCTTCCATGACGAGCAACACACCATGTAGGCACGACGTGGATCATGCCCATATGCGTTTTTCCTCAAGAGGCCACCTGGAACATGCTCAAACATAAAGGTAGCTGCAGAATCGCCGGTTAGCTACGGAATGCATGCATTCTGCAGCTAGTTCCGGTCAAAATGCTTAACAATGGAAACAATCACAAAATTCAACAAGTTAGTCATGTAAACCATTCTAGAAGTAATTCTAACTATTTTTATTGATCAATTGGGTTAAAAGTGGGAATGGACAAGGGAAAAATGGGGTAAAATGAGGTAAAGGAAAGCACAAATTTGAGGCTCAACATACCCCCACTGCTGTCTCTTTGCATGTCCTCATGCAAATTATCCTATGAATTCTGAGGCTTCTGCAAGGACATCTAATCCCCTTCTTCTCCTTCGTCTGAAAGCTAGAGGCCTTCTGGGTTTCCTGATCACAAGTTTGAACCTGAGGTTTGTGAGTGCCCTGATCAACTTTTTGTTCCTTGTCTTCATCTTCTCATTGGTTCTCTCCACTTTGTCTATATGCAGGGATAAGGTTGAGCTCATGTCAGTCTTGAGCTTGATTTGATCTTTGAGAATTTCATTCTCATTTTTGATGTGCCTATTCAATAATTCCAACTCATACCTATCCCTCCTTAATATATCAATTTCAGTCAGTGGAGGACTGGGGGTTCTCTCTTCTCTTTCTGAAGTTGTCCTCTCTAAAGTTTCCACATAATCATAGATTTCCTGTTGAGCAGGATCAATCTCAGGGGTGCCTTCATAAAAATCTTCATCATCATACTCTTCCATGGATGTTTCTTCATCTTCAATATTGATTACCCCTGTTTGTTTGATTGATGTTTTCTTCGGTTTTCCTTTTAATCTGTGGCTTCTCCTAAGTTGAGAGGACCCCTCTCCTTTCTCTATAACAGATTCCTTGATTATCTTCTTTTCCTTTAGTTGGCTCTTGATTCGAGTCAACTTCTCCAAAATGACTTCCTCACTGCTTTCTTGAACTGGTTTGTCAATTTTACCTTTTGAAGTCCTCCATTTCCTACTTCTCTTTGTGCGCTGTGGTTCAGGTGATAGTTCTTTTGCTTCTTCAAAATGATTTCTTATTAAAAAATCATCCCATGTATCATTTGTTTTAGATAGATGATGCTCAATCAAAATTTTGACCAACCCATGATGATACAGGGTTGTCTCTAAAAACTGAACTCTTCTCTGAACACAGGAAGCCATTTTCTTCAGACTTTGATACAAGAAATATGGTAAATTCAAATCTTCTCCCAGAAAATGCAACATTAGTCTAATGTGGTAGACATAAAATGTCCCATATCTACCCTCACATGTAACAAATTTTTGTAAAAGAAGTAGTATGTTTCTCCATTTGCTTTTCAAGGCTGTACTGGGAATTCCTTTCTTGAACACACTAACATCCATATTTGGTGATTTCAAAATTTGTTTCCAGGAGTCATTGTGTAATTCCCTATTTTTAAACCATCTTTCTCCAGTTCTGGACAATCCTGTAGCCTCTGCTATAAAAACTTCAGTAACAGTAAACTTGACATCCCCTATTTCAACTTCAGTACCTTGGAATGATCTGGCAAATGTTTTGGTGACTTCCTTATGGAAGCCATTAAATTTTTCAAAGAATTGAAGCCATCCTATTTGTTGTAACATCTCCTTGCATTGTGGGTAACCTTCTAAATATTTTGATCCCACAGGCTCAGTCCTTACGATGAAACCCATGATGTTTTTTCAATATCAAATTAACACTCTTCTCTACCCACAAAACAATGTCTTTTATTTTCGGATAAAAATGGCTTCAAGCTCTAAATGAAAATAGCTTCAATTTTGGAATGACATACCTTTGATTTATAATAGCAACAGCTTCAAAATCTCTGGCTGGTATGCCTCTGTTTGATAATGAAGAATGCCTTCGACACCTCAGACTGATGTACTTCTATTGGACTTTGGAGAGATATGAAAGCAATTTCAATTTTTGAGCTAATATGTCTTTGATAGACAGTGGTAGATGATTTCAAGTTTCTTTTTGTGCAATACCTCCGTCTTTGGTAACAGAAAGACTTCAAACTCAATCACTGAAAAACACTTCTGTTTCTAGTAACAACAGACTTCAAACTCAATCTCTGTTTCTGATAGCAAATAGTATGCTTCAGATTCAACACTACAGCATCTCTGTCTCAGGTAACAACAGACTTCAAAACCAATCACTACCACACCTCTGTCTTTGGTAATAACAGACTTTAAACTCAATCACTACCACACCTCTGTCTTTGGTAGCAAAAGTCTTCAATTTTAGCACCTCTGTTTTCTGGTAGCAACAGGCTTTAAACTCTACACGGCCACAATTCTGTGTTGACAGTGAAAATGCTCCAAACTTCGTTCACAGTGATATGCTATCTGTTCACGGGATCAAGTGGTTTTGAGTTCTCACACCGTTATACTTCCAATTTTACCTCTTCTGATCTGCTCCTGATGATAATAATGCTTCTGCCTTCGGAATGGAATACTGGCTACGGAATGACGTTATGGAAAATGGTCACGGCATAGAGTGGTGGAGTGAGGTGGAGGATTGTATTAATGATTGAGGAGACGGCGGAGGATTTACGACGGCAGGAAAAATCATCATCATTAAATAACTTGGTTAAGAGTCGTGGGAAATTCAAATGCTTTGGCCGTTTCACCGCTTAAATGCTATCGGATAGAAAATTTGAATTGGAAGATTTTAATACAAGGTCTGTAGAGGGTTTGTTTGGTGTTTGATCAATAAAACAATTAAAACAACCTTTCGAATAATCCACAACTAAACTATGCTAAACTTTTATGAAGTGCCATCGTAATTTAAATTTGTTACCTCTGCCCTTTATTTGATGTTTGTGTAGCCTTTGTCTTCTCTGCTCATCTTTGGAGGAATCTTTCACAATTTTCTTGATATTTTTGATTCATGAATTCACTGGATCACTTTGTTGTAATTCTGATGTCTGTTGTTTGATGCCTTCAGGATTTATAGCTGCGAAAAGACTGTCGGGCTGCAGAAAGGTTGATCAGCTGCAGAATGTCCACTGAGCTGCAGAATGTCCCTGTAGAACACTTTAATCATGAAAATGAAATGTTTCTGGAGGATGGATGAAATGTTATGAAAATGGATGAAAATGGATGATGGATTATGATATGTATGAAGTGGATAATGGAATAAAATGGATTCAGTTCATGGAATGAAGGAACATAAGGGCTGTACTGCAATTCATGACATATTTTATTCACTTGCAGCAAGGTATCAAATTCTATGTTTTGACATGAAAATGAAGTGAATGGAAGATGGAGTGTAATGAATGAGATGTGGAATGGAGTGAAATGTGAATGATGGATGAGATGAAGTATGGATGGATAAGTGAATGGAATGAGATGAAATGAATCATAAGTACTATGGCACTGAACTTATGATTTTTATAACAGCTGCTTAGAAACAAAAATGGGAAAAGTTAGAGTGTCAGAGAGACTCTGATTTTCACCCTATCTTTTCTGTATAAACATGCCAATCGGTGATTGGTTTTCATGTTTATACCTTTATTTTTTTTTATTTTTTTTTATTTTTTTTTTTTTAATTTTTTTTTTTTTAAATGCTTCAGAAAATTTCATCAAGTTGATGAAGAAGAGAGACTCTTCTTCATTAACTTCACATCATTGTCTCCTTGGAACTTCTTGACAAACTCTTCTCTTGAGAGTGGCTTGTGGTATAGCTTCAGTCTATGACCATTCACAAGAAAAGTGACCTCCTCTTCATCTATAGTTCTGATTTTTACTGCCCCATTATCAAAAATTCGAACAATTTCATATGGCCCAAGCCAATGTGTCTGAAATTTCCCTTGAAAATTCTTGAATTTTGAATCAAACAAGAGAGCCCAATCACCCTCTTTAAATTTCTTCTCCTTGATGTACTTGTCATGCCATCTAGCCCTTTGCTGTTGGACTAGACTTGTTTTCTGAACTGCATCTTGTCTGATCTCATCCAATTCATTAATTTGTTCCAGTCTATGCTTTTGTGCCTTCGTTAGATCAAGTCCTAGCTGAACTGCCATCTTGAATGTCTGGATTTGGAACTCTATAGGAAACAAAACTTGCTTCCCATAAACAAGCTCATAAGGAGTATGGCCTGTTGTGTTTCTCCATGTAGTTCTATAGGCCCACAAGGCTTCAGGAAGCCTATCTACCCAATCTCTTCTATGTAGATGAGCAGTCTTTGTTAGGATTCCTTCAATGACTTTATTAGTGGATTCCACTCGACCATTTGCTTGTGGATGATAAGGAGTAGATGTTCTATGTCTGATTTTGTACTTCTCCATCATTTGCTCCACTAGCCTTGATGTAAATTGAGCTCCTTGATCTGTAACAATTTCCCTTGGGACACCAAAACGAGTAAAAATATCCTAAAAAAGAAAAGTAACTACAGATGATTCATTAGCAATAAGTAATGGTTTAGCTTCTACCCACTTAGTAACATAATCAGTGCAAACTAATATGTATTTCTTTTGTCTTGATGGAGGACTAATAGGTCCTACAAAATCCAAGGCCCATTTTTCAAAAGGTTCAATGTGTACCTGAGGTTGTAATGGCATCTCACCTAAAGGAGAAGGTTTCCCTACCCTTTGGCAACTGTCACACCTTTTGACATATTCCCTTGCATCTTTAAACAAAGATGGCCAATAATATCCTAAGTTAAGGATCTTATAGGCTGTCCTCTTATCTGCAAAGTGTCCGCCACAAGGTTCATCATGACATGCCTTGAGAATTTCAGGCATCTCATCTTCACGAACACACCTTCTAATGATCAAATCTGAACTTGTCTTGTACAACTCATTAGCGACCCATGAATATCTTGCACTATCATTAATGATTTTTCTTTTATCCCTTGCATTCATAATTGAAGGAAACTTTCCTAAAACTAAATAATTAGCAATATCAGCAAACCATGGAGTTTGAGTAGAAACTGCAAAAAGATATTCATCAGGAAATTGATCTTCAACCGGAGTGTCATCTTTGATATTTTGAATTCTAGACAGGAAGTCAGCCACAGTGTTTTGTTTTCCGGGCCTATCTAGAATAGTAATGTTGAATTCTTGCAATAATAACAACCATCTTATAACTCTACCATTAGTGATTGATTTATTCATTAAATATCTAATGGCAGAATGATCAGTGTGAATAAAAGTTTCATAGCCTGTTATATAGTGTCTAAATTTGTTAATGGCATGAACAACAGCTAAAAACTCTTTTTCAGTTACAGTATAGTTTAACTCTGCAGGAGTCAAATTTTCACTGATATAATAGATGGCATAGGGAATTAAATCTTTTTGTCCCAATACTGCTCCTAGAGCTGTATCGGAAGCATCTGTCGAGATATGAAAAGGTAACTTCCAGTTAGGTCCCCTTAATATAGGTGCTTCAGAAATTTTGGTTTTCAGGGTTTCAAAAGCTAACTGGCAATCAGAAGTCCACTTAAATTCACAATATTTGGTGAGTAATTTGAAGAGAGGAGATGCTATTTTGGTGAATTTTTCTATAAATCTCCGATAGTACCCCGTAAATCCTAGAAAACTTCTTACATCCCTTTGACAACTTGGAATGGATAGGTTAGAAATGACTTCAACTTTCGCCTCATCAACTCTAATCCCATCCCCTGAAATGTGGTGCCCTAAAACAATACCTTCAGTGAACATCATAAAACATTTTTCATGACTAAGAGAAAGGTTTTCTTCTTGACATCTTTTTAAGACCTTTTCCAAGTTTTCTAAAGCCTCTTCAAATGTATCCCCATAAACTGTAAAATCATCCATGTACACCTCTACACAGTCATGTATCAGATCAGAAAAAATTCCTAATACTGCCCTTTGGAATGTTGCGGGTGCATTGCACAATCCAAATGGCAATACTCGGTAGGCATAGGTACCCCAAGGACAAGTAAATGTGGTTTTATCTTGGTCTTCAAGTGCTACTTGGATTTGATTGTAACCACTAAATCCATCCAGGAATGAAAAGTACTTTTTACCTGCTACTGTATCTAATACTTGATCTATGAAAGGTAAGGGAAAATGGTCTTTAAGAGTAGCTTTATTCAGTTCTCGATAGTCAACACACACCCTCCATTTTCCATTTTTCTTAGGTACAATTACTAAAGGAGAAACCCACTGACTATCTGAAATAGGATAGATAAAATTAATATTTAACAATTTTTGTAATTCTTCCTTGACAATTTCCCTAAGATTTGGATTCATCCGTCTTTGAGGCTGTCTGATTGGTTTGCAATTTGCCTCTATATAGATGTGATGAGTACAAGTCTTGGGACTTATCCCTTTCATGTCAGTGTATTCCCATGCATATGCAGAAGAATGTCTCTGTAATACTTTGACTAGTTCTTCTTGTTGAGATTTTTCCAGATTTTTGTTTATGTTCAAGGTTTTACCTGGAAAAATTTCACTTGTCGAACTGCCAAATTTGTCCATAGAATGAAGAGACATCTGTCTAGATGACAAGAACTCAATATTGGATTTCTCTTGAAATGATTCTTGTTTGTGCTCTGAAGAAGATTCAAAATTTTCTAGAGTATTTAGAATTTGATTATCTTCACTAATTTCTGAAATTGTGAAGAGTGGTTGCAAATATTCTTCATCCTCTATCCATTGAGTGTCATCTAGATCTGTAATTGTCCTAGCTGGAGGATATAAAGTGAATTTCTTTGTTGAACTTCCATCAGAAATATACATATCACAGGACCTACAACTAATAAAAGCATCAGCTGTAGCCAACCAAGGTCTTCCTAGTATGACAGGATGGCCTCCTAGATTATTCTTGGGTGTCAGGATCATGAAATCCACAGGGTACTCCCAAGAGTCTAGGGACACTAGAATGTCTTCTATTACCCCATCTGGTCTGATCACAGATCTATCTGCTAGTTGTAATAGTGTGGGTGTAAAGAGAAGATTAGGAAGTTTCGGTTTGTCCATGATTTGTCTACTCATGATATTTATTGCTGCTCCTAAGTCAATGAGTGTGTTTTGAATTTCAATTCCATTGATGTGAATTTTGACAACTGTATTTCTTGGGTCAAGGTACTTTGGAATAGTAGTCTTACCCATCATAATATCTGCTATTTATCCTACCAGTTGAATTTTCTTGGTTTCTCTTATTCTTTTCTTTGTTGTCTTCATACTCAACTCCTTTATTGTTTTGGCTAAAATTGGGATTTCCTTGATGGCTTGCAATAATGGAATTTTAATGCAAACATTTCTCAATTCATCCGAGAAATCATAATTAGGCACCATTATTTGTTTTTCTACACCTTTGTCAATTTGTAATCTTTCCGGAAAGGGAGGTATAGAAGTAGATGTGGATGGTTGCTCTAATACTGGAGTTGGGCTTATTGGATCTTTTTGTTTCAGTTTTTCAATGTTTTGGCCTTGAAAGGATGTTTCTTCCTGAAGACTTTTATTAACCCGTAGGGAGTCTTCCTCAGAATCATCTTGTTCTTGTATGATCACAGAAGGTTTCCTCTTCTCAAGTATCCTTCCAGACCTAAGTTGAACATCACTAAGGTCTAGAGGAGTAATTAAATAAGTTGGAAATTGTTGTCCTTCTATCATGTATGTATTCTGAGGGTTCTTATTATTTGGGTTTGGTATGGGCTGAGCTGGTAATTGATTGGATTTTTGAGGGAATGGTAATGGAAGTGGTTGATTTTGATGAGGTTGGTTCAAATGATGTTGTTGTGAATTTTGTTGAAAATTTTGTTGAAGATTTTGAGGAAAATTTTGTTGAGGATTTTGAGGATAAAATTGTGGATATGGTGGATAGGATAGTGGATATTGATAATATGGAGAGTATTTTCCATAGGGACCTTGTGATCCTTGTGCCCAAGCTTGAGATTGATTTTGGAATTGGGGCCAAGGTTGCTGCCAAGAATTCCAAGGTGGAGGTTGATTATACATTTGATCATGAAATCCCTGTGTCTGAGATCCCTGCCAAGGTCTTCTAGATACAAAGTTAAGAGATTCTGTGGAATCTGTAGGAGTTTCTTCTTGAAAAATAGCCTTGAGACCGGGAAGAGAAGGACAATTCTTGGTCTCATGTTTCTCAGAACAAATAACACAGGTTTCTACAACTTTTACATCTAAAGGACACTCTCTCAAGGCATGTTTCTTTCTACATTTGGGACAAAAGATTGCCAAGGCATCAGATTCAACCTTTTGCTTGTTTTGTATCTTGAGGGTGTCTATTTGTTCACTAAGACTCCCTAAGATGTCGGATTTAAAATCATCAAGCATATGTCCTATTTCTGATCTACTTACTGTCCCAGAAGCAGATTTACTTGCCCTTGCAAGAGCAGGATCTCTTGGACCTTTGGCAGTTTTAGATTTCCCTCTGGAAAGGTTGATACATAACTCGGATATTTCAGGTAATGTGAGTTGTGATATATCCCCTTTTCCCATCATGTTAAGGATATCCAACCATTCATCCCTAATGGTTTTCAACAAAAGAGCTTTTAAAGTGTCTTGATCTAGGTTCTCCATTTGTGCCCTTTTTATGTTGTATTTAAATCTTTCCAACAAATCTTCTAAGTTTTCATCTTCTTTTTGTAACATCTTGAACACTTCTTCCTTATGACTAACCGGCATACAATAATCCAAGTATCTCTCTAGAAATGCTTGTTTCATGTCTTCCCATGTCCTAATGGAACTACTGTTTAAGCTCATAAACCACTTCAATGCTTCTCCTTTCAGAGTTGAAGGAAATAATTTCAATTTTTGAGCATCTTGAAGGTAGTCATAAGTCCTACACAACACTTCAAATTCGAATAAGAAAGTTTCGGGATCCTCAGTTTTAAGTCCATAGAAGTTCGGAAGGACAGAAGGTGAAATGTTTTTCATGGTTGTATTGGTCTCTTCATCAAGTATAGGGAACCCAAAAGAGCTTCCTATTCTACCTCTTCCTCCATCTGTACCTCTACCTCCTCTTCCTCCTTCTCCTCTACCTCTACCTCTACCTCCTCCAATTAATGTGTGTTCTCCATTAACAACTCCTCCTCCTCCTTCTTCTGCCATGGTTGACTCTCCTGTGGAAGTAGAAAAATTTGTATCCTCGACAAAATTTTTTGGATCCTCTTCTATGGCAGGTTTAGTGGATGAAGTGGAAGGTTTCTCTAATGGAATAGGTGACCTTAGATCTTCTAGAAGTCCAGGATCAGTAAAAGATGGAAGATGGGTTTGAGTTGAAGGTGTACTAGCTCTGGATCTAGATGAAACAAGTGGTGTTCTAGATGTCAAACTTCTGCCTCTGTTGCTTATAAATCTTCCCCTTGAATCTCTCTCCCTACGCATAAAATTGTTTTTGGATGCTAAGAAACAAAGGTTACCTAGTTTTCACTTCCCCGGCAACGGCGCCAAAATGTTGGGTCTCAATCTAGTCTCCTAAACTGAGCTCATTTAATTGTCAACCAGGATTTGTAAACTGCTGAAGTGAAGTGTACCATATGTACCTAGGTGCTTATTTCCTAATGCGTTGTGTGTAGTGTTTTGTGATGTTTTTGGTCTTTTATGTTGATTTTTGATGTTTTTGGTCTTTTGGAATTTTATGTTTACAATGAAAATGCCTAGAAAACTAATGAAAAGAAATTGGTGGTCAAAAACACAGTTGAGCCTAATGTATGGAATGGCAAATGTAATCAAAAACACTGAAGCAACATCTGAACTATGACTGAATAGAAACAAGAGCTTGATGATGACTTCTTAAACAAATGACACAAACTAGACTTTGAGAAATGATTACTAAATATGCAAGTTTTCTAACTAGACAGTTAGACATTAATCATGATGCAACATTCTATTCTAAGCTCATCTATTCCATGACTAATTCCTAGTTCTATTCTGCAATTTCAATTGAAGGTCAGAGTCTATACTCCAAGAGTTATTGGTTTCTTTTCAGGGTAGTTCTGTTGAGGAAGAGCTCTGTTTATGGTGAGGAATTTGCAGAGATATTTCAGACCTTGTAATGATGTTATCTTCTGTTCCTAAGGTTATGGATCACTGGTGGTTTTCAGAACAAAAAGATATTTGTAAATAATGAAGGCTGTCTTATGAATCCTATCAACTAAAGTGATCTACTGTGCAAATGGTGACAATGTGACTATGAGATGTAAGTGCAATGAATTGATTTAAACATGAGCTTAAGATGCTTCTAAACTAGAACAATGTTAAACCATAAGCCATCATCAAACTTTGAAACGAAGTAGCTGGACATGAATTAAATGCAAAATGAAACTCCGGAGTGTTCTAACTAACATGCACTATTCTATGAAGTTACACAATCTGTTTGTTCATCATTAGTGGTATTTTGGAAAAGTTCCTTCTTGTGGAAGAGGTAGAACAATTCTGACTGTGAACTTGTATGCAGTTGAAAGCAAATGAACTGAAAGCAATTAAAAAAACTAAATTATCACATCACGGTCATATCTTGAACTTCTTAAGGATGTCTTGGAAGAATTTATTCTTGTGGAAGAGTGATTAGGACAAGTGCAACTGTGATAGTGAAGACTAAAAACTACAACTAATTCCTACAATACTATAGCTATTCATCATTCATTGTTATGATCTGTTGGAAGAATGTCTTCTTGTGAAAGAACTAGAATGAATATAACTACAGTATCTAGTTAAAAACAAATACAAATTCAACTCCTATCCTACAGTACCATAGTCATTAAACATTCATCATTTTAGTTTATTGGAAGAGTGTCTTCTTGTGGAAGAGCTGGAACGAATATGACTACAGTAGCTAGTTAAAAACAAATACAAATTTAACTCCTATCCTACAATACCATAGTCATTAAAAATTCGTCATTTTAGTCTGTTGGAAGAGTGTCTTCTTATGGAAGAACTAGAATGAGTACGACTACAGTAGATAAAACAAAACAACTACCAATTCAAATGCAGAACGTAAAGACAGCTAGGAAAAACTTATCTAGTTTACGCAAAAGAAATCCGTGCAAGGGGCAGGGGCCCTCTACCACTTGACGGCATTCAACTCAAAATTAAATCACGCCTTCAAGATAATTTTGTCTGCTCCATTAACGATGCAATAGTTTGAACATAATGCTCTGTGTCTTCAAAGACGTAACACAGAGTTTTCACAAAATCTAGCAGCAAATCTAACACAAATTTTCTAACTAAGCTCTCGGCCTACTCAAGAGTTTATAAAGTAAATGCAAGTAACAATAATTACAATAATTTAGGAATGATGTCTTTCCTTATCCAAATCATCTTAGGAGTCTTTGAGGTGGCTGCGTGAAGGAGAAAAGACACATGGACTGAGACAGTCCTAGTAGGAGTCTTCCTTCACAAATGTGTTCCCACGTGCATAACCGTACCCAGAATTCATTTCCTCTTCCATGATGAGCAACACACCATGTAGGCATGACGTGGATCATGCCCATATGCGTTTTTCCTCAAGAGGCCACCTGGAACATGCTCAAACATAAAGGTAGCTGCAGAATCACCGGTTAGCTACAGAATGCCTGCATTCTGCAGCTAGTTCCGGTCAAAATGCTTAACAATGGCAACAATCACAAAATTCAACAAGTCAGTCATGTAAACCATTCTAGAAGTAATTTTAACTATTTTTATTGATCAATTGGGTTTAAAAATGGAAATGGACAAGGGAAAAATGAGGTAAAATGAGGTGAAGGAAAGCACAAATTTGAGGCTCAACAAGGATCTTAAGCACTTGTCCTTTCATGCTTGTGTCAAATCTGAAAGAGATAGAGTCACCTTTTGGACCGTTTCTCGACTCTTAAAACATGAAACGGTGAAGTTTCTTATTTTTCGATGTGGTAAAAATTAATCACCCACGATCACATGCCTTGTTAGATTCTGCTTGTTGACCGTTTGATTGTGTGTCTTGACTCTTTTTCAGTCCGTGTGTGTGTTTGATCTTTTTCTCTTGTCATTACTACCACAGTGGTGGAACCCTCGGTTTAGTCTACTGGTAGTCCTCATACGGACGATTCTTCAGAGGCTTCCCAATCCTCTGCTGAACCGCAGTAGCCTATCGTTTCCGAGTTTCTTGACGGGGGACCGGTTCTTGCTGAGCAACCCTTTGGGGGACCAGTTGAGTTCAATTGGCCCTTTTCTGACCCTTTGTCGGAATTGAGATTAGGAGCTGATTTCCTTTCTCTTACATCGGGTTCGCCTTTTATAGCTGTTGTTTTTCCTCCTATTCCTCGTCGTCTATTACAGGATCTAGCGACAGGCTCCAACATGAGTGATTCTAGTGAGGAAATCTCAACGTCCGGTGAATACTACCAGTTATTTCCTCGAAGATTATTTCCAGGAGACGACCCTGAACCTCCGATCATGTCATCGTCTGGTCTCTCATTGCCACCAGGGTATAGATCTTTGGGTCAGATCATTTCCACCGCCGCCTCTATGGGAGTGTCAGCTCCTTCTATGAGGCCGGTTGCTCCTTCATTGGGGATGTCTTCTCAGACACCCGTTACTTCTGTACCCTCTCGGCCCACTGTCTATGTGGCCGCCTCTACACCCGTTGTCACGGCACCCTCCGCGAGGGCTATGCCGCCTCCTGAAGATGTTTATTTAGCGACTGCTATGCCGGAGAACATCTCTCCGAAGGAGTATCGGTTGTCCCTACAACAGCCAAACCCCGAGGTTGGACCATCCTCCCAAGATCCCAACCGCTCTTATTTTTCGCACTATGCACAAGATGGTACACCCGTGTATGCTTTTCCAGATCAGTATGATGAGCACGGGGACATTTTACGTCTACCCGCTCTTGAGGCTCACCTCCATGCTCAAGGTTTACCTTATAACTAGGATTATAACCTGCAAGGGCAACCTTTCCAAGGCCAACCTGGCTACCCTTATGACCCACATGGACAACCCGTGCAAGGCTATCCTGCGGGCCAGCAAGGGCCATCGTACGGTCCGCAAGGACAATATTACAACCCTTCCGGTCAACCTGTGTAGCCTCAGCCGGGGTACCAACCGGGACCGGTCTATGGTCCTGGGGGGCAAATCCAGCCTTCTCAGCTTATGCAACCACAGTATCCTGTTGTTTCCAACGTTGCATATCAGTCGGGACCATCCTATGGTCCTGCTCCAGGGAAAACCGGTTACCAGCAACCACCTGGCTTTATTCCTCCACCAGGCCAACCGGCCCATCCGGTACAACCTGGTGTTCCACCTCCAAGCCAACCGGCCCATTCGGCACAACCTGGGGCTCCTTTACAGCCAGGTCAACCTGCGCAACCGGTGCAGCCTGTCCATCCAGGTCAACCTGTTCACTCAAGGTAGCCCGCTCATCCGGGTCAACCTGTTCACTCAAGGCAGCCCGCTCAGCCGGGTCAACCTGTTCACTCAGGGCAGCCCGCTCATTCCATTAACCCTGCCCAGCAGCCGATTTATTCGATGCTGCAGCCAAATCAACAGTTGCGCCCTAGTTACCAGGCTTCGCAGGGTTCCACCTATCAACAGCCGACTCACCCTCAGGGCGGTTATTATCCTCATGGTCAATCTCAACCGAATTATAACCAGCCCCGAGGCTCTCAGTATTATCCTCATCAACCCGGTCCTACCTATACTCAACAGCCAAATCCAAATGCTGCTTACAATGGGCCGACATATAATCAGGGTCCGTACTCTGGTTATCAAGCCCCACACACTGGTTACTAGTAGCCAAATCAGTCTGGTTATACGACCTATGCCCCCTACGGTCAGAATCCTACAGGATAGAACCCATGGGGGCAAGGATATTCCCAACCAGTGTGGAGTACAGGTACCGGTCCTCATCTCGGGCCTGGCATGCCGGTCAATCCGCCATTGCCGTTCCTGGCTACCTTGGAGTTGTCGGATGTTTCAAAACTAACCAATGATCCGATTTTACATAATCCTTATTGGCCTCCGGTTCCTACCAAGATACCAGGTGATTGCCCTAAGTTTGAGGGTAAAGCTAGGGAGGACCCCCAAGCGCATGTGATGACGTATCACCTTTGGTGTTCGTCCAACTCTTGGGTCGATGATTCAATTCGTCTGCGCCTCTTCCAGCCCACTTTGACTGGGGCTGCTGCTAAGTGGTACATCGAGTTATCCCGTGGCATCTTCCAAGATTTCAATTCCTTAGCCATGGATTTTCTGACGCACTTTCAGTTACCGGTTCGTTATGAAGCCGGGACGCACCTCCTGACTTCTTTGAAGCAGGACAAAGCCACTCACATTTCTGATCACATTCATGAGTGGCGGCGCCGTCGTAGACTGATCAAGTTTCATATACCTGATCAGATACTAACTCACTGGTTCACCACCTCCTTCGTGAACAAAATCGCCCAAGATATTGCAATGGGAGCGTGTGTGACGGAGGAACAAGCCATTGCGCGTGCCCAATATCTGGATCTTGTATATTCTCAGTCCGGCACGCTTTATGATATCTTGCCTGATGCCCCACGCTCCGGAACCTCTAAGGCTCCACCTACCCCTGCAGTGGATGGTGTCATTGGTTCCGTGTCTCAGAATTCGAAGAAATCTTCGAATGGGAAGCAGAAGTCTAATTCTTCCAAAAATACTCTTGCTCATCCCGCCCCATCAGATTCTGGCAAAACCGCAGAGGTTAATGCCGTTCAGGCCAATCCTACGGAGAAAACCTCCAAGGGAAAAAAGAAGGGCAAAGGTAAATCTAAATCCGATGCCCCAAAGCCAGAATCCAAACCCCGCACTGAGGATGGTTCTCAGCGTAAACCGAAGTACCCCTGCCTCATTTGTGAAGGAGACCATTATACCAAGGATTGTCCACGACGATCTGATGTTAGTAAACTTCTCAAAGGCTCTAAAGGGACTCCGACAGTTCTTAAAGAACCATTCCCGTCTCAGCAGACCCAGATGGTTGAACAACCTTCACCATCTGCTCCATTTGGGTCCCAAGTTTTTATGATGAATGGTGTTGTGCCTATCTCTGTTGCCACACGTTCGAAGGATTACAACAAATCGCGACAGACACCTGGGAAGGCAGTTGCGGATGGACCACCTCCCCCACCTGTCTCCGGTTCGTTGGAAATTGAGAAGCCTACCCCTGAACCTGTTGTGAAGCCACCTTCTAAAGGTGTTCTTCGAAGATCTTCTTACAATTCGAATGCCCGTGCCGCTCAGCACTACAACATTGTTGAGGATTTGGCACAGGCGCCTTATGCTATGTCTGCACTAGAAGTTCTTCAAAGTTTTCCTTCGCAACGGAAGGCTTTATTGTCTGCAATCGGTGGCATTGATCCCGCCGATTCGAGTCTTCTCACCTTCGACTTAGAGAATTTCACCCCCCGACTTCCACATCAGATCGCTCTTGTTATTCAAGTCGGGATCAACGGTCTTAACATCCATAGGGCCGTTGTGGATGAAGGTGCCTCTACCTGTGTTATGTCATCCACTTGCTGGAAAGCCATTGGCTCTCCAACTCTTTCATCATCTCCCAATGCCCTAGAGGCATTCGATGGTCGGGAATCTAAACCCCTGGGTGTTCTCGAGAGTCTAGCGATTACTTTACAGGGGAAGACAGTCAATGTAGAAGTGGAAGTGGTTGACGCCAGGCTCAACTACAATATACTTCTCGGCCGCAGCTGGACTCATGCCATGCTATGCATGCCATCCACCGTCTTTCGACTCCTTAAGTTCCCTCATGAGGGAAAAATCGCTACGGTGGATCAGTTGTCTTTCTTCACCTCTACCTCCGAGAACAACGTTCCGTACGTGGATCAGATCCCAAATCCCCCTGATAGTGTAGGGCCCGGTCTCTTCAAATACCCCGTCCTCATGGGTATTTTTCCCGCACCGCCACCGCACACCGCTCGAGTTAACATGATCTCCAGAACTGATGACCCCTGGCTCATCCCTACACCTGAGCAGGTGTTTGATTTTGGAGAATCGATGCCCTTAACTCCAGTAAATATTAGCTACTGTGAAATTGTTGCCGCATCTAATCCTCCACCTCCTCAGCATGCTCCTTTGAGCATGGCTCTAGATGTATACTCTCAATTCCCCTGGCTTGGTCAGGCCGATTCTCCTGATCCTCTCAAAGAGACTTTTCCTTCCGATGAAGCCATCATTGAAACTATGTCTCTCGAGGAGCTGCCTTGGGGCGATGGACATCATCGTTCCTCTTTCATGCCTAGCTTGGGGGCAATGTCAGATTGTCTAGAGCGTTATGCATCTCAGGTTCCTACTCCTCCTCTCCAAACGCCCATCTTGACGCACGAGGTTCTTTCAGAGGGAAACCTGAGTAATATCACTCAAACCATCCCGATCAACATCTCCGTTAAACCGGGGATCGTTGAGAATATACACGTGGGAGTGACTTGTTCTCCTGATGAGATTCAAGTCTATACTGATCTTTTTAAATAATTCAGAGATGTGTTCGCCTGGTCCTACGAGGAAATGCCTGGGATTGATCCCAGTATCGTAGTGCATGAGATTCCAACCTACCCTGGTGTGAAGCCCGTGCGCCAATTCTTACACCCAATGCATCCTCGTAAAGCCGCTGCAATTAAGGCAGAAGTTGAAAAACTTCTGAATGCGGGTTTTATTTATCCCATCCCCCTCGCAGAATGATTTTCCAAAATTTTCCCTGTCGATAAAAACCAGGGTACTATTAGGGTCTTTTTTTATTACCATGACATTAATCGCGCATGTCCGAAGGATAAATATCCCACTCCGTTCATAGACCAAATCATCGACGAATGTGTCGGAAGTGAGATTTATTCCTTGATGGACAACTTTTCCGGGTACAATCAGATAAACATTCTACCTGCTGATCAACATAGGACTACATTCATCTGTCTGTGGGGTACTTTCGCCTATAAAAAGCTCCCGTTCAGCTTGAAGAACGCTGGAGCCACTTTCCAGCGTGCGATGTCTTACGCCTTCCATGACATACGCCATATCGTTCAGCCTTATCTGGACGACTTGCCAGCTCACTCAGCTAGGCGAGAGGACCACCCTGAACACCTCTGCCAGATTTTCCTTCGCTGTAGACGCTACAATATTAGGCTTAATCCTCATAAATGCGTCTTTTGCGTGGATTCTGGCCGTCTTTTGGGATTCATAGTCTCCAAAGATGGAATTCGCCTTGACCCTTTAAAATTTGAGGCTATCATCAATCTCCCATCACCCTCCTCATTATATCAGTTGCAGAGTCTACAAGGAAAAGCAAACTTCCTTCGACGCTTTATCCCGAACTACGCGGAGGTGGCTAAAGGATTCACACGCCTATTAAAGCAGAACGTTCCCTTTCATTGGGACGAAATTGCTCAACAATCCTTTGAGAAGCTGAAGATGTTACTTGTTAATGCTCCTTTGCTTCGTCCTCCTGATTATCACCGCGATTTCACTTTGTATCTCACCGCTGCATTTAGCACCATAGCTATGGTTCTGGTGCAGGATGATGATGATGGTAATGAACATGTTGTTTATTATCTATCACGAAACCTTCTCAATACAGAAACGCGTTATTCTCACGTCGAGAAGTTGGCGTTAGCCGCAGTACACGTTGTGCAGCGTTTTCGCCACTACATCCTGTTGCGTACGATAACAGTGGTTTCGTATTGCAACCCCATGACATATATTCTTTCTCGACAATTAATGGGGGGAAAATACTCCAAATGGATCGTTATCCTGTAGGAGTTTGACTTAGATTTCACTACTGCTAAGTCAACCAAATCACTTGTTTTCGCGGATCTTATATGCTCACTCCCGACGGACTCCACTCCTTCACACTCCGAGGATCATATCCCGAACGAAACTCTTTTCCTCATTAGTACTCGCGACCCTTGGTACGGTGACATAATCGTGTATCTTCAAACCTCCACATTTCGGTCTGAGTTGACTAAAGATGCCCGACTTCGAGTTCGGCATCAGTCTCAACCCTACAGCATCGTAGGAGATACCTTATACCGCGTTGGAGTAGATTCGGTGCTCCGTCGGTGCCTAACCTTGGAAGAGGCTGAAAGGGTCCTAAATGACTGCCACAGTGGCGCCTGTGGTGGACATATGTCCGGATATGCCACTGCCCAGAAAATTCTGTGAGCAGGTTACTTCTGGCCGTCCATATTCAAAGACTGTATCGTCGCAGTCCGTAAATTTCACGCGTGCCAGGTGTTTCAACGCAAGATGCGCGCACCGCCTCTTCCTTTTCATCATGTTATTACCGTCGGCCCTTTTGCGAAATGGGGCGTGGACTTTATGACGTGTAACCCTCGTTCGGCCGAGGGGCATGCGTATATAATCATCGATGTCGACCACTTCACCAAGTGGGCCAAAGCGATGCCTACACTAGCTTCTGATGGTAAGACAGCTGCCCAATTCATCTTCAACCACATCATTGCACGTTTCGGGGTCCCTCAAGCCATCGTTACTGACCATGGTACTCATTTCTGAGATTATATGATGGCCGAGCTGACTTCAAGGTTGGGCTTATGCCACGATATCTCAACGCCATACTACCCTCAGGGAAATGGCCAGGTTGAAGCAGTGAACAAGGTTTTGGTCACTATGCTTCAACGAACAGTTGGTATTCACAAATCCAATTGGCACCTCCAACTGTTCTCAGCTCTATGGGCATATCGGACGTCTGCAAAGAGTGCAACTGGATTCACACCATCTCAATTGGTGTACGGTCTGGAAGCAACTCTTCCGGTTGAATGCGAGATTCCTTCTTTGAAATTAGCTATGGAACTTCTACCCGATACTTCTGCTAAGGAAGAGCGTCTTTTTTATCTGGAACGGTTAGATGAAACCCACCGTTTAGCTGCTTTAGTCATTGAAGCACAAAAGAAGCGGGTCAAAGCTCACTTTGATCAATCAGTTTCTCCGCGTTCCTTTATCGAAGGAGACTTCGTTCTCCTATACGATCAAGCGCATGACAAGCTTGGGGCTGGTAAGTTTCAACCTATGTGGCATGGGCCCTACATAGTAAAACGTGTTTTGAAGAATGGGGCTTATGAGCTTATAGATTATGAAGGAGTTCCGCTGGCACAGCCCAGAAATGGGCTGTACCTCAAAAAATACTACGCTTGAAGTTATTTTTGGTGTGGTGTGTGTACATAGGTGCGTATATTCATTTGTGTGCATGTGAGGTATGGTGTGTATGTAAACGTCTTTCTGTTGATCGGGTCTTCCTAATTGTGCAGATGTCCATTACTCCGTTTGTTGGTTTCGCGGATGGTGCCTCCCGCAGTACCAGGAACCTGTCTTCGGCAGCCTGGGTAATCTACGATCCTGCTGGTGAGTTGGTTAACCTGCAAGGTGTGTGTCTAGGACGTACTACAAATAACATCGCGGAATATAGTGTTGTGTTAGAATTATTAACCGAGGCTGTAAACCTCGATATCTGTGAATTGCTTGTGTATCTAGACTCGCAACTTGTAGTATCACAACTGAACGGACACTATTCAGTAAGAAACCCATCCATTTTACGTCTGTATCTGCGTGTTCGTTTACTGGAAATAAATTTTGACTATATTACATATCAACATATACCCAGGCATATGAATACGTTAACTGATGCAGTAGCTAATTTGGTTCTAGATAGACATTTGCGCAATTTGTAAATTATTATCACATGTAAAAGGAAAATCCATCCAGAAATAGATATGTATATATATAGATATCGAATGTTTGCATGGTGTGCATCACATTAAATCAAAAATATACATGTTCATCTTAATACATCCGGAGACGACATGTCTCTCAAAAAATATGCATGATAAAAGCCCTAGGAGTCTAATCCGCATGGTGCTCATGATAACAAGTGACTGCACGCACTAAGCGTCTCAGAAGTCGGTGGAGGCGACTAGGCACTCCCACCGTATGTCTCTGGTACGCCATCGGTACATCTGCCAGTCGGGCATAGTCTGGGATCCCTCGGGCAATACCCTCGAGATTCTGGATCAACTCCCCCCCCTCTTCACCCTCTGCCTGAGGACCAGGTGCGGGAAGAGTCCTCCGTGCAATAGGAGACATACCGGCTGGTCTCTCTGGGCCCACATCTGCATACATATAAAATGTGTCAGAACGGACATGTATTACCAAAAAAAAAATCATAAAACATAAAAATCAAAAAGAGAAGAGATCATACCCAACTCCTCGTCCCAATCATCTCCCTCCGGCAGTGGGAGATCTGGGTCTCCAGTGAAATCGGTTCCTGCATATGGCCAGTCTTCCACTACAATCAACTGACGCCGTAACCACCCAAAAAACTCCGGCCTCCAGGACATCTGTTGGCCTCCTCCAGCTCTGGGCATCAGTGCCGCCCAGCGAGCCATTCTTGGCTCTCGTGGAATCGGCTCAGCTACTATGGCCCCTTGGCCCTGGAAGATTGGTAATCGTTCCAGAATGAACGATACCAGGATAGAACCGTAGCCAAATTGTTTCAGTTTGGCCTGCTTACACTTCGTGAGCTGTCTCTTGATATTTATTGTCACTGTTGTGGCCCAGTCGAATAATAGGGGACTCATGCACTCTGAGGCCAGTAAGAGTTGGGCCTTTGTTGCCTCGTGCGGTGCCTGCGATCCCGCGGCCCGCGTGATGGTATGAAGCACTACCCTGAGTGCTAGATCAGGAATAGTATGGATGTCTACCTTTCCACTTCCTAATCCCAATCGTGCCCCTCGGCACACTCGTGCCATCACTTGCTCCATCTTCTCACCAGACGGTCTGCTCCCTGTCAATATGGGCACCGGACCTCTGCGCGATAGTCCGGTTATGAAGTATACGTCAGAAACCTCCAGTTCTAATACTTGGTCCCGCAACTTGAACACTTGTTCATGTTCGTCCCATATGCTGATCAGGTACTGCAGGAGCTCAGGCTGAGCTCGTAAGCAAGGTGTCAGGAAGAACTTCTTAAGCCTACAGTTCTTGAGGGCATTCATGCAAGTTTCATTCTCCATGGCCTGTTCATCCTCTTCCCCGTGCTCCCTCTCTTTCCACTCAATGACCATTTTGATCGGTTGCCTGCATTCACATGGTCAAAAAAACTTCAATTAGACCTCTGCTATCCTTAAAAATTCATGCAATTCATTCATTGTGTGGAAATTTCAAACGGAAAATTGGATTGCGCCGTTGGCGCGGGCCCTTTGGAAATAAAATGCCATTGGCGCGGGTCCGTGCCGGATACCCGCGCCAATGGGCGGAGCCCTAAAAATTCAAAAATTCCTCACAGAAGTCTAATATGCAATAAAAATTTATTAAAAATGGATTGAAATGGAGTACAAAGAAGCGCCTCTTACCTGGAACAGACGGGAATCTAAATGGTAGCCCGGATCGGTCGCAATCGCCATCAGAAGTTCGCACACAAAATGGACCACTGCTGCTCTTCAGTGAGGTAAATAGTGAAAATTAATTTTATTTTTACCATTTGACATATTTATAACTTTTTGAACTCAAAATAGGTTTTGAAAGTTATTTTTCTGAATATTTTAATATATTTTGTCAAAAATGGGTTTTACACTTGCTTTTTGTGCAGCAACAGGTTTTTTACGCGACTTAAACGGTGAAACGAGTTGTATTTTATACTTTTTCGGACTCGGTAAATACACGAAAAAGTCACTCTGGAGTCATCTTTCAGCTCTTTTCTGACTCTCTAAACATGAAAAGATTTCCGAGGCCCTTGTCGTTTCGATCTCGTTAAAGTGGACATGAATCGACATCTACCCAGTATACGTTTACCCCTTTTTCGGGCTGGGATGGATTATTTACGAAAAAGGAATACCCTAGCCTATCGCGACTAGGAGGTTTTCTCGGGTATTATTTCTACCTTTTCGGGTCCGAGGAACTATCTATGAAAAGGGACTGCTAGAGTTTACTTTTCTGTTGTCTTTTTAAACTCTCTAAATATGAAAATACGTCGAGTTCTTCCTTTGTCAGACTCGTTAAACCCTGATGACATTGGATTCAGTCGAAATGACGTTCTCCGAGTTTCTCCTTCCTAGGGCTCGTTAAATGTACTAGGATGGATTTTCCCAAAGGGCGGACTTATATTACAAGCATATGCTATCCCCTTCAAGCTTGTTACCAAAAATAATTGGGGTTCTCGCCAGAAATGGTGGGGGGAAATGGAACCAGTATCATTGTCGTGTCGGCAGTATGTCGCTCTTGAACATGGCACTTGTCTGCATTCGTGTCGGGTTGGGGACATCTCATCTCGTTCTTCACTTGCCTCCGTGGGTTTGGATAATCCCTTTTGACCTCTCATCTGCTCGTTGCCTCGTCACCATGACCTCTGATCCGTTGATGTCAAATAATGCCAAATCCACTATTGTGCCGTTATATGTTCAAGAGAAGTTGACCTCTACAAAGTATCAACCTTCCTCTGATTCTCATATGATCCTAATTCACAAAAAACATCATGTTCCTCTGTCTCGTGTCGATGATGTGGGAAACATTATGGCCCACCTTCGATCAAGGTCACTTCCTGTCGACTTCAGCTCATTATCCGAGAAGCTGATCTAGAGACTCCCTTATGGTACCTTGGAGCCTGCATGCCTCAATCGCAGGTTCGTCGCATTTGACGTGAGGTTTTCATTATCGGCCTCCGATAGAGTGATTCTACATGTGTTTGACACCAGCTCATTGATTCACATGTCGTAGATTGTACCTATAGTACCTTGAGAGCCATTGTCATTATTGGTGGTTCCTCTCGCGTCTGTTAACAGCTTTCATCATTGGCTGGTAATCAGACGATGTTCTTGCATGTTCGACTTCAGCTCACATATTTGCATGCTTGAACTTGTACTTTGTTTGGGTCGAGATGGAGCGCAAGACCCTGGATTGTGTCTGTTGTAATCCAGGCTGCGATTTTGTGGACTATTATTACATGACTCACTGATTGGATGGCTGCGACCATACCTGAGTCTATTTATCGATCCTCTCTGGATGGCTGCGTCCATGCCTTGGATCTCGATTATTGTATACTCTGTTATGGATGGTTGCGCCCATACCACGCATATATATCATGTATCTGAGACATCAGTTGTACTTCGCTCCGCAGGTTTTCCGATGGCAGTGTTTTCAGTCGGCATGTTCTCGTAAAGCATTTCACCCCTCTCTCTCTCTCGGGCCTCATGCTTTAGGGGGCATATGTTACACAACAATTTGTCACCGTCCCTGCCATTCCCCATCCCGCACATTGGAGGGCTCATTCCGTGACCTGTGAGCAGAGACAAGACTTGAAAATACTTTCATTGCATCCCTCTGAAGATGAGCTTTCATTGCCCTGAAGACATCTCCCTGCAAAAAACCCTAAAAATAACTCTTTTTCCATTGGCGCGGTTCCACAGTTCAGCCCTCGCGCCAAGGGGGAAAATCCTCCAAAGAGGGCACGCCAATTGGTGCTCTGTCATAGAGCCGCACCCACGCCAACCATATTAAGAGGTGTTTTTTAAAAATAAATGGCGGAAGTTTCGTCCTAACTGATCCAGGAACTGATATCTATCTTGAGTTGGGAGGTTTGGCTATGGATTTCCATAGAGAGGAAGTGGTTTGCCACCTCTCATAGAAGCTTCCTTGATGATAGGGCCAATCCCATAATTATAGGGATCCCAACTCCCCTTCCTCCTTCTATAAAAGCTTGCTCTTCTCCATGGCAAGCTAATCTCCAAGTTCCCAAGAGCTTTCACATCCTTATGCTACAAGAGCCTTCTTGATTCCCTTAAGGCCAAATCCAAGCAAGGAGACTATTGCCAAGTATCCGGAGAGAGAGGCTTGTCCCATCCCTGACAGGCTTTATCGAGACATGTTTTGCTGACGACCCGCCAAAGGAGAGTGCTGCGTCGAAGCTATGGTTGTATTCTTCTTTTTGACTCATTAATGATAAGCGACTATTGGTTATGGTTCCACTCTTGTTCTTGATTATGTTCATGAGTTATGTCCTCTTCGACTGACATATAGTTGTATATACTGGATTTTATGCTTGCGTTTGTGTTGTTTCTTGCATGTGTAGGTGTCCGAACACGGAGATCGTGAGGATTGTGATCTGCCAGGGCGAAGGAACGGGAGCACCACCTCTTCTACAAACGACAGCGTTGGATTCTAGGTAAACCTTCATCGCAAGTCGGTTTATTTGCAATTAGGAACCTGCACTGTAGCATGTTTGATTGTTGCTAGACCCGATATGGGCTAGTAGGGATCGCCTCTATCCGCAGAGGGGATTTACCTCTTCAACAGCAACCTATGAGATCCTGCTTTCCAAACCCACTGGTTTCATTAGAGCATATCATATTATCTTGGATGGATTCATGTGGTATAATTTCAAAGAGGAGGTGCACTCTCATATGAAGAAGTGCATGGACCTTTTGTTAGATGAGGAGGAACATAGCTCTTGGGAAGAATTATCATCTGCACCTCCTTATTCATTGAGTGTGAGAGGAGGCTCATCCATGAGCAACCTTGCTGATTTTAAACAAGTGTATGACAAATATTATATTGTTGAATCTCATGATGTATACTTGTATTTTTCTAACACTCATTTGTAGGGCTTTGCTCCAAGAGGGAGCACTATTTATGATGGGCTTCATGGGCCACTTGAGGCCATGAACTTTATTGATTATGATCATCCTTTAGAGGATCTTGGAGGGAGATACACTTCCTATGGTGTGAATCCTTTACACCAATCATAAAACACCTTCTCCAAGCATGCAAGAAGGATGGGGCAGCAAGGAAGTGTTGGAGGAAACAATTTTCATCTCCTATTCTATGGCAGTTGATTGTAAAACTACGATGGTTGCACATGAGGAGGCATCTCCCTTCTCCTTTATCATATATGACAGCTAGCATGATCTTAATCATGATTCCACATGCTGAAGATGCTCTTATTCTTGGGAACATGGTTGGAGGAGAGACACATTTGTGGAATGTGTCCTTGGGGAAAGGAGTTTCCCACATTCTTTGCACTACATGTTCTAAGGGGAGCATGGGAGACCATATGGCCACTATAGCACATCACTTGTGTCTTTATGATGTGGACCATATTATTGTATGTATCACTTGGAGCATGCCTCTCATGGGAATTTGGTAGGAACTTCACTATGAGTTACCATGCTGGAAGGTAATTCATTTCATTTGGATGATAGCATGGAGGTGGAAGACCTTCATTGATGGTGAAATTCCCCATCATGACCATCACTTCTATCTTGATGAGGCCATGGATTAGCAAGAGGGTTTCCATATAGACCTTCCTTTACTTCATAATGAGAGCTATTTGGTTTGTCTACCAAAGGCTACTTTGCACACTTGGGAGGAACCATTGGGAGATGGGATTATTGCAGAAAATTTGAAGCAATGGTGGAGATTGTTGAAGGAGAAGGCCACAAGAAGAAGGGGGGATATTTTGCAGCACCCTTGCAGTTGCTTGAGGACAAGCAACATTTGGGAGGGGGAGACTCCAATGTTCCTAAATTAGCTTCAGCTAATTGGAACATTAATTTTTCCATGTTTATTTTTTCATTTCATAATTGATGAATAAATGTAAAGGAGGACATGTGAAATTCCTGAAAACCAAGAATAAATCAATTCCTATGTGAAAAAAGACATATTTTGGCTATGTAAATTATATCTTGCAGGTGTGAAAGGGTCTAAATCACAAGAGGGGATCCTATTTGACCAAGTCAAATAGTGCAGTCTAGATGCATTGAACCTCTTTGAGGGACAGCGCAGTTCTAGAAGGAGGTTGTAATGTGAAAAGGGTTAAGTGATTCAAGGTGATTTATGGTTTGGAAAGACTCCTATCTTATAAAAGGAAGAGGAGGGCAGCAAGGAGAGGTGGTTGAAGACATTATTTCTGAAGGTCTGTCTGCTTAGACATCCCTTGTTGGGCATTCCTGTTCAGGAATCCCACCTCATTCCTTGAGCAGCTCTTGGAGGATAATTGTGCTAAACTTCTCCAATATCAGGCTTGGGCCAAGCTTCACCTTACATTACATCACTTCTCATGATTGAGGGTTGAGATGTCTTGTGAGTTGCAGCAAGTGGAGATCTAGATCTACTCAAATCTAGATTATAGCAGTGGCTCTTTTCAATGAGAGTGTCATTTAACCTCCTGAAAGTGTTCATTGCTGCTTATACTTCAGATCCATATCTTGGCATCAAGCCAACTCATCTTCAGAAGCTAGATCATTTTCTCTCTCCCTAAGATAGCGTTATTTGCATATCTACAGTTGCTGGGTGCTTTGCTTGCATTTTGGAGGAGAGATCTCCGGTGTTGGGATTCTTCCTTCACTAAGGTGATCCATAGATTGGCCAACCAATATATGTTCTGTTTCAGATCTGATCTGATATGTTCTTGTATTATTCAGAATCTCTGAATCATTCTACATATCTGAAGTTTTAGATCTCAGATCTACTCCCGGTGTTTCATGTTTTGAGAAAATCCCCAAGGGGAATGTACAGATCAGCTTTTCTTGTGCATGGATCTGTATGAGATCTATATTTTTATATACTTATCTGATATAGATCTGAATAATCAATAAAATTCTGCTTCAGCCCTGAAAATTATGTTGTCACTGTTATGCATTCTTTTTACATGGTTGTAGCACCTCTTTCTTGAGGATTTCTTCTATATTCTTTCACTCTTCTTCTGTAAAGTGTATGAGTTATGCCCTTGATTTTATTTTTCAATATTCAGACCTTATTTCAGTCATACCCTTCAGAAAATCACGCTCACATGCTTCAGTGAATTTCTGCATAAATCTAGTCTTGGGAAATCAGGGTTTTCTAGCCTAGTTAGGAAAGGAGGAATTGTTTAACTTAGAAAAACTTTTTTTTTTTTTGTTTAAATTTGACATGGGAGTCCCTCATAACCCTATATATCATATACAACCACTTTTCCATATTATTTTTACGCATATCTCTGAATACACACGTTTTAGGGCCAAAATCCTCACTTTTCCCCATATTTTTCCTTGAAAAACGTTGTATAACTTTTCTACTATATATTTTACTGAATTTTAAGTGTTTTTACATCTATATGAATCATATGGCTGTAGCTCCACATTGGAAATAAATCATATTATTCCCAATCTGCAGTTGTTCCTGAAAAAGGGACATTACAAATTATGCCACCACGGCGAGGGAAGGGTTGGCCGCAGTCTATGCATTACAGAAGTATCAACACTATTTTCTGGTAGGACACTTTAAGATGTTTACAAATCATTCATCTTTCAATTCCCTAATGAAAATTCCTGTGTTGGGAGGGGGGGGACTCTGCGGCCGGCTGTTGATGGTTCAGGAATACGATTTTGAAGTCATAGTCAAGCCAGCGAAGCTGAATGTGAGGCTGATCACTTGTCGCAACTTGAGACAAGCGGGGAACCCCCTAACTCGAGGGAAGGATTTCTTGATGCGCAGCGGTTCGCCATAAGGGTTGTTGATGTGCACTTCGCTGATATCATTCAGCCCCTGACTACATGCATGGCATCTGCAGAATATTAGGTACGAAAAAAGAAGGAGTTGGTTACCTGGGCGGCGTATTTTACTATTATCACAGGTCCTTTATATAAACTAGGTGTTGGAGAATTGTTGTGCAGATATGTTATGGAGCATGAGAGGCCCGCTATCTTGGCAGAAGCTCACAAGGGCACAGCAGGAGGTCACTATGCAGGTAAGGCAACGGAAAAAAAAAAAAATCTTGGGGGCTAGGCTATGGTGACATAGAATTACCTTTGGAAGGAATAAGCTCAGGCTACAGCCGGTGCGCCAAGAGCGCAGGGGGTATGCTCCAAGCGCAGAGGTGCACTGGAAGCACAGGGGGTATGCTCCAAGTGCAGAGGTACGATGGGAGCAGAGGGGTACACTGAGCACACTCAGGGTATAAAAACTAGCCATTGGAACAATCAAATCAAGTAAAAAGAAAAAATTACCGTTGGATGGGATGGGCAGTTGTCGTTTAATGAGGGGATTTCTGGAGATTTTTTACCATTTACTTGATGGTAAGTTCCACGTGAAGTATAACCTACCATTGGGCAGTTGCCAAAGCCATAAAATAGGTGGGCTAGAGCAGAAAAGGGTTCCGTATCACTTGAATAGCTCGTACTTGCCATGTTTGTCCTAGACGAAGTGGTGTTGTACGAATTTTTGTGCCCCTAGCATCTCTTTCTTGTCCAAGCAACCTGATCCCTCAGATAGTAGCAATCTCGAGTTTGTTTTTCACTCCAGGATGTTGGCTACGAATCTTGCTAAACCCTCGGCACTAGTAATCTCGACGGAACTGGGCACTGAGGAAGTGGTGGAAATTGAGTCAGAGGCTGAAGAATTTTTCTCCACCCCACTCGCTAAGAAGGGCAAGGAAAAAGAAGAGGACTCCGGTAAACCCCCTAAACCCGCGAAATGGGTTAAGGGGAAACCTTATGCGTCCCTGTGGAATGTACCATCCTCGAAGGTGACGACACAAGCGCAAGATGCTCGGGAGGAGGCCCAACCTGCCGGATCGATCAACTGGTTATCTCCATTCGTCCGGTCATGCAGGCCCTTGACAAGCATGACAAAGAACCTCGATGGACTGATCACTTATCTGCAGATGCCACTGACCCTGGAAGAAGTCCCTATCATTGGTGATCCTATTGGGAAGTTGCACAAGATCAAATTTCATGATCATGACTTGGCCAGTCTGCCTTCCTTGAGTTGGCGCCTGAATTATACCTTGACACGATTCAGGAAGACAATGGGATTAAAATTGTTCTTCAGCACTAGGTACGTGGATTGGTCGGGTCTGGGCTCCTGAACTTGTTAAGGATGCCTCACTTCGGTCACTACAACGTTACGGACCGGCTAGCCTAACAGTTTCTTGCTCTAATTCACGATGGTTGCCTGTGGCTCCAAAACAGGATCCCCATCGATGCTGCGCTAGTTCAAAAAATTACCGGCCTTCCCATACACGGCCCCAACCCCCTGGAGCACATGGGTAAAAAGTATGAGGCGGAAATGGCTAAGTATGTGCGCAAGACCTACCATGTGGAGCGCAATACTCGGGCTTTTATAACCAAGACCATCAGTGACCAAGGCACGCAGCTAGGCACGATTTTTCTTGAGTGCAAAATTATGAGAAAATAACAGGTCTCCTCTGCCCCAGCCTACGTAATTTAGTTAGCCGGACAATGCAGGAAAGGGGTACATTTTAACTGGGCCCAGTATTTGTGTGATGAGTTTCTGACTAATGTTCACGAGTCCCAGGAGCAGGGTCGTGCCTTTTTTTATTTTTGGTTACTGTTCCTCATAGCGTTGATCGCCTTCGAATCCCCTGAGGAGTCAATCCTTCTTGAACTTACCCCAGACATGTGAGAAGGAGCTCGTTATGCACACTTGTGGGATTCTAGGGACCCGCAGCGTCTCAAAGATAACCAAGTTTTCTGGGTCCTTTTTCAACGTAGCTTGGCCACCACCATTAATTCCCGACCACGATTTTCCCCTGTTGTGTATGACAGATACAAGGATATTGCATCTTTTCAAATCACTATGCACAATTTCCAGATCAAAGCACACAAGGATAAAGCCTGGACTCTGCTCCCTTATATGGTGGCGGATGAAGAAATTGACAACGTCATTGTGCTCTGGCCGCCTAACTGGAAGATCAGCTTCAATACTGGCATGAAGAGCGTTGAAGGAACCAGCATTTCAAAAGTCACCCCCCCCCCCCCCCCCCCGCGTCATCCTCAAGGATACCAAAGGTGTGACCAAGAGTACCAGACAAGACATGACTGCGGCCGCACAAAAGGATGCATAGCAGAAGCAGACCTTTGAAAAATACATCGAGGCGGAGACTTAGGTAATGCAGCCAAACCTAGGAACAAAAGGACAGGATGTAAAAGGATCTGCCTCCCCCCACGGCACGAAGTGCACAAGAGAACCTGTCAAAATGCCCCACAAGAAGCAGCACTCCCAATAGACGGCACATGACGAGACAGTCACATTGACTGATGGTGACCTTGAAAAAATCACTGATGCTATCATTCTGGCCACGGAGGATAGATGGGTAGCCTTAGAGGAGCAGTAGAGAGTTGTTGTCAACACAATCCAGGCCGAGCTCCGGGCACTATAGATGAAGACAGATACATTGTAGACCACCGCGAAGCACGCAAACCTCGAAAACGTGATTCACCAACTCTGTGCAGATCTTACCACAGAGATCTCGGCCACAACCACCCCTCAGGAAAAGGTTGAAAGGTTGGTCACAATACTAAAGGCCTCTCGCGAGGAATTTCATATGGTCAAGGCATGAATGGAGCCGCAGATCGCTGACCTCCACACTAAGTTGCAAATTAAAACACCCTCGGAGGTACTAGCCCAGCGAACTGCGCTGGCCACAGAGGCTACAAGCTCCATTACAGGGAAAATCGTGTAGGGTGCCCAATTATTAGATATGGCCATGCAGCTATGGACCAAGGTCCAGTGTGACCCACTCCTACGAAGCATCAACCAGGACCTGCGGCGGAAATAAGAAGAGTTCCATGACGTTAGAAGCTACCCTATCCACTTTAGTTCTTGCTCAACGCTTGACACAGCTACGCACCAATCACGCCCTCCAAGCTGATATTGATGAAATTTTTCAAAATAAAAATGCCCTCAGTGACCACTTGAATCCTTGGGCTATTGAGGCCCTAAAGCTATCACAAGATGTGGATGTCATGGTTAAACAGTTGAACCAAACTTTGGCGAGTGTCACCACCGCAACGGAAGGCCGAATTTCTGAAACAATGGTCGACATCGCCCAGAATGTCACTGCTCAGAGAGATGGTGTGCTGCCTCCATTAGCCAAGGCGATAGAATTTTTACAGGCGCAAGTAGATAACCCACCCTCTCGGTGACTCGGGACGAGTCACAAGATTGTGTTGGGGGACTATTAACGGGTTCCCCTAAAAGCTGTGATTTTCTATAAGTTTTGTATATTTTGGTATGAACATTTTTTGAGTCATAGGTAGAAGAGAATAGAGATTGATGATAGTTGCGAAGTGTTAGATCTTTTTGGGTTGATAGGGAAAGGACTCCTACTGCCTGTGTGCGCGGAGATCCTCAGTCATGTTATGTGTGGACCCTGTTGGTTGTGTGCGCACACTGTGTTGAATTGTATTTGGGTTTTGGATATTAATATATGCAAATTTGATTAGGGTATCTCTACGTTATCTGAGTTTATGTACTACTGTTGATGCGAACTATGAGATCTATGGTTGATTATTTGTTGGTATAATACGGATTATTCCTATGATCTATTGTGTATGTGTTTATGATCTTACTTGTGATATTACTTATGTGAAGGTGCTGATTTAATCTATGACTGATAGTAACTCTGGTAACTGTGGACTATCGACCTACGAATATATCTATTATAGCTATGAGAATATCCTTGTTCCTGTTAGATGAACCTATGATCTGTTGATTACTATGATTATAGTTTTTGTACTAATAGATCAGTGTTGCGCACATGGATGCGAATATAGTTAGTAGATATGAACTCTACAATATAAGTCTGTAACTAGATCTGAAGTTGTTAAGTTTGGAACGCAACCCTGTTTGACTTACCTGCTCTCTCTCAGGGTACGAAAACCTGGTTCCAGCACCCTCCCATACTGCTTCGGGTGAGACTTTGGCCTACGCAATCAGGTCACTATCGAAAGGGCCAGTAGTATAGGGGTTTGTTGGAAAACCTTAACCTCCAAACCTGGGTCAAGACCCCTCAAGCCAACAGAGCTTCAAGTATTAATCAAAAATTACAATATACATCAGTACAATGAACACCACTAGCTCCGATAGTGGAGCATTAGAGAAACCATTTTCTCCTCCAAAAGAACTATCTTCATTTCTAATTCCTAATGGGATGAGCCAAGGTGAAAATTACTTTGCTTGAGCTATGAGGGTGTATATATAAAAAAATTAGGTGACTCTTCATCTCCCTTGTGACACTTGGACTACCCTCATGACTCTTTGACTTCAAAATTCCCTTTCACATTCTATATATGACTCTTGGACTTCCACTTTACATACATTTCTCATAATATTCAAAAATTGCATAATTACATCCACAAATGATGTGGCATATGATGACTCATTTGAAAACTTTTCAAGACATGACTTGACACTGATAATATTGACTCAAAAATGATGTGACAATGTCAAAACACTTTTCATCATGCTATCCTCAGTCTTCTAGAGAGATGATACATGCTCTTTCACATCCTCCTTCATCGGGATTGAAAATAGGGAGTCTCTATGGTGAACTTGTAGATCTTCCAAAAAAATTTGCAGCCTAGTGTCCCTTCATCTTCTCATTCAATGGTAAGCTTATTTGTTCAACTTAATAGGTGTCTTATAGCAAGGTATCCTTCTTCTTCTTACACTTATTCACCATCATGGCATGAAAAGAAATAATACCTGCAACAGAAATCCAATCATGACAAGATGACATCAATATGGAAAACCCCTAGTCTAACATGCTTCATGAAAATCACTAATCAAGTTGGAATTGGGTTATGGACTGAGAGACAGGCTCAGGGGTTACGCAGTATGTATTTTTAGAGGTGAAGAGGGGAGTATTGAGGCTTTATACCACATAGTGTGCATTTTTGGAGGCCAGGATTGGATGGTTGCATATTTTAGGAGCTTAGGAATACATTCTTGAGTCTTGAAGTTTCCCACTCCATAGTGCAGAGAGAGAGAGGCCCAGGTATTGGATAATTTTGGATTTTAGGGAGGCAGAGTGATAGCTTGATGCTTGGCACTACGCAATTCACAGAAGGAGGTTGACTGGGAGGATGATCTGCACAGTTATGGAGCTCAATAGGCTAGGGTCCAACACTAAGACTACACAATGTGTGATCCTTGGATGAAGGAAATATGAATTGTGCAGTTCCAAGAGGCAGGGGCTAAGCTTTAGGGTTGATACTATGTAGTGCGTGGTTCCAAAGGGTTGAATGATGGATTGTTGCTCGAGCAAGAACTTTTCGTATTTTCACTAAGTGTGGGATCAATGAGGTCAAGGTGAGAAAGGCTAAAACTTGGACATGATCACACACTTAGAATAGTTTATTCCACAACATTTATCATTCATTACACCAAAAAAACATAATTCCCTCGGTGAGATGTCAATACAACAACCTCCCCCAAGCGCGACACTTAAGATACACTTTGCGAAAACAATGACAACACTTGTGTGACAATGCATAAAACTTTGGGGATGAGTCTAATACATTTCTATATTATAATAAGGACTCATTGACACCAAATTTACCCCTTGAAATGAGCCATAAATATGATTTTGCAATGTGAAATGCTTCCCATGCCAAAAGATAACACTTTGGTTTTCCTCCAAAAGGGACTAGAAAACTTAAATAATATACACGGAATTACTCTTATAACTAGATATGACATCATACAAGGTTAAAGTAGGCTCTAAAATTTATATGTAGGCCAAAATTTTGGAGGGTATTGTAGCAGCAACAACATATAGTTCAGACATAAGAGAACAAAGCAATTTTCCATGATTGGCCAAAGCTACATGGAAATATTCAAACTAAAATCAGACTTTGTTATACGCATTTATTGAGTAATAAGTGCATAGTAATTTCACATTTGTCAATTAAACTTGTACTATAAAATATTAAATAATTTTTGTTTTCAATTCATGTGAAAAAAGAAGAATTTTTTGGTAAAATGAATATGCAAACCATACTATGAATGAGACAATTAATTACCAATTTGTATCATGAAAATTTTAGTCTATGTGTGCATCGGATACCAAAGAATTATAAATGATTAATTAAATAAGATAAAGTCTATACAAAACTAAAAAATGTATACATGTAACAACAAAGAGAATATCCTCAAAAAAATTGAAAAAAAAACATTATTATAGAGCACTATATGAAAATTATTTAATAATAATGAAGAACTCAAATCATACTCTTGGAAAATTTTGCAAAATCATCATTGAACATAATTGTAGATAAATTGTAAATAGATTCGGGCTTAGAATAGAGTAATCACTAGTTGTACCTTAAAAGTCTTTAACAATAACAGAAATAGTTACAGTAACAAGTATTGTATCCATATTCAAATACTAATTACCATAGTTATGATTAAAATAAATATAAAATATGAAACGTATTTCTAACAACCAAAAATAGTTATTGAATATTCATTTTCATTTTGATCAACATAAGATAAATCATCTCCAAATTGTTCACAAAATTGGTAAACAATGTCATAATTTTCACAAAGAAATTAGTTTTTAACAACAATGTATACAATTGGAGTAACAATAATGCTACATAGCTACTCATGATATTTATTCTATCCATAGTATTACTTTTTCTAATATCTGAGTTCACTAGCATATTCATGATGGCCATTTTAGTTTTTTGTCTCTTTAACTTTCCGCACATCATTTCAAAAAAACAACAACAATTGTTTTTCAATCAATTAAATGCACATAATAAATGATATTGTAACTCTAAAACAAAGTTATCTGGAAAAACAAATCCATGTGCAAATGAAAGTCCATATGTAAACCACTTTGGAAATTTTGGGTACAGAAAATAACACACTATATGTTTATCAAATTCTTAATACCTAGCCATAAAAGTAAATGAATTGGACTCCCATGAACCACAATATGGAAAATCCATTTGAAATGAAAAGAAAAAAATTGCATCCAGAGATTGACTTAGTTCATTATAGTATATATAAAAATCTGAACATTTAGTAACTATTTAATAGAAAAGCGAATATTCCAAGATTTAAGAAGCCAGTATAAAAAATCATATATCCGAAGTGTTTGATTGTTAACTATTTTTTAGTTTCCTGACTTATTTAAGAAACTTCTTTAGATTTTCTTGTATGAAATCTTTCATAAGAGCATTTGTAATTTCTATTTTGACACGTTGAATGAATATCTCCTCCTTAATTTCTCTGGATTCTCCTTGTAATTGTGCAACAAAAGCTGAGTTTTCTTAATTAACATTAACAAATGTAATTATCCATTCCCTAATTTATTGTGTACTAAAATAAGCTATATCATCGAATTGTATTTCCTTGACTGTTTTAGCTTATCCAATTCGATTGTTAACATTTCTCTCAGAATTAATCGAGTGCCACATGTGATACGTGGACCATTCATATTCTGCACAATATTGTATAGCCTTGAAATATGAATTTTCTCTTTGATTCTCTACGTTTTCATATTCATAAATAATTTTATCCATTCTTCTGATTCTCTAGGAACATGCAGCTTTGATTTGCTTCATTCAATTAGAATTTGGCAGTTCCTGTCCTTTTTTATCTGCATCAAAAATAAAATCAAGTCTCTAGCTAAAAGAAAATATTTCATTATTCATGAAATACCTAACTCCTTCGGTATCATGTTGAATGCACTCGAAAAATGACTTAGTTATTTATACCAAATGCTCCATATCAGAAGTCGTTTTCCATGCTTATTCAATGATTTGCAAGTATTCGGATATATTGTTCATAATATATGTTTTCACCACATTAAGGATATTGATAGTTTCAGCAATCTATGTCATGTGCCATGATTAGAAATCACCTACAGGTTTTTTCATATTGACAATGGAGTCATCAATAATGGACCCAAATTTAGAGAATATTCTAGGTCCTTTAATCTTATTTTTAGTCTCAAGTTTTCTACTTCCTATTGACTAAAATTATGTGCAAAAACATCACAGGTTACTTGATGCAGCTTCATGACCAATGTGGTTGCAACTCTAGACAAATCAATATGCATTTATGTTTGTTCTAAAACCTTTTTGCTATGAAGCTTTACTTTCTCAATCTTCAATTTTTTACTACCGTTGTTATACTTTGCAATCTATAGTGTGATAGAACCGCCATCAAAAATTTTAAATTCCTTAGCAATTTGTGTCATTTTTTTCTAATTTTATGCAAAAAAACACTAACTCAATCAAGTAGCACAACGTTGTCAAATTCTACATTTATAGCTTCTTCAACACCTCTTGTTTTCATAGGACTTCTAGAATTGGTTGATTCACCAATATACATTTCTTCTAAATTAAAAATTTTATCAGGCTCTTTTTCCTTCCCGATAGCTAATAGATTATCGTGAATTAGTTTCGTATTTGGAGTATATTTTATCCTTTTTTCACTCCAGGATGAACTCGCATCACTATCATATATGCAACGTGTATATTTCTCTGCAAAAATATTGATACTTGATTACTTAATGATTTCCATCAATATCGTTTATGTAATGTACATATTGATCCGTAGAAGTTATGATACTTGATTCTTCGATTATTTATTTAGTATTAATGACTAGCCCTTGATTTTTTGTCGATGCATTTTTCTTTCTTAGCTCTGCTCTCTAATTTCTAGAAACCTATTTTTTGTATTCATTTGTTTCCAAGTGTGTGCCAAATAGACCCTCCTTATCAAAGGCTTTAATGGCTTTAGATTTAATAAAGTTAAAAGGATGAAAACTCTTTGTGAGCTCTGTAACTTACATTCTTCATTGTGATTTATCCAATGGTAAACGATAAAGAAATGAATTGTTTTGTCTTTTTGCTTTGAAATATAACTAGCTAGTCAAGGTATTTCGTACATATTTTAGCAACAAAATACCTATCTATAACAAATTTTGGAAATAGCAATGGCTTACCTTAAAATCCATAAATTTAAATTAGCGTATGACTTTCTCTTTATCCATTCATACCTTTTTCCCATAGGAAAACTTGTGCCTATGTAGATATTCAATGAGGCTCTTGTCTAGTTATCATGTAATTGACTTTTTTTACAAAAATATCTTGAATTAGACAAAAGTTTAAATAAGTATTATGCTTCCTTAGTATAGGATACCAGAATTGCATTGGTTCTTGATTCACAGTGAATTTAGGATTACATGGAAAACCGTGAAATCCATCGCTAAAAATCAAAACGATTGTGAGATATGCAATCATGAATAACATGTCGGTATTGCATAAATTGGCTAATCGAGAAGCTAATTCATTCGATATGATATCAGCCTATTCAAATACAAAATCCTTTTCTCGTGTGTGATAAATAATATAGAGAATGAAATTTGGAACATTTGATGTACTTTCTTGGCCCGTGACACATGCACAAAGCCAATAAAAGTCCCTAAATGGTTGTTTAAACAAAATATATCTAGGATAGAAATATCATAAGGGACTTGGTAAACTGGAAGAAATATATCTCCAACAGCATTAGCCTCACCTACATCTAATGTCAAGAAACTATTTTCTTCGAGAAATGTCAAGAACATATTAGGTTCTAGTAACTTGAATATTCGTTTGAATGTCTTCGCATTCAAAGGAATCATTTTCTCTAGTAGCACATTTTTTCTTGTTTCTTAATCAAATTTTACTCCGCATAAATGAACAATTTACCTTAAATAAAAAACTTTTAGCACACATGCATCATTCTCCAATCCACTAGTCCAAATCTTGCTATTTTTCTTCTCTTATATTGGCATATTCACATAACTCTCATATGTAATCTACCATTGGAAGCTCTCAACAATATGACCAAGTAAGTTAATGGTCTTAGTGCAAATATCTTCTCATCTTCCTCTGCTAACCATGTTCATTTTTTAGTTGAAAACATTGCCTCAATCAATAATAATCTCAATCTCGGTGAGCTACACAATTTTTCAATTTTGTATATAATCACTAGCTCTTACCATTGCAAACACAAAATCATCTCTAACTATTTCAACTGTGAATTTTTTTATATAGGATATTTCTCATTAAATATAAATTAAAGATACCAAAGCTAATGTTTATGGAAACCAGTGCAAATATACCTCTAAATTTCAAAACCATCTCATCTATTTAGTATGCATCTTCCTTCTGTGTTACTATAAATTCTTTGTAATAATGAAAACTAGCTTACAGACTATCAATAATAATTCTCACTACAAAAAATGTGCTAATTTATCCATATTATGAAATGATAAGGTTGTTTGGCTAGTTCCCACTACTTTTTCATTTTCAACTTTGATTTACGAATAACTTGACCACAGATTTGAAAAAACTCAAAGACACATGCAATTTGACCAATCATTGCAAATTGCTTCTCTCTCTTAGCTGTGAAACTAAATAAAGTCTAGTTAAAAATTTAATCACATTTTTTAAAAAGACCATGAACATATGGAAAAGGTGTCACGCGAGATGGAAATATGTGGATAAAATATGCAAAGCAGCGAGTATGTATGAATAAAGGAAGATGAAAAAAAGACAACAGCACGTCCTCAAATTCACAAGTTCTGCACAATTCTTGTGCATTTTTCCTATCTTATTCAATTGTGAAATCAGCGATTAGCTTAAGTTATGATAATACAATTAACAAATCTAAACTATCAAATATTAAAAAAATTAAACGAGGAAAAAAAAACAAATAAATATTTAAGAATACTTATACCTCAAGAGTGTATATGATTTTTGCAATCTACCATTGTTGTTTCCTTGCAATAACTAAATTAATTACTTATTACTTATATGAGAACGAACAAACAAATATATTGTTACAACTTATACGAAAATACCTAAAATTTATAATAATAAAATTGTATTTCATTTATAATTTCCTATGAACTTTATTGTTTCAAAACAAAAGCGTATAGATTATGCATTGTTACAATCACAGAAAGTGTAACGAATCATGAAATTCATCATTATCACTCCAGTATGAATTTGAAATATGAACATTACATTGCTCGAGAGGGAAATTTGTCCAAATGTGATCAATAATTGTCTTATTCCCAAAAATAAAATTCCTAGTTACTTTTTGTAATTGTTCGCATCGCATATACTCTAATAATTGTTTACTTTGTTTGATATTTTAATTTATGTCAATATTTAAATCTCCAATAAATATAGAAATATAATTTTCAGGTTTGAAGCATGCCGTTGATATTGCTATCTCTTCAATGATTATCGAAATAGATACAAGTGGTGCAACATATACTTTTAATATGCATATCTGACATTGGAAATATATATCCGAAAAAACAAGTTTGATTCTATTATTGTAAACATTTTTCATTGATATTAATGTTGTATTTAATTTATAATTTCCTATTAAATTTATTGTTTCAAAAAAAATTGTATAGATTATGCAATGTTACAATCATAGAAAGTGTAACGAAGCATGAATTGCATCATGATCACTGCAGTACGAATGTAAAATATGAACATGACATTGTTGGAGAGGGAAATTTGATCTGTGTGGATATTGGTGGCCACCTGCCTATTCAACTTTGCCCCCACCATTGTTTCTTTCACTTTTTAGTTTCCTTAATTGTAGCACAGTTTACTATTTTTGGCAGTTTTTCGGGCCCTAAACTTTTGGAGACGTTTTGAGGCCCTGAAGGACATATTTTTGGAAAATGAGAAAACATGAGCCCATGACTCATGTTTGTAGCTGAAATCTGTAGTCCTCACACATATATTTTTAATGAGGTATTATTCACATTAAACGGAGATCATATGCCAAAGTTATGACCTCAGGAAGTTGATGTACAAATTTACCCCAATGGGGCTCACAGATTTTGTGATTCATCTCCTAGGGTTAGGTTTTTGGATGTTTCGGGTTTTCAATTATTTCCCAATAATAAATATCCCTTTGAATCTCATTGTAACATAGTTTAGAGGAATGTAGCCACCACATCTCTTCTCAGAGATAAGCTACCATCGTCCAAGCTAGTTCATTTTCATTCTGTATGTAATTATATTTCAGTTCTTTGATATTAATGAAGTGAAGTCTTATTTCTACTACATATTTTTGTTTATGTTTATATCTGTATTCTATTACGTTCTTGCATAAGTTTGAATCAGTGGTATTAGAGTGGTATGCTCTTTCTATGTTTTTCTATGCATGTCCCCAAAAATACTAGGGTATAAGGAGTTAGGGCTCGATCTGGTTGAATATTTTCAAGATCAACCTCGCAAACCCAGACGACCTCCCATGGAGGAAGAAAATAAAGATGAGGGAGTAGGATATACCTTCAAAATATTGCTCTAGGAGGCCTCGAGAAAAAAAGGAACGCGGTGATGGATAAATTTTCCCATATCCTTTAACGACAACCCAAGGGTGTTGCATTTGCATCCAGCAGCCACTCTGGAGGCACCACTCCTTTTCTAGATAGATTAAAAAATCATATATATATGGTTAAATGTATTGGAAGCATATTTTTTTATTCGTGACTTTTCCAATCAAGAAAATATTACTTTTTCACTCCTCAAAGTCTCCCCCCATGTCAAGGACTGGTGGGAAACCTACTGTGAGCAGAAGGACGAGAGGGAATCCTCATTGTTTTCAGTCCCAACCACTTGGAATTATTTCCAAGATTCCATCAAGGAACAATATTACCCTATCGGTAGCTATTAAGATAAATACATAAAGTGGACCATGCTACAACAGGGAAGAGACCAAGATGTGTGAGAGATCATAAATGGTTTTAATGCCTTTTGCACGAAGCTGAGTTTCAAGGATTCTAAGAGGAATTTGGTACTAAAGTACCACGTAAATTTAAATAAGTACATCTAAGCCGAAATGGAGTTCTTATACATCTCCTCACTCGGTGTTTCCTATCGATATGATATAAAGATTGAGCAGAATTTTAAATAGAAGAAGCAGGAATTTGGATCTATGAATCCAAAACAAGGGAAAGGAACCCCCAAACCATAAAATAAAGGAAAAACTCAAGGCAAGGTGACCCTAGACAACCCAACGAAGCCGCAAACAAAGAACAACACCATGAAGGAAAATAAGGACACGGGAAAGTGGTGTGAGATCCACAAGAGCCCCACTCACAACATGAGTGAGTGTTGAGCCAAGCAGTCACTGGTGGTCGATCTAAAGGCTTCTGAATCAGATACATGTTCTAACTTGGAGTCAAAACCCAACAAGGGGAATGGAAAAGGGAAGTATATTATTGATTTGGAGCCTAGTGCCATCGTTTCTACCACCAAGATCCAGAAGGATGAGCCTAAAGATCCAAAGGAGGGGGAGCACTTCTTCCACTCACAAGTGTGAGTGAAGGGTTCTTTGTTGTAGTTCATTGTCGATAGTGGGAGCCAAAAGAACCTTATTTCAGCATATTTCATGAAGCAGTTGGTCCTGCCGACCACATCACACCCAAAATCATACACCATCGGGTTTCTTCACCAAGGACGAGATATTTGTGTTAGCTAGCAATGTCACCTCCCCTACAGCATCAAGCCTTCATAGATGAGGTACTCTATGATATGTCTCCTCTTGAATTTTGCAATGTATTATTAGGTCAACCATATTTGTGGCAATATCATGTTGTATATGAATATAGGTATCAAACTGTTATTATTACTTTGGGAAATACGTTGTATAGGATACTAGAGGTAGCATGGCCTACACCATCTCATTTATCACTAGAAATAAATGCAGTAAGATCATGTCCCAGACTGGGAAATTTGTTTTCCTTATTATTTTCCCTTAGGGAAAGAATAATAGTATGGTCATGGCCTCCAAACATGTCTCCTCTACATGGCAACAACAGATGTGCAAGGTCATGGCGGAGTGTAGGGACATATTCACCTCACCCGCAGGGGTACTGCTACACTATCAGGTTAATCACGCCATCAATATGACCCCATACATGTCATTACCCAATGGACCTATCCATCAACATTATGTTTTATAAAACAATGAAATCAAGAGGCAAATTCAGGAGTTGTTGTAGAAAGGGAACGTCATTCCAAGTTCACCACCCTATGGGAGCCCGGTCATGTTGGTGTAGAAGAAGGAAGGGTTCTGGAGACTTTTGTATTGAAAAACAATGATCTAGGTGGATATTGGTAGCCACCTACCTATTCCACTTGGGGCCCCACCATTTTTTCTTTCATTTTTTCAGTTTCCTTAATTGTAGCACAGTTTACTATTTTTATCATTTTTTTGGGTCCTAAAATTCTGGAGTCGTTTTGAGGCCCTAAACGATGTTTTTTAGAAAAACCGATGTTTTTTCTAACGAGGAATTGTGCATGTCAAACGAATATCGTATTCCAAAGTTACGTCCCTAGGAAGATTGATGTACCAATTTACCCAAACAGGGCCCATAGTTTTGGTGCTTCATCTCTTAGGGTTAGTTTTTTGGATGTTTAGGGTTTTCCATTGTTTCTCAATAATAAATAGGCCCTTGAGCCTCATTGTAACATAATTCAAAGGCATATAGCGACCACATCTCTTCTCATAGATAAGCTACCAGCACCCTAGCTAGTTTATTTCCATTCTGTCTGTAAGCATATTTCAATTATTTGTTATTAATGAAATGAAGTTTGATTTATTCTACATCTCTACTTTTATGTGTATCTCTGTATTTCATTTTGTTCTTGCATATATCCATATCAATCAGGCACTGAACAAGATCATGTCTAGAATAGGCATCTGATCCCACGGATTGATGACCTTCTAGACCAACTAAAGACGGCCAAATATTTTAGAAAAAAATTTACTTTAAGTCTGGATAATACTAGGTACAGATCGAACCCTTTGATGTGTAGAATATTGTGTCCAAATATAAGGAGGGCCTTTTCAAATGGTTGGTCATGCCTTTCGGGTTGACAAATGCCCCCACAACCCTCATGAGGCTAATGGGTGACATCTTGTGACCCTTCACCAACTCATTTTTGGTGGTGTGTTTGGATGACATCTTGATCTTCAGCCAGAGTTGGGAATAGCATCTCCACCACATTCGACAAGTCCTCAAAACACTGTGGAAACACAATTTGTGTGCCAATTTTGAGAAATGCACTTTTGGCATGACCCAGGTTCAATATCTCTGGTACATCACTGATGATAAGGGTGTGCATGTGGACCTAGGAAATATATAGTTCATTCGGTATTGGCCAACCCCAACCACTCTAACAGAGCTTCACATCTTTCTAAGTCTTTCCAACTTCTTCCACAAGTTCATTTTGGGGTTCTCTCATATCACTTGGCCTTTGAGTCAAGTCACCAAGGGAGGAGTGAAAGAAAGTTCTTTTGTTCTGAATCCCAACATAAGGCATTCACCGAGTTGAAGAAAAGCCTCTACTATGAACCAGTGCTCACGTTACCAGACCTACAACAACCATTTGAGATTGACAAATATTCCTTCAAGTATGTTATTGGTGCAGTTCTTACTCAACACGGGCATCTAGTGGCATATCACAGTGAGACACTTTCAGACACAGTTTAAAAGTGTCCTACCTATGACAAAGAGATGTATTCCATTGTGCAGGCCTACTAAAAATGGAAGCACTACATTATGGAGAAGGAATCATTCATCCACTAACACCACCGACCCCTACATTTTATACAAGCACAAGTGAATTTGCAGAACGATAGCCATCATAAATGGTCCACATGCCTGGAACAGTTCCATTTGAACATTAAGTACAAGAAAGGTAGCACCAACAATGTTTGTTACATCCCTATAATACTAGTTTATCCCCTTATTGTTACTGTTAGTGTAGCCCCCTTATTGTTTTTTTTATGTCCATGTAGTCCCCATATTGTTAATATTGTGCCCCATATAAGCCCACTATTGTTACTGTTGCACCCTTACATTATTATTGTTATGTCGGCTCTGATTATATTGTGACCCCTTAGACTCCTATATATAGAAATTAGGTTTTTTCATATGAATCATCCAATAATTGTTCATTTATGTAATGTAAAGGAGGTTTCCCCCTCAAAGTCGATAATTTTTAATTCGTTGATATATATTTTCTTCTATTTTTGGAGCTGGTTGCATAACATTTGGTTTCGAAGCTTTGGATTCTAGGGTTTCGCTTCTTCAAACAGGTCATCTTGGAATTTTCGCTACAAAACTTTTTCTACAAGGGTTCGGAAGCTGAAATTTTGGCCATGTGGAGCTAAAATCATGGAGAATTGTGTGTAAAAATTTCATATCTTGGTTCGCTATAGTTTCGCATATATGATATATGGAAGTTAGGGTTTTTGTAGGCCCCAAAATACAATCTCAAACAGCTAACCTAAGGAGATTATCATAACTTTCATTTCAGGAATCGTATTTGAATTCTGTAAAATGTAGCTGAAATTGCACGAACTTTAGTTTTTCATGTACCAATTTTAGGGCCGAAGGTGGTAACAGTAAAACGTGGCACTCCGTACAAGTTCTCTACTAAACTAGTCTATAATCAGGTCATCGTGGGAGATTGGGCATAACTCTTGTTGAATATTCCAATATCAGTCTAACTTGTGGAGTTGGAAAGTAGATTCAAAGGTCTAAAACATGACCTAATTTAAAACCATGAAGATCTGCTTCAATATCGAGCTCCCAAAAGCAAGAAAAAGGTGTGTATGTTTTTCAAATTACATAAATTTTGTTTGAAAAATCAATTTGAAGTGATTCCAAAGGAATATTAAAGCATAGATGTTAGCATTGGGTTATAAAAGTCCTCCCAAAAAAAAAAATCCACACCCATTAAGCCCTCAGAAAGCTATACTATGTCACATGAAGAGGAAGAATCGCATAAAGATATCTCAAAATTACGGGACCAAGTGAAACAAATTTCACTCTCGCAAAGAACAACCAAAGATGAACTAAAAGATGAAATTGATGGTTTAAAAGCAGACATGGAACATTAGGGGAATTTTCAGGTCTAAAATGGGACTCCTAAGAAAAATGTACAACCAAAATAAACTTTATAAGAACCAATAGGATTCAAGATGATGATGTCAACCATGGGGGATGATTCACCATTTTTGGAGTAAAAAAGTTAAAAGATTAAAAAATAATAAAACAATAAAGCTAATTTTTCAACTCATATTTTCAACTTATCTCCCTAAGTTTTTACTCAATTTTCGAGCAGGAGTTCTCGTTGGATGCAAAATTCAATTTCTCATCGAAGGAGTACCCATGTTGCATACTTTCGATGAACCCTCCTATACGAAAAAGGAGAAATACATGAAAAAACGTGATTGCAATCACGTTTTTCAGGTATTTCTCATTTTTTCATGTAGCAGGGTCCATCGAAAGTATGCAAACATGAGTACTCCTTGGATGAGAAATTAAATTCTGCATCCAACAAGTGTTTCCGCTTGAAATTTGAGTTAAAACTTAGGGAGATAAGTTGAAAATACAAGTTGAAAAAATAGTTTGATTATTTTATTATTATTTTATTCTTTTTTCCCTCTAAAATATGATGATGTAATCTAATATTATTTTATTATCTCCACTTTTATTTTATAATCTCCTTAGGAGGCCCATTTTAGACCTCAAAATTCCCCTATTGGCTAAGATGGATGGTATGGAAGCTAAGATGGATGGTTTGAAGGATTGCATGGAAGCTAAGATGGATGGTCTGAAAGAAGACATGGAAGGTTTAGAAAATTTGTTGCAAGAAATGGGCATAGAAGGTTTCGAGTGCACCCAGTTTTCCATGTTTCATGATTAAAGAAGTTTATAGGTGATAAGCTCCCAGTTCAAACAATATTTCTAAAACTTGATGAAGAAGTAAAAATCATATTGGAACCTAAAGCAGTCACGGAAACAAGAACACAACATCTACGAAATTGATCAATCTCATAGTATCTCATCAAGTGGAAGAACTTACCCGCTAAAGATTCCACATGGGAGGATGTAATTTTTATCCAGAAGCATCCATAACTACTCAAGCATTGAGGACAACACCTTTTTAAAGGAGAGTGGCATGTTAGGTCCCTAAGTTTCAAACTACCTTAGTAGACTGTCCATTGTAGCGTTGACCATTGTGCTTGAATCTTATGGGAATGAGACTTCTTGGTGGCCACATCTTTACAAGTGCGATCCAGAATTAGACAACACATACCATACACTTCTGAAAGGTAAGAAAGTTCCAAATTTTCACCTCCAGGATGCATTGTTATGCCACCTGTGAAACCTTTGTGTTCCTTCAAGTGAGTGTTCCTAGATGATTTGGGAAGTGCATTACAGTCAGGTCGGTGGACATTTTGGGGTAAAGAAAATAGTGGCAGTGCAACAGAAGTATTTCTATTGGCCAAACCTTCAACAGGATGTTGGGAAGTACTTCAAATCCTATAGTACCTGTGTCAATTCCAAACCATCCATCAAGAAGCAAGGCCTATAGACTCCACCTTTTACTTCTAGTCAAATTTTTGAATCCATCTCCATGGATTACATGTCGAGATTTCCTTCTACCAATCATGGAAATAGCTACATTTTTGTGGTCATCGACAGATTCTCTAAGATGTCCATTCTAGTGGCCTGCAAGAAGAGTATCACATCAGAAGAGATTTTTAATATATTATTTGAACTAGTGTGGGTACACTTTGGGATCCCATAATCTATTATCTCATATTGGGACACCAATTTCCTAAGTAAATTATGGTCAAGTCTCTGGTGGATGTTGGATACCAAGCTCACTAAGCCCATGGATTTCCACCCCCAAACCAATGGAAAAAAGAGGTCGTCAATAGGATGATCGTACACATTTTCTGTATGTACAACTTGAAACATCCAGGCACGCATGGGATGAAATCCTCCCATATGTCCAAGACATCTACAACCGAGCTCTCCATAGCTCAACTAACCACAACCCCTTTCAGGTGGGGTTGGGATTCCATCCCCTATGTCCCATTGATCTGGCCATACCATTTACAGCCACTCAGGCATATTCCGCTCATGTCCAGTCCGAAGCTAACAGGACGAACAACTTCATTAAGCACATTCATCACATCTTCCAACAAGTCCATGACATATTGGATAGAGCCAATGTTAAGTACAACTAGCGACATTATCAACATCGAGTGCCACATAAGTTCCAGGTGGGTGACAAATTTTGGATACATTTGCAGGAGTGCCTCATGGAGCCCCACCGCAAGCTTCACCCACTCTAATATGGGTCGTACACCATCACCAAGGTTGTAGAGGATAATTTCTTCAAGATCAACATTCCACCATTATTTGGTCTACACCCAATGTTCAATGTGGACTATATTTGGCCATACTTTTCACCATTACTAGATACATCCGACATTGCAGAACAACTCACAACAACAGAGTTAAACTCATACTGCATAGAACAGGCCACAACTGATCGGATCATGGACATGCAGATCAATAACACTTGCAAACAAAGGATCCAACTATATCTATTTGTAAAATAAATCCAACTCCTTCACCAAGGCAAGTGGTTCACCAAGGACCAATTTCAACAGAAATTTCCTCACCTCATGGAGGCTCTGCACGCAATGGGTACCATTGCTTCCTAAGGAGGGAGAACTAATCTACGTGGATGTTGGTGGCCACGTACCTATTCCACTTGGATCCCCACCATTGTTTATTTTAGTCTTTCATTTTCCTTAATTGTAGCATAGTTTACTACTTTTGGTAGTTTTTCGGGTCCTAAACTTCTAGAGCTATTTTGAGGCCCTAAAGGACATTTTTTTTTTTTTGGAAAACTGGAAAACATGAGTCTTTGACTCATGATTGTAGTTAAAAAAATTTTGCCTCATATATATATTTCTAATGAGGTATTTTTCACATCAAACGGAGATCGTATGCCAAAGTTACAACCCTCGGAAGTTAATGTACCAATTTACCCCAATCGGACCCACAGTTTGGGAGATTCATCTCATAGGGTTAGGTTTTTGGATGTTTAGGGTTTTCCATTGTTTCTCAATAATAAATAGGCCTTTGAACCTCGTTGCAACACAGTTCATAAGCATGTAGTTGCCACATATCTTATGAGAGATAAGCTACCATCGCCCGAGCTAGATCATTTCCATTTAGTATCTAAGCATATTTTAGTTCTTTAATATTAATGAAATGAAGCCTTATTTTTGTTTCATTTTTGTGTTTATGTTTATATTTTTATTCTATTGCGTTCTTGCATAAGTTCGGATCAAAATTTGTCCAAATGTGATCAATAATTTTCTTATTCCCAGAAATAAAATTCCTCGTTACTTCTTGTACCTTTCCGCACCACATATACTCTAATAATTGTTTACTTTGTTTTATATTTGAATTTATGTCAATATTTAAATCTCCAATAAGTATAAAAACATAATCTCTAGGTTTGATTTGTTCCCTTTCTATTGTTGTCTCTTCAATGATTGCCTGAATAGATACCAGTGGCGCAACATATATTTTTAATATGCATATCTAGCATTGGAAATATAGATCTGAAAAAACACGTTTTATTCTATTATTGCAAACGTTTTTCATTGATATTATTTCTATGTTTTGTTGTATGTAAGTAAGGACTCCATGAAGACAATTTGATATGTTGAAATTGAATTTGTGAAATTCAGTATTTGATAGTGGAAAATTTAAATGTGTTTCCTATATAAAGATAAACATGGCATTCAATAAGTCTTCATCATGCACAACGTTATTCACATGAGCATGCAAAATTCATGTATTCAAACTTGCAATTGTTAAAGTATTTTCGCTTTCTCTCAGTTTCTCTATGTTTCATGGTTTCCATGATGCTTCAGTTCTTAAGCATTTCATTTCTTCTAATACTTTCTTATTCACACAAAATTTCTTCTATGTTAGTTTTTGAAGAAGATACAACAATTATGTCATTATAAAATGTGACAATGCTAAGTGAACTAGCTCATGTGTCAATATGCCCTGTGGATTGAATGCAAGTCCATTTAACGTTAAATTGTATGATCGATGAATTGTTCTAGAACAAGATAGTTGTATTATAAATTGTTTTCTCACTATAGTTGTAAATCTCTTGCTATAACATGTCAATGGTTTTGAAACATATAATATTGGAGTCCAATTAGATGAGATGTTTCCATCATACAATTCATGATACTTGTTTCTTTTAAGTTTACAAATATCTAGATTTACAAAATCTATCCAGAACACATCAACAATTTTGCTATTTTTTGTATATTTTTTTTAATATTCCACCAACATCATTAACTTGGTATAATAATGTTGAACCTACCAAAGACACCCCATCAATCAGCATAACGTGAAGTTTTTCACTATGTTTTTTCAATGTGTCTAATGTTTCACCTTTAAGTGAAAGATATTTTGATTTGTAAAATGGTAAATGGAATGTAGAATGCAACGTTATACCACTTGCATTGTATGTATATGTTGTTATGATTTCTTTTAATTGATATGGATCATATCTTAACATGATATTGTACAAGCGAATTATAGACTGGAATATTGCTATAACAATAAACATTTTTCCAATGCCCGCACAATATATTACAAGTACATTGAATGGGTCATTTAGCTTTTTTTTTCTCATTCACTATTTTTTTCACTATCTTTGCGTATTTTGGATTAAGCAATTTCATGATTTCATAGAATTTTCTTTCTTCTAGTACTTGTAATTATTTTTCAAGTTGGTAAGGTCTCTCAACAAATGATTTTTCATTTCTAGCCTTTTGCAAATATTGAAATTTTGACTTGATATCATATTCTTGATAACTTTTTTCACTGTTTATTTCTTCATATTGAGGTACATTTATTTCAAACAACTCGCTCTCTTTATTTTCAAGCTCAGCTACTATGTTATCAATATCATTCCATGTTGTCATTGTTTCATTCATGAATTTTTTTTCATTACATTTTATGTTTTTTTCAAATAATAAATATGCATTATCCCAACTTGAATATTGTTCCTTCAAATTATTCTCGACAATCCATTATTGGACATACAACATTAATCATTATTTGTAATAATTATTATCATTAATATGTTTCTTATACTTTATGTACCTTATAACATATGGTATCTCAGTGCCTCCTCTCTTTTTTTCCTTGTAGTGTATAGCACGATGCAAATTCTGCTCAACATACATGTTCAATGTTTTCTAGTTGTTGCAGATAGCGATATGATAATTGATAAACATGTTATGTTTTCTTAGCCATCTGGTCCACGCTCTAGGTCCTATGGTTTCTTTAGTAAAAATGTTTTATCATCTAGTGTTAAGTATTAATAAATATGCATTTTCTGAAACTAGTATTTAGTGGCATTGACAACACTATATATTATACATCTTGTTTTGCATACATTTATTGTAAGTTCAATATAGCCTTTCCAAGCCTTGCAATTTTTTCTATGATATCACCATCATTTTTTTGCATTCACTTCGCACACCTTTAAACATCAATGTCATTGTTTTGTCTAGATTTGTCATATATGAACTACAATAAGTATAGCATATGAGTCAACTAGTACGAATTGGACATCAATATTTTCACCCCATATTAATGGAATTTGTCGAGAAAATCTATTAGTCCCTATATATGTTGTTTCTCTTTTCAAAAAAATTGTTCTTCATTTTATAGTACATTAAATTGCATGTATATAATCAAATTCTCTTATACCTATTTTTTCCATAAAAATATCAAATGTATATGTCTCGTCATGTTCCATATTCTTTGGTGCATCAAATATTATTCTTGCATTCACCTTTGTTTTTGCATTATCGAATTCCATAGGCTAAAATATTTGCATCGTTAGCATTGATGGAATTGAAAAGTTGAACCTGTGATGAATTTGTTTTCCTTTCCTACAAGTTCTTGTGTGACAATTATGTTGAATGGTTTTTATATTTGCAGTTAGTTTAGTTGAAGCAAAGCGCAATTACTTTTCCGCAAAGTTTCTTATTTTGATATCCATTCTTGTTCCATAGATGGGAGCATTTTTTATCCATAGAAATCCATGTTCATGTTGCCTTCCTTGATTTTGAAATTTTGTTACAAAGAAATAATCAATGATGTCACCAAAGTACTTGGATTCATTTAAAATTGACTAGCGTAGAGCATTCATTCTACTTATATAATATTGTACACAGGAAACGATTTCATTTCTTATCAAGGTATCAAAATAATCTTCCTCTACTTTGTTTTCAATCGACAATTTTTTTAAACAAAACAAAGAAATTTGGTGGACCTAATTTTTGGATCATTACGTACAAGTTATCAAGAAAATGCGAAAAATTGTTTGGCGATGTTCTTATTCATCTAAGATCCATATAGGCAATGTTCAATGCAGGAATAAATTTTAAAATTTCTTTTGTTTTAAAGTATCTAACTAAAGTTTTTTTTTTCCTTTCAATTTTACTTTTATTATATGAATCCAAATACAACTAAATACTTGATTGAGTATAATCCACATTTTTTTGTAAAACAAATTCATTACATGATACGCAAAACCTTGATCTTGATGCAAAACTTCCTACCGAGAAATATTGTGATATATAAAGTTTCTCGTAATATTATATAATCATGTTTTCTTGTAAAATAGTGTTGAAAAGTTCATCTCTTCCAAATACATATCTTTGAATATGTAAAAAGGCCTATAGCCTCCATTCAGAGAAATGTTTATTTTATTATTACTAAGATCATAAATACTATATGAATCGCTAAATCTATGCAATAGTGTTTTTCTTACCAGATCTTGATAACAATAATCATTATCATCGTTGCTTTTTGTATATGTCCTTGTCTCACATGCATATGCATCTTTGTTTTGATCAAAGACTTGTTTCCATTTTTTTTTTTGACATTCTCTAGTTTATAGAGTGTATTTTTACACAATCGTCTGAATGCCTTCATGACTTTATGAACACATATTCGCCCAATAGAAAATATGTTTTTAAAAACTAAACGTATTCTAAGTTCCATGCCTATTGTACTAGATTCATTTATGTCACAAGGACCTGCAATTTTAATTAGAGATATGTCAACATGTACATTGATTAGTCCACTAGTCAATTCCAATTTTGGTCTTCTAAAATGTTGTCCAAGTTCCCGTATTTGCGAAAATTATAATCTTAATGATATAATTATTTCCTCCAATTCATAAAGTTATTTCACTTTGGAAATTCATCTATTATAGTTAATTATCTCTAGAACTATAAATTTGATAACTTTGTCATTGTCTAATGACTTTCTGCATTTTTGGCATTATGCACTTAATTTGGATACATTGCATATTTTTTCTTCTTTGACATCTCTTTTAAACCAAGTTTGATTTCATATTGCATGGTCATAAACAAGAACATATTGTATTTTCTTAAAATATTTTTGTTCATCCACTGTTTTATATGTATTATCGTACATTTGTAACGACTCTTTATGTTTATTAGAAAATATGTTATTTTGTATTGAATTTCACTACTTCGATCATCTTTTATTCCAAATTGTTTGATAACATTATTGTTTCTTATGTATATTTTAAGTTCATGCAATGAAGAATGTGGTCTCTTGCTTACATCGATAAGCTTTGTATCTTCATCAATGTCCATATTCTTAGAGCTAGAATTTAATGGCTTGCATAATTTTCTAAGAACACTTGTTTCGAAAATTTCTTTATTTCTTATATTTTTTTTGAGTCGATGAAATGATATTCATGAACTCTTGTTTGCATTGATAAACTATGTGTCAATTTCTATGCCATTTTCATTCACGTTCATGTTTTCAAAGTCATTTGTATTAATTTCACTATGTTTTTTATTGGATTCTTTTATATATTTCTATATGTTAACTGCTTCAATAGGAAGTGAAATGTTATTTTCTTAACCTGGCTCTTTCAAAGGTCCATAATGAAAATGACCTATACTCATTCCAAATTGCATAACATGGAATATCATTGTGTCTTTCTTAAATCCACAAAATTTAGTTACAACAGCTAGAGTCTCAGCGGACCATATGCATATATTTATATTCAAGATATATTGTGTCTAATCCTAAACAAAAATTCCATTGTCTATCTTCCCTTTTTCATATGACATTGCTAATTATATAATGTATCTATTCCAATCTACTATTCCAAGAAATTTCATAATTAAATGTTCGTTCATGTACTTTTCTATGTAGTTTAAAGCAAATGAATAATTATGCACGATTGCATTGAAAAATGTTTGTGCAATAATGTGTCGTAAACAGGGAACATCATATTCATTCTCTATCAATTAACATATTGTTTCAAAAAAAAAATCAATGTAAGTACCCTTGAACTTGGAAAATCTCTTAAAAATATGTCTACCCATGATTTCCTCTATCTACATCCACATATGTTTTGTTAGTTCACACATTATTATATTTATTATATGTTAATGATCAGTTCCTATTGAACATTTTTTCTTGCACATAAGTGGTTTGAAATGTTTAGCAATTGAATTTTTATCATGGAACAATATTTCATAACTTTCTTTGCACAAATATGAATTAAAATGCAAAACATTTTTCATTGTTGTATTTGACCAAAGTATTATGAGAAATTTTAGCCAATTTGATAACCAATGCATACAAAATACATCCCCCCAAAGTCCTCGTTCTTTCCCAGTGATAGTGTTTGAAGATGGTTTTATCATCCTTTCCAAGTAAACATATGGGTTATTTATATCATGCATTTGTATTAATGCATATATATTCAATTCATGTTCATAAGATTATAGAATTCCTAATGTTCCATTTATGTAAAAAATTCTTGAAATGTTTTATCATTCCTTCATGCAACTTTGTTGACATGTATCTAGAATGAAAATGAATTTGCATAGTAATGAATAGGCGATCTCCCAAAGTATATGAAAAATCATTTAAACAAAATAGATTATGTTTCCTTAGTATTGCATCTATATGATTTCTTTGTATTGTATACAAACGCTTCTCCATTGATGCTTTAGCAAGCATGCTTCAAACACGCTTGTTAATTTATGCTTTAGCAATCATGCTTCAAAAAAATTCTAAATTCACTATGATTTATTACTTGACGATAACCACAACATATAAAATGCACAGGAAAACGAACAAAACGATATAGCTACAACTAATTCGTGTAAAAATATGGTCTATGAACGATCTATAGAATCACAAAACAAATAAACCACAACGTACCTAATACAGATATCGTAAAACATTAGGGGAATTTTGAGGTCTAAAATGGGCCACCTAAGGAAATTATAAAATAATATTGGAAATAATATAATAATATTAGATTAAATCATCCAATTTTAGAGGGAAAAAAGAAAATCTATATTTTCAACTCGTATTTTCAACTTATCTCCATACGGGCTTACTCAAATTTCAAGTGTAAACACTCGTTGGATGTATAATTTTATTCCTCATACAAGGAGTACCTATGTTCCATACTTTTGATTGGCCATACTACAAAAAAAATTAGAAATACATGAAAATGTGATTGCAATCACATGTTTTCACGTATTTCTCATTTTTCGTGTAGTATGGCCCATCGAAAGTATGCAACATGGGTACTCCTTGGATGATGAATTACATTTTGCATCCAACCAGTACTCTCACTCGAAATTTGAGTAAAAACTTAGGGAAATTCGAGTAAAAACTTTGGGAGATAAGTTGAAAATACGAGTTGAAAAAGTAGTTTTATTATTTTTTAATGTTTTTATTTTTTTACTCCAAAATGATGAATCATCCCCCATGGTTGACATCATCATATTGAATCTTATTGGTTCTTATAAATTTTATTTTGGTTGTACATTTTTCTTAGGAGGCCCATTTTAGACCTCAAAATTCCCCTATGTTTTTACTTGCTTTCAAAAATAGATAATGTGCATAATTCTTACGCTAACTAGAAAAACGCACAATTCTTATAATAGACTATTAATTCCAAAAAATATGAGAAAACAAATTTGTAATGAGCCCCCCCCCCCCAAGAACTATTCTAATGTGAGTTGGAAATGTGCATGCCAAAAAAGAATGCATGATCAACACCTAGCCAATGTAATATTGACAAGTTACTTGTTAAAATTACATCACAAAAGCTTCATAAAAATTAGGCCTTTTTATTTAGGAATAATGTTGGAGAACAAGTATGCACAATAGCAAACACAATATTTTTGTGGCAAATGTATGCACCTACGTATTCACTCTCTGACATCACATTTCTCTGATACACTTTCCTTCCATGCAATACTACTTTTTAAATGAATAAAGCCACTTAATATCAATCACTCTGCATAATGTATCATGTGGTTTCATATTTAATTAATTTTGTATGTTTATACAATTCAGGGTACATGTGTGTATATGATGTGTCATGTGTAACATGTCTCACACAGAAAATAGTTACATGCGGTCATTATGCATAGAAACAAGAAATATAGAGTTAGACAACATTGAGAACGTCATTGATTGAGTAGGTAATTTGAAGAGTATTGTTCGTTTTTTTGTTTCTTTACATTAAAACTTATCTCCAAATTCATCATTTCATAAAATCATACCTTCAGCTTTCAACTGAGATTTAATGGCATCTCTAAATATCACATAAAAACTAAGAAATATTAAATGTAAATAAATAAAGTATCATATTTCTTATTATCGATAGCTAATAGAGTTTTGAGATGTTAATCAAGCCCAAATGGAAATTTGGGATTTAGTTTGCAAGAAATCAAATATATAAAACCAGTCAATGGTTCAACGATCATAGTTTTCCCTTTCCATCATGCTCCCACATGGTACAACCTAAATGGGTCTTTCCCTCTATCAATACCTTGGATTTTTGCCTATTCGAGCCATTATTCCTCTATTTATCAATAGAGTAGCCTTACAGTACCTCACCCTTCTTAGGTCTTTAGAGCCATCCTTCCTCCTTCTCTAGCATTTAACTGTTCTTTATGTTGACCAAATTTGTGCCCTATGATGTGGCATTTGTTTGGTGTGTGTTATATTCTTTCCACGACTAATCACACGTGGGGGGGTAAGAGGGGGGGCGATAGCCCCCCCTTTGCGCTGGGCGCAACGGGGGGATCACACGAGGGGTGGTAGCTAGCCTGTTGGGGTCTGGGGCAGCGCTCCGATGAAAATTTTTGGTCCTTAATTTCTAGTAGGCGGTCCGCGCCCATGGTTTTGTGCATGGTTTTTCACATGGTTTTAGGGTATGATGGTTTTCGGCCCCTGGTATTTTGTAGATCCTGTCAAGGGAACTATGGTTATGATCTAATCCAGGGTTAATGGATTAGGGTTTATGTATGCTTCAGCATGTATATATATGTGTTGTAACACTAAAAGGAAAATAATGAAATATCAAGCTAGTCGTCCCGATTTGGGATCCAGGGGAAAATCTCTGTGTTTATCTGTTTTATGTTTTATGCTCTCATTATTGTTTATTTTCTATTATAATATTCGTGTGTCGATAATTTCTGTTCAGGGTTAAAACCTACTGTATTTATAATTTCCACCACTCACTATAGTGAACGGATCTCTATGACATATTTATAGTGCGATATTTTTTCTTTATTTCATTTTAAGTTTTTTTCTATGTGGAATGGAGGATATGTGGAGGACGTGGATGCATAGATGACTTTATTCTCTGTAAATTTGGTGTTGCATACTAATCATGCCTTCAGCTTTCAATTGGGTCTAAATAGAATTTATAAATATCATATGAAAAGCACAAAATGTTGAACATAAAGAAATGAAAGCTAATTCATATTGGAGATGTCGTTCAAGCTTAATTAAAAATTAAGGATATATTTTGCAAGAAATCATGAATCTGAAAAGCAGTCAATGGTCAAATGATCATGGTTTTTTCTCTCCGCTGAGTGAAATTTATCCACACAAGAATTTGTTAATATTTGTACAGAAGTGCAAGTCCTTTACGGGGTAGGGAGAGTGTTTTATTTGGTTAATATTTAAGTTATTTTCCATTTAGAACTTTTTCAAATGTAGTTGTGTGGAAGAAAAGTTGCACAAAACTAATTAATTGATTAAATTTATTGCTCTCATAATAAATTCTCTCTGCATAGTGGAATCTCTCTCCAAAATAATTTGTTAATAGTTGTGTGAAAATGCAGTCACATAGAGATATGAAAATGCATGGAATGAAGGATGTTCAAAGTACAAGGTATATGTGGGAAAATAGGGGTCACAATTTGGAGCTAAGGAAAAAAAATTTGTTATGCATAATAAAGAATGTGTTGAGGATGGGGTATGTGCGGGAGGAAGGAGATGCATAAGGGACATGTAATGCTAATATATCTATTTTTCATTTTCACAATGTAGCACACGCAGGAAGGGTAACCAAATTTTCAAGAGTACAGAACGACGAGACGATACATTAATAGGAAATAAAACATAACGATAGATTTATGACACAACCCTAGATAGATTTTTATCTATATTTTTAATCAGTTGAATGTCTTTTATGCAATATTAACGGCGTACAATAGTTTGTTTTATCTAAAATATTAATAAATAGCTAGAGTGACAATTAAAAATATAAAGGAAACTATTTCTGAACACGAAGGAATTACCATAATTGCTATGGTAATGACAATTGAATTAAAATAAAGTAGCCAACATTATTTCTGAATCATATGTTGGTAGAAAATAAAATATCTTGACCATTGCAACTCATTGGGTAACAGGATTATATGACCGAAAAACATTATACTAGCAGGAATTGGAATCAATTTCATAGGTGGTACATGTATTCCATCCTTTCAAACTAAATAAAAAAATATTTCATGCATATTCCACAAAAAAATGTATCGATTTGGACTTGCAAGGACTAATGATAAAGCCAATGTAATGATCGTCTATCGAAAATGGAAATTCTTATGAATCTTCCATAGTTATAAAACACCAACCAATGGATTGAACCCACCAAATGAACCAATAGAGAAAATTTCATAGTATATGGCAGTTCAAGAGAATAGAATAGTTCACAATTGTGACAAGAAAAGTAGCGCAAAATTACACCAAGAATAGATAAATTCATGTTATTAATAAAGAGAAAATTTAAATGAATGGAAGTGACAAAGAGCGTACAATGAGGAAGATCCTATATTGTTTACAGGTCTAGTATGATCCAATCACACTAAGTGGCACCGAAGAGGAAGGGCTCCTTTCGCTCAAGGGAATGGTTTACATGGTAGGTCACACTTGCACCAGTTAAGTTAACCCGACCATAGTTATGCAGAATCCCTTCGATTATCAGAAGGCCATATTTGATTATAATGTTCTGTGTTGACAATAAGGGTAAATGATGCACTGCAAATGCACGAGAAATATTGTCGGGCAACAAAATGAACACTTTGATCAATTTTTTATTAATGGTGATACCATATGCCCATATTCTAAACACATAACATTATAATCGAGAAAATGAACAATTTATTCAATGATCCATCATATTGATTGAATGAATGTAAGTTTTATGAAATTGAAATTGTATTGATGATTAATAGTTTCTAGTAAACTTGTTGTTGTAAATTAATGTTTCTTATTTAAAAGAAAATAGTGATGTTTTTTATTTAAAAGGAAATAGTGATGTTTCTTATTTAATTTTTATTAAAGTCCTTATTACCATAAATTAATGTTCCTTATAAAAGTAAATAGTAATGTTTCTTATTTAATATTTATTATAGTTCTTGTTCCTATTTAAATTAATTTCGTGTTTGTAGAATAAATTTTCCTTTGTATCCTCGTTCTCACACATGTACAACATCCTTCGCACATTCAAATCTTGTCCCACACAATTAAATCTGCAAGAGTTTTCAATGGAAAATAGATTAAAATGAAACAATACAAGATAACCGAACTAGCAACTCTTGTCTTGCTCTCACCATGAAAGCACTAACTGAAACAAAACAAAAAAATTAAAAAATTAAAAAAAATAAAATAAAAAACGCCTTGTAAAATTCGTACATTTGTTATGTTTCTATCAAATTTTAACGATATCAAAACACTAATGGTTAATATGAAAGAGAAAAGTGATAATATAGGAAAAACATGTGGAAAAGTTATCTGACAGGAAATATATATGAAAAACCATAGAATTTTAGATGAAACTTATTGTTACACTAAAATAATACATATTCAATGCACTTTGATGCCTATAAAAATGTTATACTCACTAGCATAAACCCCAGTTTTCTTTCACAAACCTCACCCTTTGCACATCTTTCATTGCAAAAAGGAAAACAATAACCAAAGAAACATAACCAATACATTACGGACACATTAACTATGAACTTTATTAACTAAATCCACAAAAATTTTAAATGTAAAATATTTTAAAAATAATTTTGTCTGCGCAAAATAAATTTCCATCTACACACTTTTTCTCTTGCACATTCCCCTTTCTCCACATAGTAAAATATCCACACAATTAAAGCTTCACACAAGAAAGCTCTACACAATGAAACATAATAATAACATGTTATTATTAATATTTTAATATGAATTTTGTCCCTGTCGAATAAAGTTCCCTATGCAACCCTCATTCTCTCACACATACCCCATACTCTGTACAATAAAAGCTCTTCACAATGAAACATAATAATATTCATATGCACATCCTTCATTCCGCAAAGATTCATAGTTCTATCAAATCAAAACTCTACGCAATTGCTCTCATTAGTTGTAGAGGCAAGGACTATGTCATCAATGCGCAATACATTTCCCTCTCTGCACAATGAAACAAAATAATAGCATATTAACATCAATAGTTTAACATTAATTTCCCTATGCACCCCCATTCTTCCACAAATACCCCGTCCCCCGCATATTAAGACCTCCACAAAAGGAAAAATTTTAACATTAATATTTTTGTCCCTACTCAATAAAGTTCCCTATGGACCCTCGTTCTCCCACATATACTTTGTCCTTCGTACAGTAAAAGCTCCACACAATGAAACATAATAATATTAATTATTATGTTCTCTCACACATACCTCATCCTCCATAAAGATTCATATCTCTATAAAATCAGAGCTCTAGGCAACTCCTCTCCCGCACATACTCCATCCTATGTACAATAAAAGCTTCGCACAAGGAAATTTTTAACGTTAGTTTCTTCCCTACCAAATAAGTTTCCCTATGTACTCTCATTCTCTCGCACATACCCCATCCTCCACATAATGAAAAATAATAATATTAATTCAAAAAAAATTCACAGTTAAATTAAAGTTTCCTTTGCATCCATGTTCCCCTACACATACCCCATCCTCTGCAAAGATTCATAGCTCTATAAAATCACATATCTACGCAACTTCTCTCCTACACATACTCTATCCTCCACATAGTACAAGCTTTGCATAAGTAAAAATAATAATATTAATTGCAGATTTTTTTAGCACCCCCTCCCCCCCGCCCCATCCTTTGCGAAGGACCTGCAAATGCGTCAATTCTAACACCATTGTGTAAAGTAATAACACATTTTCAGATCACTCGTGAAAATCATGGCTCTATGCAACTTCTACCCCACATGTCTAAATATGTGAAAGTTTCAACTGCAAACTAGTTTAAAATTGATTTCCACGTTGCGCAATACAGTTTCCTTTACACCCCCCTTATCTCGTACATACTCAGTCCTCCACACAGTAAAAAATCTACAAAAATAAGCATAATAATATTTATTATTATTATGCAGTTTTACCGTGAGGTGAATGTTATATTCCATACCTCTCCTATCTTTCTCTCACTGTTAGAAAACTAACTGAGGTACGTAAAATTTGTACATATGTTTTGTTTCTATCGAATTTTGACAAGATCAACATGCTAAAGGTTACTATGAAAGAGAAAACTAATAATATAGGAAAAAAATTTGAAAAAATCCACTTACGGGAAATCTATATGAAAAAACACAACACTGCAAATGAAAATTTTTGTTACACTCATATAATACAAATTCAATGCACTTTGACGCCCAAATGAATGTTATACTCACTAACATAAACCCCAACTTTATTTTACAAACCTCGTCCTCCACACACATTTCATTGGACACTATAAAACACTAAATAAATAAAAAAAATTAGGACATTATAGGAACATTAACTACAGACCTTATTATCTAAATCAGCAAAGCAATTAAATGCAAAATAGTTTAAAATTAATTTTTTTTATGCAGAATAAATTTCCATCTACACCCTCGTTCTCCTGCACATTCCTCTTTCTCCACACAGTAAAATATCCGCACAAGTAAAGACTCGTGTAAGTAAGCTCCATATAATTAAATATAATAATATCATATTAACATTAATTTTTTCCCTAACGAATAAAGTTCCCTATGCACCCCATGTTCTCCCGCACCCTACCCCATCCTCCATAAATCCAAAGCTCCTCACAATGAAACATAATAATATTCATCAACACATCCTTCATTCTACAAATATTCATAGCTTTATAAAATAGCATCTCTATGCAACTACTCTCATTAGCGGTAGAGGCAAGGACTCTGGTTTCAATGTGTGATATAGTTCCCTCTTCGCACAATGAAACATCATAATAATATATTTACATTAATATTTTAACATTAATTTCCCTATACACCCTCATTCTCCCACAAATACCCCATCCTTCGCATTGTAAAAGCTTCACACAAGGAAATATTTTAACATTATTTTTTTCCTTGCCAAATAAATTTCCCTAGGTACCCCCGTTCTCCCGCACCTACCTTGTCCTTCGCACAGTAAAATATCGACACAATGAAACATAATAATGTTAATTATTATGTTCTCATGTTCTCCTACACCTACCCCATTCTCTACAAAGATTCATATCTCTATAAAATCACAACTCTATGCAACTACTCTCCCACGCATACCTTGTCCTCTGCATAGTAAAATATTTGCACAAGGAAAGCTTTTAACATTAATTGTGTCCCTGCTGAATAAATTTCCCTATGCACCCTCGTTCTCCCATGCATACCCCATACTTTGTACAGTAAAAGCTTCTCATAAATAAACATAATAATATTAATTTGAAAGGTGTTCATAGTTAAATTAATTAAATTTCCGTATGCATCCTCGCTCTCCTGCACATACCCTGCCCTATGCAAAGATTCATATCTGTATAAAATCACATCTCTACGCAATTTCTCTCTCATATATTTTTTTCTCATCATAGTAAAATATCTCCATAACACAAAATAATAATATTAATTTTAGATTTTTTCAGCACCCCCCCCCCAAGCCTTTGCAAAGGACTTGCAAACGCGTCAATTCTAGCACCATTGGGAAAAGAAATAACACATTGACATAGAACTCACAAAAATCACAACTCTATGTAACTGCTCTCGCACATGGCTAAATATGTGAAAGTTTCAACTATAAACAAGTTTTAAATTAATTTCCTCATGGCATAATACAATTTCCTCTACACCCCCATTCTCGTGCATATACTCTATCCTTCGTGCAGTAAAAAATCTACAGAAAGAAACATAATAATATTAAATGCAAAAAAAATCCGTCCCCCCTAGCTTGTGCAAAGGACCTGCAACCACATCAATTCTAACATCAGTACACGGAGCATTAGTGTCAGAGCACTAACCGATGCAATGGCCACTCACAATAATTGGATTTTTTAGCACCCCACCCCCCTCGCCCACCTTATGCAAAGGTCCTGCCACTGCATCACTTCTAGCATTATTGGGCAGAGAAATAACATAACAGTGTCACTATCAGAGCATTAACCAACCGATTGACCACTAACAATATTAGTTTTTTTTTTCCAGGAACTAAAAAATACCAAAAATAAAATTCCCCCCACCAAGGGTATTATGTCCCATTAGAGATCCCTCGTCCAATCAAAAATTAGAATTAAGATTTCTTGAAAATTAAAAATTTATTTTTGAATTTATAAAAAAATAGAAATATTAAGCATTTTCCTGAAACTTTGGTTAAAATTGAAAAAACACAGTGAAATAATGTAGAGTCAACACACTTTGAACACGAGGAGAATTATATGTCTCTGGCGAGGCAGGGAGTAATAAAACAAAGTTATATATAACTATAATTATATATAATTATATAACATAAAATTATTGTAGTTAGGGAATAGTATAATGGTAAAATTAAATTATGGATTTAGTTTATTTGTATTGTAATTTATATTCATAGAATCCAATGCAATATGATATGGTGGAGGCTCCGAACATTTTTATATTCAACATATATACTTTAATAAATCATTAATAATATTTTTTGGTATTATTTTTAAGTGAAAATATATATATATATATATATATATATATATATATATATATATATATATATATATATATGATACTTTCATCTCTTATAATGCAATGTCAAGTTTCAACGATGCATTGATACATGTACATTAAATCCATGATGAAAAATGTCTTTAAAGTGAATAAAAGAATTTTGACTCTTTTCTAATGTACCAAATCATTTCATTATGTAGTGTGTTGTACCATAAATAGTGTCTTCATGTGCTTTCACCTACATGCCATGAGTCAAAGTAAAACATCAAAAGAACTTGTTTTATGGAGTATTTGGTTGGAATGAAATTTTATTAGTTTGAAAAAAGTTTATTTCAATTTTTTACATATATTTACATATTTATGCTCTATGAATTAAATGCATTATTTATAAATGGGAGAAAGTGTCAAGTTAGATTTGATCAATTCTTTTTATTATTTTTACATGGAACTCAATACTTTGGTTGATAAATTATCAAAAAAGAGACTCTAAAGTTTAGAAGGCTATATTATTCCACCTGAGTTTAGAAATGGTTTTCCTGTCAACATTCTTTAGTCAAAGAAAACTTCTTAGATTAGTTTATATGTATTATATGTAATAGTTTTTTTTCAATTCTAAAGGTGGATGATGGAATCTTATATGGCTTAGATGGCTCTTACATACTTAAAATAAAACTCTATTGTTTTTGTTCCTCTATACTTTGATTCTCTTCTATTCATTAACTCTATAACTCTGACAACTAATCCCCTTCCAACTAAATTTATGCAAAGGCATCTCCCATGCACCCCCCAAGCACAGGTCAATGGAGTTTGGGACGATCATTTATACATGTTCGGGCTCGTGAAAGATCACGTAGCCCAACCAGAGTTTGTGTTCCACTGGGGGATCTTGGCCCTGATTCTAGTAGGAGTTTTAGAGGCAGTGTTTTTGTCTTTTTTGATGATGTTTCTGAGAGTGGACCATCTTCCCCTGTCGCAGGCACACTTCATGCATTTTTAATTCCTCTTTAAACTTTATGTGTTTGTGTCTTCAAATTTTCTTTAATTTTTAAATCATTTTAAATTGAGATGTTTGAATCTAATGTATATGTTATTACATTTAGTTTTTTATATATATTAAATTATATTTATGAATTGTAGACCTTCGGCAAGGTGAAGCTAAGGATGATAGTACAGTGTCGATCCCTCCATGGAACGATTCCACATCCACTATTACACATGCATGGATTACACGAGAGTTAGGTACACTCCCTGATCAGTCGCCTACTAGAAATAGCTTGACCTTGATGTTGGAGAGCATCAATAGGTTGATGATTTGTTGATCGGTATCTCTTTGTCTAATCTGATTGGGGTTTTTCCTAAAGTTCTGGTTCTGATTTTGAGGTTGGTTCCTATTCTGAGCGTTTGTTTGGACAGCCAACCTCTCCATCATTATTTCTAACCTATCCATGTTCTTGGCTAGATGGTCTAATTTTGAGTCAGATGTGGAAGGTGCAGCGTCTTCCCTATATGTTACTTTCCTTTCAGTCCTCAACCTAGCTCTCTTCTCAATCAGATTTTCTTCCACACTAAGAACTCCCTTCTGCATGTCTTCTAAAGTTAAGGAATCCCTTTATCTTAGCTGATAGGCCATTTCGGGATCAAATCCTTCAGGGAATTTGGCCAAAGTTGAGCCTTGTAGAGGTTTCAAATCTGGGGGTAGTGCGTTATAAACACTACCGAATCTAGTGCAATAATTTTGAACACTTTCCCCAGGGTTTCCCTTGAGGTTTTTGTAATCTGAAAGTATTTGGAGAGGGTTCTTCCTAATTTCCCATTTGTTTATGAATGTTTGATTTAAATAAGGGAGATCATTAATACTATTAGGAGTTAAACCCTTAAACCATTTCTTGGCTTCTCCTCCTAAACTTTGGGCAAAGATTCTCATCTTAATGGTCTCATCATCTATTTCTATATAATCAAAGGCATCATTCATTTTATCTATGTGCTGTTGACTAGTAGTGGATTCATTTCCGGTGAAATGGGGAATTTTGGACTAATATTCATTGGGTAAAGGAACCAAAGTTTGTGGTAACACTAGGGGAGCATACCATGCTTCCATGATAGGTTTTTGTGGGAGGAATGGAGTGGTTTGAACAGTGGGTATATGGATGACAGAAGTGCTTGGACCAGCAAGAGATTGTTGAGTAGATTTGGGGTGAGAGAAACCAAAGTTATGAATGAAATGAAGATCAGGAGTTGTGGATGGAGGGGTTTATCAGCTGCTAATGTGTTGGCCACTATGTTGTGGTGAACTTGGAGGCTCAAAGTCAGTCTGATCTATACCACTAAGTGACTTGGTTCTTGGTAAACTTCTTGAAAAGGGTAAGTCGACTTGGGTATCTGATAAAGCTGTAAGGTCTTCAGGCATGGAGTTAGCTCTATGAATGGGTCTGACAATAGTTGGCTCCCTAGATGAAGGAGACTTCCTAAGAATGCTTTCTGGATTATCAACTATTTCCGGAGGATTTGGGTCAAGATAATTTCTGGTATGAATTCTTCTTGAAGCCAGTATTTTAAGATTCAGACCCAAAGAAAAGAAAGTTAGCCATATATGACAATATTTAGAGGCAAACTAGTCTTTAACAAAGAAAACTTAATCCTCAAAGTTTTGTAATCATGGGTGAGCACGATGTTTTAATGGTAGTGTGGGCTACCCCAGTGGAGTCTTTGTGAAACCAGGAGTAATCAGCAGGCCTACTGATCTCCAGTGAAGTCTCTTGGTCTTTTAGGAGTTGTGGAGTCTCCAGGTGGATGATTTCAAATGTTTTAAAATGAGTTGTTGTACACCATCAGTAATTAACTACCAATGTAAGGCTTTTTTTAGTCTTCTAGGCTCTAAAGGATGTATAAGATGTAATTCACTCAGAATTTCCCCAGTGGAGTCACCATTATGTTGGAGTCCTGTGATTTGGCAGATTGGCATACCAAATGACAAGGCAACATCAGAACCACTTTGGAATCCTAGGATCTAGCCCTCCTGGATTCAAAGAGGGATCTCTCTATATGTGTTTTCAAAGGATATATCTTTAAGGCTTATGATATGATATTAGGCTAGTTATGAAGTACAAGGGATTTGTTTGTTTTTTGGTTGGGAATCATTAAATGAGAAGGTCATGTGAAGTGAAAGAGGAAATAAGTGGAAGGATGTTTTAGCATGGGAAGATAGGTCAAAAAACATTGCTAAACCATTGGGCTATGGAGTCATAAAAGGGTTTACTTGCACAACAACTATTCAAGGGTTTTCAAAGGGCAAGTCATCTATATCAGAAGATCTTTTAAGTTGAGTTTGTGGTATGGAACATTAAGAAGTATGGTGAAAGAAGCAAACATGTAAGAAAACAAAGGGCAACCTAAGATCAAGTAAGGACTTTTAACCTATCATGCTTTTGAAATACTCTCAAAGGAAACATATAAGATAAACATAAAAGAAACATAAGATCAAGTAAGGACTTTTAACCTATCTTGCTTTCGACATACTCTTAAGGGAAATCTTCAAAACAATTGTTTAAGACTAAACAAGGGACAGAGCTAACCATAAACTTCCTTGATTAGGACTCTACTTAGCATGTAGTGAAAAGATCATTCAAGAACAACATCTCAAGTTCTACTCATCTAAATATGGGCTCACCAAAATCTTTGACTGGTTATACTCTGTTGAAATCATTACCAAACACACATTTAGAAGAAAACAAAAAGATAAAGCTTATTAGTCAGAATTTGGGTACTTTAGAAGTAAATCCTAATCTATATTTTAGTGCTCTTTATCAGATAATATGAAAAAAGTGGAAACATAAGGAGGATAACAATAAGAGTGAGAAAAACATCACCAATGATTTAGATCGGGATCTAATGAATCTGCTTGTCTATTGATGTGAAAAACCAGTTACATACTTTGAGTCCAATAGCTTTTACAGTCTGATACTTCTCTTCCCAGCCTACTATATTACAACTACTCAGTAACTCTTACTCAATAACAGTTCAACAATTAACAATTTTCCAACCTTTTACAATGAGTTTTCTATGGATACATATAGGTGCGAGAGGAAGAGTGCTACAGAAATGGTAATAAATATTAATTAAGACAGAGTGTGAGAGGTATTTGAATGCCCATTCTGCTTAATAATCATAGCAATAACTGCTTGTACCACTTTAGCTGTTTTTCCTGTCTTTGAGGAATATCTGGTAGGCTGGTAATAACTCCAAAGTGTGTTATTTGAACTAACTGTGGATGAAGTACTCTATTTGACTTCTGAAACAAGTAACTGTCATTTTTCGGTTCTGAGGCCTCCCATGACTGTGTAATAATTGTTTTGACAGTTTTAATGAGGTTTTGTCATGAGGATGGCTATCACGATGTCTTTGAAAGGTGAAGTAGACTTCAGGTCTCCTTAGGAGGCTTTCTTTGGCTGATTTTTTTGACCTTAACTGATTTTTCCTCAGTACTGTGCTCTATCTTTTAATCTTCAGACTAAGCCTTAAAATTTTTAGGCTTTAGGCTTTAATCCTTTTTCTTTAATCTTCGATATCTTCATTGTTTGGTCTTCATTTGATTGCTGACAGGTACTTGCACTAGAGGGATTTTACTGAGTGACCAATGTTCATGACGCACTGGCTAAACTTGGAAATTAAATCCCTCTATGTCCCTTTCTGTATTGAATTTGGCCGTAGAGGATCGTAATCCTCGGCCATGTCCCTTTACTGGACTGTGGTACAGCTTTTACAGCTTGTCCGCCATTAAACCTACAACACACACAAACCGTTAAAATAAAACCTGCGATGGGGATAAAACTGCTTCAGAGGGTTCAGCGGAGGTGGAGGGGTGTTTGCAAAGGTAGTGTGAATGCAGCGGAGGTTTAAAATTTTCATTGGCGTGAGGAACTGGAAAGCGGTATTTGGAAAACTGGCAGCGGTTTTCACGTAGGTGAAGGCGGTAAGTGGTAATGAGCGGGGGGAATGTGATACATGTTAATGGCTCATACGTATGCTCCTGAAAACCTCCCATTTCGCATTGAAAATGGGTTTTGGACAGCTATGGAAGAACGGGCGCGAAAATGCCTGTGGGCCGTTGGATCTGGGGGGAAGGACAGATCAATGGTGGAGATCACGAGGAAACACGATGAAAATCCCCAGCGTGTTCGGGTGGGACCAGCGGGATTATATGGAAAATTGAAAGAAACAACGCATAGCGGGGGTACTTGAGGGTATGGATAGGTTTGAGGGCCGGGTGCCCCCGCAATAAATGTCAGTCGTTGGATGAATATCTACTGTGGTCAAAGGAGTCAACTGTGGGGGCACTCATATATTTTACCTTTATGCTAAAAGTGCCCGTGGGTGGAAAGAGAGATGAATAAATGTGGGTCGTCGGATCTATGAGATGGACGGTCAGGATTAACTTCGGCGGATCGGCGATCAACAAAGAAGAGGGTCTGGGGACAAAGGAGTTTGGAACTGCGATGTGTCGATGGCCAATGGGAGAAGCAAGCATGATGGCCGATGGCCGATGGAGGAGAGTGCAGACCATCTGATCCAGCGAAGAAATGAACGGTCGAGATCAAATCATGACTTCGCCTATCGGCGGTGCAAAAGGTCAGGGGACAAGGGAACTGGGAGCGCCGAGGAGCGATGCGCCGATGCAATGGAGGGGTGCGATGGTCATCGAATCTCGGGGGAAACAGACAATTGAGATTGAATCGGGGGATCAGTAGTCGGCTGAGAAGAGGATCCGGGAGGAGGAAAATGCGATAGCCGATTGAGCACGGACCATCTGATCGGGAACGAGATCGACGGTGGAGATCAAATCATGGGATCGCATTGGTGGAGAAAAGGAAGGCGGAAGGGAAAAAGGGTGATGCCCGATGCGATGCACGATAGCTGTCAAATCTTGGGGGAAATGGACGGCCGAGATGGAGTCGGGACTTCGCATCAGCGGCGAACACTTTTTAAAGGGAGAATGGTAGCGGGGACCGACGAAAATCCGAAATGCCGATGAAGCGAGGCACTTGGTCTCAGAGCGTGGTCTTATAGCAGAAGAAAGGGGCTAAGGCTTAAGCCGAAGGCACTTAAACCCCAAAGTTGGAAAATAGGCCGAAAAGAGGCTTTTTGAAGGTTTTTTAGGGGTTTCGATAGGGTTAAAAAGGTGATTTTAAACCAAATAAAGGGGATTTATAAGGTCTAAAAGGAGATTTTGAGGAAATGGAAGAATAATAAAGGGAAAAATGGAATTTTAGGAGGGAAATTATGGAGAAGAAGTTTTTGAAACAGTCTTTGTTATGACAGCAGGCTTCTTTGAGGGTTTTGAGTGAAGAGATCAAATAGGTGGATTTTTTGAAGGATAAGGAACATAGTAGAGGCTTCAAGAAGTCACAGATTTCGCATGAAATTTGTTTCTTGAAGACTAAACACCTGTTTTAGCCATCTTTGCATATGTCAAAATTATGGATGGCTAACAGTTTACATTTCCACCAAAAAATATAAACCTAAGTCATATGTATTGGAATTAAATATACCAAATAATAATTAACGATATGTTTCCATAATTTTATATAATTTTATGAACTTTCCTAAATTTTCTTGGCTATCCAAGTATTTAAATTAATTCTTTATCTTAAGGTTTAATTAAGAACATTCAAGAAATAAAATTTTACAAAATATTCATTTTGATTTGTAGTTTCATAGACTACAAAAATAAGTACAATCTTACTATTATGCAAGTCACTTTGATACTTAAAATTAACTAAAATATATCATGTATCAATTTAATATTGGTCATGCAAAGAATTATAAATATGCTTCATATTGGCTTGTATAAAGTGCCTTTTGGTGCAATAAATGTATGTTATTACAATGATTTTAATAATTTATTTGAATTCTAAAGTCATCCATATTATAATAATAATAAAATTGTATACGGAAATTTTTGTAACCTGCCCATATATCATTGTGGTCAACTCTTTTAATATTATTTTAATAAGTTAATTGAAATTTTGAATGATTCTACACATTTAAAATGCTAGTAGTTATAAGACATTTAAATAGTTAGAAGTATGTGGTTTCCATAATTATGTTTATTCTACCATCATGAATTAGTAATGATAAAGTAGTTAAAGAAATTAATATTGTTTACGTTTCCACAAACAAATATAAACCTAAGTCATATGTATTGGAATTAAAGATACTAAAAAACAATTAATGATATGTTTATATAATTTTATAATTTTTCATAAATTCACTTGGAGATCCAATTATTTCAATCAAATCCTTATCTTAAGGTTCAATTAAAAAATGCAAATAGGATGGAAATAAGTTTTATTCAATTTTAAAGGATGCCTTGCAAACAACAAAAAAGTTTTATTCAATATTATTTTTTTTAGGTTATCTACAAGAGCTTAGTCATGTGTGTGTATCTGTGTGTTATTTGTTGCATTTTTTACAATCCAATATGAAGCATGTGTGTAACTCTTTACATGTGTTATACCAAATTGACACGTCGCATTTATTAAAACATAAAAATATTTCAAGGTTATCCATAACGTAGATAGTTGAATTTCCATTTTAAGTAAAATAACATTATATCAACTTTATTGTTCAACTGAAATGGATTTTTTAGAACCCATTATGATGTATATCTAAAAAAATTCTTCTATATGTTATTTTTTGCACTTTTTACAATCATATTAAGTATGTGTGTAACTCTTTCCATGCTTTATATAAAATTGACACATAGCATTTATTAAAACATAAAAATATTTCAATGTTGTCCATAACATAGATAGTTGAATTTCCATTTTAAGTAAAATAACATTATATCAACTTTATTGTTCAACTGGAATGGTTTTTCTAGAACCCATTATGATGTATATCTATAAAATTTCTTCCATGCTCAACATGAATATGATACATGACATTTAAAAAAATATATATCAAAAAATTTAATTAAATCTAAATCTAAATTCCGCTCGATTTAAGTTTTAATTAAATTTTAGATCCTCTTGATTCTAAATCTATGGGGTTCACATAAGGATCATATCCCTAAAAAATAGAACCTCCTTGAAATTTGGAAAACTTTAGAAACTTAAGCATCGCAAGGAACCGTAAGCTTACAACATATACATAATTATGAATCAATCTTAGATCTATAAATATACTTTCATTTTCTACAATATAATGAATGATGAACCAACAGGGCTATGGGTGCATGGTGTCAATTTCATGGGTTATCTGTAAATATAATTTCATATGGATTCATTCTATGTTGATTATTTCCACATTCATTTTGATTTTAGTTCTTTATGATTTTATTCCTAATAGATGATACGATAGGGAAACATTTCTCTATGAATTTTATTCACATTCAAAATTACAAAACTATTCAAATGTCACATTTCTAAATTACAAAACTTATATGTTTATCTCTTATACTATTAGATTACACTTGACTACAACAAACTCTGCTTTAGGGCTTGTCATTTGCATCATTTTCTCATCTGGCCAGTGGGTGATAAGAATGCAAGTCTCCATAACACATTCATGGTCATATTTTGTCATCATCCATCTCTTTCGCTCACATGTCTTTTCTTTGATTTTTGTGAGACTAATCTGAGTTTCTATGAATATATGATTGTATTAGCAAGATATATATACAGGCATAAAATATCTATAAATAATGTGGCCACCATGTTTTTTAACCTTTTCAAAAAAATGACCCATCACAACCATGTCACCAGTTTGGTATGTGAATTTTCCATCTTCATATGGTCGCACCAACTTGTTTTTTACCTATGTGCATCACATCAAATAGTAAGCCACATTATAATTGTTTCTTGAGGGGGTAGTGACAACAAAAACATTGCCTACAACCAAAATACAAAATATGTATTAGTTATACGTTAAATATTTCAGTTTATAGATGAAATTGTCAATGATAGATGCCATATACCTTTCCTTAATACATCAAAGACTCTATCATGATCAAGTAAAAGATGGACTCTTCAGTATGCATATATTCCCACATCAGAATTGGATGAGGTCCCTTTGGATTAAGAGAGACATATTTCCATCCTTTTGTGTACCCATATTTTTCACATTAATCAAATCTACATCCATCAAAAATAATGTAAAACTCACAAAAAAATGTGATTTTTCTTGTCTCCATGGAAAATATTCCCCCCATGTCTTTACTCTAAATTTAGTGCAATTCCTTTATTCCTTATATAGTATTACAATACTAAGGAATGGATCTATTCACATCTCCAAGTTCAACATTCCAGAAGAACCTATGCACAAGCCTAATAGATTTGTTTCCTTCATGTCCTAAATGGGATCTGCACCAATTGACCACCTCTAGTGATGATTTTATTCAATATACATCATGACTAATTTGGTACCTCCTAAGTGCCCACTTCACACAAGCACATGCACCATCATGCTCACCTTTTCCTCCTATTTTAAAATAGCTCCAAGTATGTTAAATTTGTGTCTTCTTGTGTAGTTGACTCAACCAATAAAAACTACATTCTAACTTGAACTACCCTGCACAAAAATTTGACCATATTCAATTCTTTCTTAATGATATCTCATTCTTTTTTAATAATTCATAAATCAGTATAAAGCAATGTTGCACGAACAATGTGTCATGCTCACAATCATCACTAATGTAGAAGTGATACTCATTAATTACATCACATGACTCGTTAGTGTTATCCCTACCATCAACGTTCAATTTTTCATGTATGTATAGAACATGTACGAATATGGAAACTTGGTGTGAGTGATAATACTCACTCTAGATTTCTCTCTAAGGAGAAAATATGTAATTCTCGACAAAGTCTACCACTAATAAGATTGTGTCTCACCAGAATACTTCGCGAGAATGTTTAAATTCGAAATATTTCCGTCAGGACATGTGTGAGTGTTTGATATATTTATAGATATCGTTATCAAATGCCTCCATAAATTTTTAGATACGAATATCATCCTTAAAATATTGTATCCTCCTATGTGCTAGAGTTGAATAACATGGGTGATTTTCCATGACATACTCATATCGCTTCCATGTTAACATGACACCTAACATTTCAGAGTAGTTGGGATGTTTAGGAAAGTTCTTATGGAACAATTCCAAATCACCACATTCAGTGCATCTTATCCCACCTATACATATTTTCTTGTAAAACAACTCTTTTGGCTCCCTTATAAAGAATATTGATGAAACTAAATCGCGCATTGTAGGAGGAGGGTTGTCATGAAAGTTTTTCTTGCAAAATTTTGGGAACATGTCATAATGAAGTTGGAATTTAACATGATATTGGCAAAAACATGTGTCACGGATTGTATTATGCCTAATAAAAAAATGATTTAAATTTCTAAAACATCCTTATGGATATATTGACATGGGGATTGGTTTCCTGAAATTCCTCAAACAATGCAACTTCACTCATTTCTACAACATGATTAGTGTGATATACATACTCACCTATAGAATGCGATGTTGTACGACATGATTTCTATCTGGAATAGCATGTGAATAGCTCTCCCAAAACTCTACCATAAATGGTATGATTCCTGATGTAAGCATGTCTCGATAGGGTACCCTGGTGATAAGATCCCAACAAGCAACTTCATCATTTTCATTTACTTGAACCCTAAATTTGGTATGCTTGTCCAATTTTTCTCTCAAGACATGGAGAAATTTTGACATTTTTGCCAAATTTTGTTGTCTTGATGTACTTGGTGCAATAATAGCAGTTATAATTACCCTACAAGTAGCTTGGACATCATGTTTTCCTGATTTTCCAAACATGGAGAATGTATTTGATATATTTTAAGTGACATTCATACATGTCTTTTTTCTTTTAGCATATTGGATACCCAAAATATTTGTAGCATGTTTTAGTTTCTTATGTTTGATCAACCCATGCAATATCTAAGCTTTTGCAACAATTGAATGTTTCTCAAAATACTATTGAATGATGTTACTGACATGCTCTCTAAAAACTCCATAAAGGATAGGCTCCCTAAGGTCCTCTCTTGTGCTTGCATCCAAATTTTATGCAAACTTTCCACTCCTTTCCAAACCATTATAGCTCCATGTTACTTATCAACTTGAGAGGGCACAACCCATTCTTCTGGTGGTTAATCAATTCGATAGGGCACATATTGTTCCTCTATTGGTTGATCGGCTTGATGGGGAACATCTTGTTCCTCATATGGTTGATCAATTTACATCCCTACATAGTGGAATACAAAATATAAAATTGAGTGAAGTATAATTATGTTATAGTAGATACACATGTTTATTTAAGAAATCACCATAGGTGGAAGGTCATGATATGATTGGTAGGGTATTCCCCTTGTTTTCCTTAAAATTTAGGGATATTTGATGGAAACTTGATTGGCATGGGGGGGAATTATTTATTATGGGAAATGGGATCATTTGGGATCATTTGTGAGTTTTGTTAAATTTGGGATATTTAAGGAAGTGACAAATGGTATCTTGTTGGTGCTAGTCATGATGTAATGACCTTGTGTGTTGGTGTTGGTGTTGGTATTGGTATTGGTACCCTGCAGGGTATTATTGGTTGGAGTACGATATGGGGTGGGGTTGGTTACAGTACACTACAGGACCTAGTGTTTATACTGCCTTAAGGGCTGGTGGGTAGTTTCCTTGAGAGGAATTAGATCTCAATAAGGTGGCTCCAATAATGGATGTGCCAAACAAGGTGGCTTGGTCCTATGTTTTGTGTTGGAATGGTGAGATAAAAAGCACTTCTCCCAGTAATGGTGGGAGATATTGTAGGCACCTAGAGTGATGAGTAACCCTTAGGTTCCCTATGGTTCTATTGACGTTGCTAGAAATTTGTAAACCAAGGGGTCTCCAAGCTCTGAATTCCCCATTATACCTCATATCTTTTGGAACAGGATCCCCAACAACAAATATAATCGGTTTTTGTTATCCTTAGGTATTTTCCTAGGCTTCCATAAGAAACATAAGATATCATACAAACAATATTTGAAACAAGAAATTTGACACTATGAGGCATACAATCACAATGTATATAGTGTGATTTCATGGCAAGGAAAGAGGGAGTGATCCTCTAGAATAAAAGTAATAGTATTATCCTAAAAGAGACATACAAGATCATAAAAGGAGAATCATTCATTAACCTACAAATTAGTTCATAAGATAATAACGATCGTACAAGAAATTACAACACACATTCAACAAGATGCATATTAAAGCAAACGAAATAGTACATTTTCATTAGTATGTGTTAACATAAACATACACCGCAAACAATGAAATAATAGTCTCACAATCATTCACGAAATATGAATGAAAGTGTGTCGACTCTAAGAGATTCATAAATTAAGTGAAAGTACCAATATATACAATAACAACGTTGCCACACTAGCCCCAATAGTGGAAAAATAAGTCACCACTTGCTCCTCCAAAGACAAATCTTTTCTCATATTCCAAGCTAGAGAAGCCAAGGTGAAAATTCCAAAGTCTAAAGCCCCCTTTCTTGAGTTATGAAGGTATATTTATAACAAATGGGGTGACTCTCCACCTACCATGTCAATATTGACCTCCCTCGTGAATATTAAGATTATTTTATGAATTTTTGAATTCTTATATGACCTTTGAGCTTCTATATTACTTTAGAGCTTTCTAGTGACTCTTCATATTCCATGTGGGACACTTAAGCTTCCACACATTTTATATTCTCTTATTTTTGGAAATTACATAATTACATTCCACATGTGATGTGGAAAAATATATTTACTTATATGACTTTTGTAATGACACTTGGATGAGCCATGACTTGGCAATAATGACATGGACTTCATTGTAAAGTTCTAATGCCAAGCTTCTCTCCTTGCTACTATGACTTTGACTTCTTTAAGATGGATCTTTACTTGTTCTTTATATTCACCCTAAAAAAGGATCTAGATGAGTTTTAAAACCTTCTAATTCAACCTGAGGTGCCACCATTATATCATGGTCCAACATTTCTTCATGTCTTTATTATGGTTCTTCTGGTGTTCCCTCTCCAGAAGTGCTCTCTTGTAGCCTCTTCTTAATTACCTCAATTGTCTCTTCATGATAATTCTTACATGTGTTTCATCTTCAACCTCCCAGAGCTTGGATGATAAAGAGTCTTCCTTGTGATTTTTATCTTCAATATTCCATCATGATATTTTATCCATTCATCTTCTTTCTTGCTAGTCTCTTTGTCTTTTCAACTTCACAAGTGTGTTTTGTGTGATTTCCTTGGAATCCTCTTCATTGGGGGAATTTTAACGTCTAGATGGCCCTTCTAATGAAATTAGAAAATAATAGTGTAAATAATAAAAAATATTTTATTACATCATCAACATTTAGAGGGAAAAAAAAAAACTACTTTTCCAACTCAGATTTTCAATGTATCAACCTATTGGTTTACTCAAATTTCGAGTGGAAACATTCGTTGGATGCTTAATTTGATTCATAATCAAAGGATTACCCATGTTGCATACTTTCAATGGACCCTTCTACACAAAAAATGAGAAACACATGGAAAATGTGATTGCAATCACGTTGTTTCATGTATTTCTCATTTTTTTGTAGCAGGGTCCATCAAAAGTATGCAACATGGGTACTCCTTGGATGAGGAATTAAATTTTTCATCCAACGAGTACTCACGCACGAAATTTGAGTAAAACATTAAGGAGATAAGTTGAAAAGTAGTTTTATTATTTTATTATTTTTTAATATTTTTACTTTTTTACCCCAAAGATGGTGAATTATCAGTCATGGTTGACATAATCATCTTGAATCCTATTATTTCTTATAAAGTACATTTTGGTTTTAAATTTTTCTTTGGAGGCCCATTTTATACCTTAAAATTTCTCTAATGAAAGCATCATCATGTCATGTTATGATACAATACCTACAAATGAAATACACTCATGACAAGATGACATCAGTCCGAAAATATCCTAGCCTAACTTATTCATGCAATTCACTGATTGAACCTGGGATTGGGGAGGAGTCTTGGGAAATGTGCATTTCACAGGAGAAAGAGGTAGTAGTCAGGGTCTAGTCAATGTCTAAGGGAAAGAGAAGAAAAATTACATAGTTGAGGGAATCAGTGAGGCAAGGGATAATGCTTTCTCACTATGATTGCACAGTGTGTAGTTCTAGAAGGAAAGCGACAGAGGACTATGCAGTTTAGAAACTCGGTAAGATGGTGATAAAGGTGTACTCACTGTGATTGCACAATGAGAAGTGGCTAAGGAACTGGAAGATAGAAATATGTATTTGAGGGAGACATTGATGTAGTGAGGTAGGCTTTCTCATTGTGATTACGCAATATATAGTTCAGGGAAGAATGAGCTAGGTGATTACATAGTTACGTAATTTAGGGACACAGTGAGCCCTGACCTTTTACTGAGACTATGCAATGCGCAGTGGAAGACTCACTGGGAGAGATAATTGCGGAGTTTTGAGGGACATGAGGCAGGGAATTTGCATTTTGATTGCGCAATTTGCATTCCTTGGAGGCAGTGATTGCATAGTTCATATTTCTAGGAGGAAAGGGTTCTTATTTTTTAGATAATACTACACAATGTGTAGTTCCAAGGGGAAGAAATATTGGTCAAAGATTGAGCAAGTTGCAAACACAGTTAAAGCTCCAAAAATGGCTAAGTGTGGGATCAGTGAGACAAGAGAGAAAAAACAAGTTGTAGAGTGATAATGTCACACCTATATAACATCAACACATTCCATATAACTCAAAATCCACATACATACCTTGAAGCGACCTCAAAGCGACACTTATTTCTAAGTGCGACAGTTGAAATGTCACTTTGTGACACTTAGAATACAATTTATGACAAGATTGTCGAATACGACCAGAAAGTATGCTAAGTTGTGGCAGAGTGTATAGAATATATTCTTATAATATATATGATCAACTAATACAAAATAATGTTAGATATCATTTTTTGGATTCAGCTACGTTAAGTACGACATTCATCTATGACCATTTCCATGAAAGGTAGTCATAACTGACTAATTTCTCATGATTTTTGAATAGTCCACTTAGCACTCATTGACACGTGTAGGAGTGAAAAAAATTAAAATAAAAACTTTCGATAGTAAGAAAAGGTGAAAAATACACTTGTAAAAGCTAAAGAAATGGAAAATGGCACATGTTGCAGCAAAGAGAACACAAAATTGACACTTGTGAAAGTGAAATCAAGTAAAAAGGATAATCGTGAAAATGAAAGAGACACTTATGAAATAAAATTTGTGTAAAAGAGACAGGTTAGGAGACTCACTAGAATGATAATACAGTTGCAACTACGAGCGATAGAATTATTGTCTCATAGTATTTCATGCTCACTATCAACTAATATTGTGCATTGATTATCAACAAGAATTGTGCAGACACTATCATCCCTCTTTGCGCAGTGACTATCATCTAGATTTATACAGTTATTGTCACTAGGAACTGCAAACTTATTTTATATAGGGATTTTGAAAGAACTAATCTCAGAGATTTTGCAATGACTACTCTCAAGGATTGTGAAATTCATTGTAGAAATTTCTGGATTATCCACTGTGTTAAGAAACAATGGTCGATGTTTCGAATCCCAAAGGGGATCCATCTTCAAGACAGGATTTTGAATGAAGAATGAAAGAAGAGCAGAAGTTCAGGGCTCATTCTTCATTCAAAATCTTGTCCTGAAGATGGATTCCTATTGGGATTCGAAACGTCGACCATTATTTCTTAACACTGTGGATAATCCAGAAATTTCTACAATAAATGATAACCACATAAGCTTAAAAACCATGATTGTGAAATTCATGTATTCAAGGGTAAACATTGATCATTGATCTTGCGACCTAAGGGTTCACTTGAGAATGCATCAAAAGGCTAAGCATGTGTAAGAAAGCGAGTTTGACAGTTAGAATCTGATAAAATAATAACTGACCATGAAGTGACCATGAACATATTGAGATGAAAAATCATGGGATTATAAGTAGGCTCCAAAACTCAAGTGTAGACAATATTTCGAAGGGTGTTTGTCGCAACAACAAAAAGTTCCAAGTGTGTGGGAAAAGACAATGAGGGGGGTTTTCTTTTAGAAAACCAAGTGAATCACATACATAAGACAAAGAGAAAAATCAATGGTTAATTTTCTTTTTACCTATAATGTGTGAAACAATCAACAAAAATGGTTTTGTGAGGTTTTACATATGAGAAAAAAAATTAAAAAGACCTAACGTCCTTTCGCTCAATTAGTAACTGGGCCTTGTGAAGATTTTATAATAGGGTACTGGGGCATCATCCTGAAAGTACTTAGGATGCTTCCACTAACCAAAAACCAACCAAGGTATGGAGAGGTTTATAGTGGTGGGTACTAGGGCTACATCCCAAAAGATTTGGTGATGCTTCCAATATCCTGACCAAAATCACCTCAAGTGGAGTGCTCCTGCACCCCTTACCTATAGGGAAATATGCCAAAATATTTGGCCACTAAGTTACCTACATCTAGTGGAAATGAGTTAATTCCATCTTCTAGTTGTCATTTTTTCACCCATAACCCCTAACAAGTGTTGAGAGACAGCAAGAAAGTTCACGATAATCTGCCACCTTGGCCTTATCCCCTTCATGGATTTCTCCACATTACTAGATTTTTCGTTGGATGGTGTAGGATTTTTAGCTCGCTAAAAGACAACTTATATGTTTCAACATGAATAAAACCATGGGGCCTTATGTGCTACCTACCCCTGTGTTCCTAAAGTGAACTATAAATTATGTTGTGGCCCTTGTGGGGAATTTATTGTGTTCAATTTAAGGTTGTTTTTAGGGAGTCTTTGCTTAAATTGGGGGGTGCAAAAAATGTAAGATCAAATAAACTAAGTAAAAATATTCCAAAAGAGGATACTCTTTATACCAAGTTTAAGGGAGATTAATGTGTATATTGAAGATGTATATTGAAGGTGTGTGCAAGTGAAATTGTGCATACAAAGTGTGAATTGCAATGATGTGGATATGTGATGATCCTTTACAATTACCCTAATTACACTATGTGATATTTGTTACTTGCAAGAAAAGAAAATATGTGTGGATAGTGGACAACTTACTCCTTGATTATGCTATGTGAGCATGTACGGAGATGATAAATAGTTCTTTGAGGAATATTCCAAATACCCCCATAGGTTCACCATAAGGATGCAAGGGGGGGAGTGCCTACTTTATTTCTTTACTAACACCAACCCCTAGTCTCAAAAAAAAATGAAATAATGGTTCTGGTTATAAAATAAGTAAAAAATATATGTGGATTTAGGGCCACTTACTTTCCTTATATTTAAGATAAGTGTGGTGTGAATTGGAATGGTCAAAACAAGTAAAAAATATATTTGGATTAGGGCCACTTACTTTCTTCCTAGTTAAGTTATGTTTGTGTGCAAAATTTGAAGTAAAAGATAAGCAATTACTCTACTTGTAATGGTTAGTAAAGAAAATTGGTTAGTAGTGATGGTGTGTGCAAGGTGAATAGTGGACATGTATATGTGGATATGTGGTGATCCTTTACAATTCCCCTAATTACACTATGTGATGTTTGGTCCTTGCAAAAGAAAATATGTGTGGATAATGGGCCACTTACTTTTCCTAATTATCTTATGCATGAGCCTTATAGGAAGATGGTAAATTAGTGCTTTGGGAAACATTATATTATCATTACCAACTAATTTTAATGAAGCAACTTGATAATTAAATCTTCGAAAAGAATCGTTCAAATATTTGTATAATTACCTTTTAATATGAATTTTCTTAATGTTTACTCCACTTGTTGTGTGTCATTCGATTTATCATCAGGAAAAGTCTATAATAATTTTAGTTAGGTTATAAATTTTGTTTGAAATTTATCAAAATTTTACTTCGTATTTGTTTGTAATCCAACTTTATATAAAGGATGAGAAATTTGAAAAACATTTGAAGGTATGCAATTTGTAAAAAAATTGCAAAGTCAATAAGCCTATTTCATAAGTAATCTAGTCCCACAAGTAATAATCTCTCTTCACTCCCTCCTCGCCCCCACACCATCCCCCCTCCCCACCCTCGGCACCACACCACATGCTTAAGAAATGAAAAAAATTAACCATTTGGGCATAGGATTGAAGGGTGTGTGGTAAAGGTGGTCTATTGTTCTATAGTCCCAAAATTTTACTAGTGAATAGGTTTGAAGTTTTGTTTGGTTTCATGCAACAAATCACATTTACCAAGTGAAGCATTTGACCTTTTTCAAAATTAGTTTTTATTAGCTACAATTTTTCGTTTCTTCAAAATAATATATAAATCCAAAACTAAAAGTGATCCTAGAAAAACGAGGGTATTATATTTTTGTTCATATATCTCATTCACCAAACATTTCAATTAAAATCCAATGCCAATTAAAAGGGATTGTGAAAAGAGAAGGTAATAAAAATTTTAGTGATTGAAAAAAAATTGGTGTTAGGAGTAAAATTAGAATAATTGGAGTAAATAAAAACCTAAAGAAGCCAAATAGAGTGTTAGGAAAAATACTGAGAGGGGGGGTGAATCAGTATTTAAAGCTTACTTAAACTTTTCTTTTCTACTCATATTTCCATATGAGATTTTACTGAAAGAAACTTGTGTATATATGTGACTGTTATGAAAACAACTATCATATATCTAGTTAACTTACTTTCCAATTAATTCATCGTCTCTTTGTCTTGAAAAAATATATCAAAACCTCATTAATCATTAGTTAAACAATAGCTGTGTGCATTAAGAGAAAAATAAACCATCACACATAAGCAACACACATGAACACGATGTTTTTAGGTGGAAACCCAATGTGGGAGAAAACCACAGTGGTTTTCATCTCTTTCTTCTTTTTTTATTAATAAATACTTCTTACAATATTGTACTGGTGAAGACTCATACCAGCATGCAGGAACCCACTTGGAGAATGCTACAACCTTCTCTTGTTCTCCAACACCCACTAGAAGGGAGCTCCAACCCTCTAATCGCGTTTAGCGGCACCCACGGGAAGGGAGCTCCTACCCATTATTCTAATTTACCAACTACCACTATAATGAAGCTTTGAATCCCTTATTGAAGGCTCCAACTCTCAGCACCACTGTGGACCACGTTTCATAAATTTTCACACTAGGTCCACCTAATATAAAACATCATAACTTGTAGGCCACTTTTCATCAAATTTTCAGACTGGACCCACTACCATCATTTAATCCCAATACCAAATAAAAAATATTATACCAATCATAGTAAAAAAATTACTCAACCATTCGGAACCAACTGAATCAACCAATCATTGAACCAACTAAGACCCAAATCAATCAACTTATTCTCAAACAATCAAATCAATTAGATCACTATAACTTTATTCACCAAAATACCAACGTTGCTAGTTCCCTATAATACTAGTGTATCCCCTTTTTTTCATTATTAGTGTAGCCCCCTTATTGTTATTTTTGTGCCCATGTATTCCCCATATTGTTATTATTGTGCCCCATAGAAGCCCACTATTTTTATTGTTGTTCCCTTACATTATTATTGTTATGTAGGCTAGGATTATATTGTGACCCCTTGGACTCCTATATATAGAAAGGAGGGTTTTTCATTTGTATCATCCAATAATTTTTCATTTATGTAATGTAAAGGAGGTTTCCCCCTTGAAGAGGTTGATTTATAATTCGTTGATCTATCTTTTCTTCTATTTTGTGAGTTGGTTTCATAACATTTGGTATCACAGCTTTGGATTTTAGGGTTTCACTACTGCAAAACAAGACATCTTGGTATTTTCACTATAATTTTTATTCTATGAGGCTTCAAAAGCTGAAATTTTTACCCTGTGGATCAGAAATATTGATGAACGTCATGTAAAAAATTCAAACTTTGGTTCGCTATAATTTCGGATATATGAGTTGTGGAATTTGGGGTGTTTACAGGCTCCATAATTTCATCGCAAACAAGTGACCGAGGGAAAATAATCATAAATTTATTTTGAGGCATTGGATTTTAATTATGTAAAAAGAAGATGAAATTTCACAGACTATAGTTTCTTTTGTATCAATTTTAGAGTTGGAGGTCGAAATAGTGACACATGTAGTGTCGTACAAGTTCGCTCTACTGAACTAGTCCATAATTAGGACATTGTGGGAGATCAGGAATAAATTTGACTTGAAGAATCCAAATTAGGTATGACCTGTGGCATTGGAAATAAGAATCAAAGGTATACTACAGGACAGAATTTCAGATCTTGAAGATCTGAAATCACAAAGATAAATCAGGTTCAATATCGACCTCCTGAAAATAAAAAATAAAATAAAATAAAAAGAAGAAGAAGAAGAAGAAGGTGTGTATTCTTTTTTTAAATTTGCATATCTTTTGTTTGAAAAAACAGTTTGAAGTGATTCCAAGGGCATATTGAATCATATATATATAAGTATTTTATTTTAAAATTCCTCCAAAAAATAATCCCACGCCCATTAAGTCCTCAGAAAACTCTATTATGACACATGAAGAGGAAGAAGTGCAGCATGATATCAAAATTACGGGAACAAGTGCAAAACATTTCTCTCTCATAAAAAGAAACCAAATAAGAACGAAAAGGTGACATGGATGGTTTAAAAGGAGACATAAATGGTTTAAAATCATATATGGATGGGTTGAAGAAAGACATGGAAGGTTTGAAGGAAGGTTTGACAAAGTTTCTACAAGAAAAGCTTCATAATGGTGAAAAGGTAGTAGAGGAAATTCATTGTGAGAACAAAATAAACGTTAATCGTGATTTTATAAACTTTAAAGTTCGATTGAAGACCCACCATATTCCAAATATTGATATGAGGAATTTTTATGGAAATGATCCTGTAACATGGATACTACATATGGAGCAATATTTTTATCTCCGTAATGTGAAAAACACACAAAAGGTACATTGAAAATTTATATTTAGAAACCAATACATTTGTATGGTAGCGATGGCTTTGCTCTTGTAAAAAAAAATTCATTTGATCAATTTTTACGGAGGAAATGATATCACATTATGAGGATACAAAGAGAAACACCTTCTTTAGACAATTGATAAATATCAAACAAAGGGGTTCAATGGTGGAGCACATTAAGGACTTCCAAAAATTGAATATAAGGATAATTGGTATTCCAGAGGAACACAGAATTGATGTCTTCATAGGGACTTTAAAGGATAACATCCAAAATGAAGTTTGCCTTTGGGAACCTGATTCATTGGAGAAGGCATTCAGGTTGGCAAGAAATATTGAAAGCATAATTATGGCGACAAGGAAGCCTACCACTCACAACTATAAAGATGGAAGTGTTGCTACTCCTAGACTTCCACAACCTACAAGGTTGACACCACAACAATTGGAAGAAAAAAGAGAAAAAGGGATTTGCTACAGTTGTGATAGAAAATACACTAAAGGTCATAAGTGTGCTAAGAATAAATTATTTTACATATATTGTGAATATGAGGAAGAAAATGAACAAGAAACTTCAAAAGAAGAGGATATACACCAGGAACCAACCCTAGAGAAAGAATAAATGAATCTGACCATATCTTGTAATGCATTGGTATGAATTAACACTCCTAAAACTCTCAAGATAGAAGGACATATCAAGAAGGAAAATCAATAGTGCTTATTGATTCGGTTAGTACCCATAATTTTATTCATTGTAACGTAGCCAAGAAATTGAATTCCTTCCTATACCTAGCACAAGAGTGTCAAGTGATGGTTGCAAATGGAGGAACTAGAGATTGCTCTGGAAAGTGTCATAATATCATGCTAACCATGGGTGAATATGTATTTAATAGTCCAACGCTCTCCATTCCAGTGGGTGGTGTTGATTTTGTACTAGGAGTCTAATGGTTGCAATATTTGGGGACAATAGCTTTTAATTTTCAATAAATTTTCTTGAAATTGTTTTGGGAAGGAAATGAAGTTGAATTACGGGGTATCATAGGGAATTCGGGAAAGATAATCAGCTCTAATTTCATGAAAAAACTTCTGAATAATGAAAAACAAGGCGTAATTACAAAATTATTCTCACTAGAGGTTCAAACATCACAATCATCTATTTCTCCAGATCTCCAAAAATTCTTGGACAATCATTACAAGGTGTTTGAAACTCCCAAAGGACTCCCACCTATTCATAATAATGAACATGCTATTCATTTTATTCCAAAAAATTTTCCTCCAAACATCATCCCTTGCAAATATCTTTATTCCCAAAAGAGTGATATTGACCGTATGGTTCTAGAAATTCTAGAGGCTAGTATAATTCAACCTAGTCAAATTTCTTTCTATGCTCCAATAGTGTTGGTGCACAGGAAGGATGGATCATGGCGTATGTGTCTAGATTATAGGGAGCTGAAAAATCTCACTATTAAAGATAAATTTCCTATCTCCATCGTTGATGAATTATTAGATGAATTACATGGAGAAATTTACTTCACCATGTTGGATCTTCGTTCTGGATATCATATAATTAGAATGAAAACTAAAGACATTTCGAAAACAACATTTAGAACTCATGAGGGTCATTATGAATTTTTGGTCATGCCTTTTGGCCTTTCTAATGCACCTTTCACATTTCAAGGTTTGATGAATTCCATTTTCAAGCCCTTCCTTAGAAAATTTGTGTTAGTATTTTTTGATGATATACTAATCTATAGCAAGTCTTGGAAGGATCATGTTCAATATGTTGACATGGTGCTCAAACTATTGTAGGAGAAAAAATTATATGCAAAAACCTTCAATTTTTTATTTGGAGTACAAGAGGTGGAATATTTAGGTCATATTGTATCTCATGAGGTCATATTGTATCTCATGAGGGTGTTAAGGTAGACCCTAACAAAATTAAATCCATTAAGGAATGGAAACAACCATAAAGAATCTTCGAGGATTTTTGGGGTTAAAATGCAAAATCTCCCTCGAAAACTTAAATGTTGGAAGACTTTGAGATAAAGAATATTCTCTGGAAAAAATATTCTTAATCAATCCTTGTTGAAACCCTCATTGGTGTCAAACCAAACGCTATCATTGCACCTTGACCCAATGTGTATCCAATATTTCCATTGACTTCCTCTTATAATCTCTTGTAGATAAATCAATAGCTAAAATATAATCATGATCAATAGCTAACATCATCTTGACTCTCTCAAATACCTTTTCTACAAGTTACAAGAAAGAAATCGACTTGTGTCAACTAATATTGATTAATTACCTTGTTTTCCTAATATAGACTTAGGAAAATAATTAAAAAATGGTTAATAATCTAATTAAGAAATTTCCATTTACAAAATTAAATAGGGCTTGGATATTTTTCCTTCTCTTATGCTTAGCCTCATTGACACCTCTTGAGACTAGAAAACTTTTCTTATCTTCAAAATCTAACACAAGAGATCCTATATGCCAATTTTTTCTTCCTCCTCCTATGTTCCTTCTCTAATGATACTTGGATGATGCTCTTGTGTTTCTCATCTTCCATCGTAGTGACCTCCTCTATCCTGGGTGGAGGGCCCTCTCCATGGAACTATGCTCCACTCATGGTATAGGCACTCCTCCTTTGCATGATCTATGCTCTCTCTCCCTCTATCTTCGAGAGTGTTAGCCACCTATAAAATTGGTGATATCAAATGGTGGCTAAATCATTTTTGAAGCCTTCAAGAAACAAGTTTTATTTCCAAAATTGTTATCTCTTGAAGTCTTATGAAGATATCTTATCCTCTGACTAATCTTCACTGTTGTTTCCCTCTTAAATTTTGAAAATTTGTTGTTTTCATAATGAAAAGACTGCTGCAAAAAACCCCAATTTTCCCTCATTTTACCCCTCCTTTCACTAAAAATTAGCCTCCATTTTATCCCCTTTTCCCTCATAAAATTCCTCTATTTTCCATTACTTCCCCTCTTCCCTTCATGAAAACCCCTTTATAAGGTTTAAGAATCCTTTTTAAACCTTACCGAAACACCCAAATCCATTAAAAATCCATGAAAAAATCATAAAAATGGGCCTTTTGCATTATAGGCCTAAGCTCCTTTGGGCTAAACCCTAAACCACCTCCCCACCATATACCCTAGTGCTGGAACCAAGCGCTAATAGTCCCGAGCGCTTATCACATCGGAAAATTTCGATGGGTGCAAGTCTTTTGTTTTATAAAACCCCCGATGTCGATTGGCCCCTTTTATATAAAGCCTCGATCCTTTGTTTCCGTTGTAGAATCAAGAGCCCGCAATCGGGCGCTAAAACACAAAAAGACTTGGCAAAAAACCAAATTCCCCTTTGTATTTTGTTAAAACCCACTTTTCCTATGTTTTATATGAAAACCCACCGGTTCAATGTTTTAAATGAAAAGGGTCGTTGATCTAAAGCTGATCGACGATCAATGAAATCTCGCATCGGAGATTTTCGTCGGGCGCATTTGAAAGACCCTCACCTTTGTTCCGATGCCGATTGGCCCTTTTTTATATATAAACCCCGGTCCCTTTCGCTTTTTCATATATCCAAAGACCCCGAAATCGGGCACTGAACCTTAAATAAAACCCTCCCCGACACATTTTTTCCTTTGTATTTCATAAAAATTCTGTTTTTTATGTTTTAAACGTGACCCACCAGTCATTGGTCGGAGCCCTTCCTGACCGTTGATCTTAAGCCAATCAATGGCCTTTGGAATCTCGCATCGGATATTTCTATTGGGTGTGTTGTAATATTTTATTTTCCCCCTCCGATTGGCCTCTCCCGATGGATCCTCATCCGTTAGATCTACCCGCCAGATCTCATCCGATGGCCCTTATCGCTCCATCCCTAAGCCTTTCCCTCCGCTTGTGACCTCCCCCAACTCATTCTCCACCGTTGATCTAGCCCTCAGATCAACGGTCCACATCTAATCACATCGGACCCTTTTATCCCTTGCCCTCACCGATTGCAGACCTTCGATTACATCTAGGCCGTTCATACACCCAGATCTGACGGTCCAAATCAAGCCCGCAACATTTGTTAAAAATATGAAGCCCTGCTTTATATTGTTTTTTCGGCCAATCTCCGTCGTTGATATCTGCAGATCAACGGCCCACACTAACCCTTTCTCTGCGTCATATGTTATTTCATTAGCCCCAAAGATTAATCTTGACCGTCCATATTGAAGATCCAACGGCCCAGATTCATCCCGGTAGGCCCAACTCCATTGGGTCCTACCCTTCTCCAGATCAGATCTCCACTGTTCATACTTGTAATCGAACGGTCCAGATTAAAACCGCCCCACCTGCTACCACCCGTGCATCTTATTGATATCGCGCTCTCTCACAGCCGTCTGATCTGAGACCCCATATCTAACGGTTAACGAGCATTTTCATGTAAATTTATCCCCAAATGAAATTTTTCAAATTCACGCAATATGGGTGGTTTTGAAATGCCACATGTCGGCCTCTGACGCATATTGCGTTCAAAAAGCTAAAACAGCTTTCCTCCCCTTTTGCTGCGCGAAAAAAGTTATTTCGTTGTCCGAAACCGCTTTCCCCATTTTCTATTATGTTTCATCGTGTTCATTCCCCACTGTTGATCTCTACAGGTCAACGACTCACATTCAATCCAGCCCTTACATTATCGCCCTCCGCCATTCACCAAGGGATTTCTTAAAGCAATCTCAGCCGTCGATCTCTGTTGACCGATCTAATCCGATGGCCTACAATCCTCCAAGAAACCCCAAATTTCCTCTGCCTTTTTCACTGTCAATTAAGGTTTAGCCCATCTTTCTTCGCATTTTCATCTATTTTCTTATAAAGTTGGCCCCCCCGCTTTATGGAACCTGGATCATTCTCCACCATTGATCTCCTGGGCTGATCTCATCCGACGGCCCAGGTTATTTCCGAAACCCCAAATTCGATCTTAAACCTTTTATCCTCTGCCAAAGGATTTTTCACCTTTTTTCTTACATTTTCTTCCATTCCGAAAATATATGACCCCTTTGCATTATACTATCCCGATTAATCCTGACCGTCGATCTTTACAAGATCGATGGCCCGGACTTAATCTCCTTGTTGGGGTTCCCATGTTTTGGCAAGTTTGGCAATACCAAAAGATGAGACAACATCAGAACCACTTTCATACCTCAGGATCTAGCCCTCCTAGGTCCAGAGAGGGATCTCTCTATATAGGCAAAGTTTTTATGTCTTTGAAGCTCGAAAGTTAAGATATTAGGCTAGTTATAGGCGTGTCGTTTGTTTGTTTGATTTTTGTTTGGTTGTTGGGAATCAAGAAAGGGAGGTTTCAATATAAGGCAAGGATGAGCAAAGAGGAAATTAGGCCAAGGGGAGATAACTCAGAGAACACTCGAGACCATTGGGCAATGGAGTCAAGAAAGGGTTTACTTGCTATTCAATATGCAATCTTTCAGTTGGGCTAGTCATCTAAAGCATTGGATCTTAAAGATGATAGTGTGGCATGAAATGGCGAGGTAGAGAGTGAAAGGCAAGGAAACCTCCAAGGTGACCTTTTAGGAATCAGATCCAGGGACAGGACATGCCGTTGGACAACCTGTGATCCCAAAACCTAAAAGGTTAACTCTTCAGACAAGGAAACATTAAATATTTGGACACAAAGGTGAAAACCTGAGATCAGAGAGAGACTTTTGAACTCTCAATGCTTTGGCCTCCAACTTAAGGGAACTTGGAGAGGTTTCAATTAGTTGAAAAGGATCCTAGTGAGACAGAGATAGAATTCTAAACTCCTAGTATCCCAATTCATTCAATTAAAGCCTAACAAGAACATCTAAGAACAGATTCATTAATTCATACATCAGCAAGCAGTATATTTGACCACTACACTGGTTAAATTAACTTGAAATCAATCCTTAGATAACACATACAGCAGAAAACATTGAAGGCAGGGACAGAAGAAACAGAGGGTACCTAACAAGGGTAAATCCTATGCGAGATTTCTGATGCGTGCCAGAAGAAATGAAATGTAATGAACTACCAGGTAAAACAAAGACAAAGATAGGGAAACATCACCGCTGCTTTAAATCAGGATCCAAAGAAATGTGCTTGTCATATTAAAGAGCAACACCAGTCATGTACAACATTGCCAATAGCTTGATATTCAGTCTAAAAACATCTTCCTCAGCCTATCTTACGACTTTACACAGAGAACTATGTCTTAAGAGAAACAGCTTACAATTCACAGATATCCCATCAACCACCTTACCATGTTTTCTCATGAGTTTTTATATCTGAAAGAGAGGCAGAGGAGGTAGATGAAACACTAAATGAAACATTAAACAGAGTAGGAAGAGGGGCTCGAGGCCCATTCTGTTTTAATGTCTATGCATCGAACTCCAGTACTCTTTGGGTGAAAGAGTGGTCTTGACAGGCTGAAATTTATTCCAGGTATTTTCTTTGATGTACTTTGCTACAGTACTCTGCAGTACTCTGGTGAATAAACAAAAGGCATACAAATGACTTCAGGTCTGCCATGCTGTGTAACAAATGCTTCTAGTAACATTAGGACTGTGGTCAGAGCGGAAATCTTCTCAGGAACATGGTGTAAAATGAAAGCAATATGGGCATTTCGTCCTTTCACGAAAAAGAACATTCTGCTGACGGTGACAATGATATATCGTTTTTTGTGCTTTAGGCCTTATTGAGCCTTCTGCGTTAGTCTCAAGGTATTCAATTTGGTACATTGCCTTTCAATCATCGAATTAAGGCTCGAAAATATTCAATTATTGGCCTTAAACTCTCTGATCTTTCACTGATGCTCATTGCCGCTCCATTACTGTCTTGGTCAGTGAAATGTGAGCTTTGGTGGCGTCGGAGAATTTTTGCAGATTTGAACTCTGTCCTTTAAAGAAAATTACGCTCTAAGCGCCTTCTCATGCTCTGAAATTTGTTCTCCTCTGCGCTCACTATCACTATATCAGTGACTATGAACCATGGTGGTTTCCACCGCCTGTAACCCTGCAAAAAACACACAAACTCGTTAAGAAACCCGTGCATGGGGTCGAATGTTGTGGAGGAATGTGAGAATGTCAGCACAGCATGGTGAAAATGGTGGATGCGAATGGAAAATGGTGGGATAATGCAGGATGATGGTGAAAGATGCAGCGAAACAGTGGGAAAATGGTCTGGTGAAAGTTTGGTGGGATGCAACAAATTTTAATGCAAACTTTAAAATTTGACCTTTGAATGAAATACAAAGGGACCAGATGAAAATGTGATGAAAACACATGAAATGGGTTGATACAGTGGGTCCCGGCCGCGGGTGGAGGGAGATTAGATATGGGTCATTAGATCGAACGGAATGGACGGTTACGATCAAATCGGAGGGAGAGTGATAGGAGGGTTAAACTCCCATGAGCGATGGAGCGATTGGCTTATGGCCGTTGGATTTTATGTGAGATCGATGGCGGAGATTACGTCGGAGGATCGCAATTGCAAAGGGTGGAGGGTGGCATCATTTGAAAGTTGCGATTGTGATTGGAGCAAGGATGAGCAGGCCATCAGATCTTTAATAAGATCAACGGTGGAAAACACTCCGGAGATCCACAGAACAAAGCGTCATCGCGTCGGAGTTTTTGTCTTATCACAGGAATGCGCTCCGACCGCTTATCCGATTGCGATATGCGCCTTATGCTTCAGCGCCTGGTCTTGGTGCTGGGTTACGTGGGGAAGTGGTTTCGGGGCTGGGCCGAAGGGTGTTAGCCTGTAATATGTTAGAAAAAATGGGTTTTTTTTTTTAGCCCGGAAACAAAGTTTTAAGGCTAACATTAGGCTTTCAGTGGAGGGAAAAAGGGAATAAAAATCAAATGAAAGGATTTCACTTGGTTTTTAAAGGGGAATTGGGTGGTTTAGGAGATTTAGGAAGGGATTTTAGGAGTCAAAGGGAAAACTTCGAAAATGGGCAAAAGGGTTAAAATGGGAAATTCTGCAGGGATACAAGGGAAAATGAAGGCCTTTCTGAGCACAATTTTTTTACATTCAGTGAGGCTTTTTGGATGGAAATAGCAGCGAGGATCCTTTTAAAGGCAATGGACACATAGAGGCTTCAAGGATGAGATATTTTCCTGGGAAATGTATCTCTTGAAGGCTCATAAAACAATTTAGCCACCTGTTTTCTTGACAAAAATTTCATAGGTGGCTAACACTCCTCACCGTTTTTTCAACTGCCTCCCTTTTAATCTCTGCAAGAAATCTCCGCCGTTGGATGGTTTCATCCAACGGCCGCGACCTAACCGCAACCTCTAAAGCAGTTAAACCAAAAAAAACGCATTATTTCCTTAATATTTCTTTGTTTGTGCAGGTTTTAAAGGTTTTAAAGGTTTTTCAAATGTTTTGAAGGAAAAATTAAAGGTCGGGGATGACGATCCCCCAGGCCTTTATTCATCAAAAAATATTATTCCCCAGGGTTCCATATCATTTTTTATTGGTGCTTCATGAGCGCTGACGCCACTATAAAGCCCCTGTAGCACCTACACATCAACAAGACACAGTAAAGCTTAAATAAACAGAGAGTATCAATGTTAAAGATCCAGTCAAACCAGAGATGAAGAATTAAAAATGGTTTACACAGTTTGGGTGGATTACGGCTAAAAATCGACAATTAAAAGCATAATCCACTAAATTAAACACATTTAAAGAACAGAAGACAAGATTTAGGCCTGATTATGCCTAACACACAGATCAGAAGCCAATTAGTCATGTTTAGGTCAAAACAATAATATCTAACAGTCCGAAAAAGCCTCCACTGCCACATCAGAGGCTAATTGAATCCTCTCAGCTACCAGAAGCCACCTGTAGCCTCAAATCATTCAACAGAGGCCGAGTTATTACCAAAACAGAGGATCTTAACATAAATACAGTTCAACAGTTATTTCGAGCCAAAGAGACTTATTGCAAAATATCAGCAGAGTTATTACAAAGATGACACAGAGCCTTAAAGTCAATAAATCTTCCCAGCGAGCTTAATACTTAATGTAAAACAATTAATATAGAGGAAATATCTGTAATCTTATCCATTGAGCCCCTCAAAGGCCAAGAAGTATTAAACTGTATTAATTGAACCCATAGATATTTTCTCTCTTCGACCTCCTCATTTTCCTATAAAATCTTCTTGAGGAGCTCATTGTAAAGGGTTGGTTGCAGAACTTTGAAATATACTTGTGCTCGAAACTTCTACATGTAAATAGTTTTCAAAGGCTCCTGAAGCTCTGTTTGTAATCAAATAAGTTAGGCTGAGAAGTGAAGATGATTTCTGAACTGAAACATTGGACTTGAAGAATGTAACTGGATTGACATCAATATACAAGCTAATTCTTGGGATCCTGGTCTATATCACTGGTGAAGTGCTTCTTTCTGTGTTATTGTTTTTTCTTTCATGTATGCCATTTTTTTCATTATTCTCTGATAAACAACAGCAAGCATAGAGTTAGGATTTACTGTTTACAGTACCCTTCTCTGACTGATAAGCTTTATCTTAATGTTTTCCTTCAAATCGTGTATTTAAGAATGATTTAATACAGTTCAAGAAGTTAGGAATGCTGGCGTTCCCTCGTCCCTCTATTTACTTTAAACATTGTTCTTGAATGTTATTTTCATTATTTGCTTAGTAAAGTTAGACTAGAAAAGTGATGGTGTGCCATGTTTTCTAGCTTCTTTCTCCAAAGGTAGTTCTAAAAGTTTCCCTACGAGTATGTTGAAAGTAGTTTAGATTTAAAAGTATCTTATTTGATCTTAGGCTGCACTTTTTTTTCCTTATCTGTTTTCATCCCTTTTGAAAGTAATTATGTCGATTACTGGATTGTTTGTCTGTTGAGTTAGATTTTATAAAAACTTGTCCAAAGAATTCTATGGTTAGCCCTGTCCTTTGGTCAGTTTTAAACAGTTACTTAAAAGGCTTTTCTTGTTTGGACAGACTGATAAATCCTAGTTGAAATTATTGTCTGTTTCCACCCCTTCAACACTTCTATTGTTCCATTCCATCATTTAATCTCAAATATCTTGTGATATAGATGGCTTGCCCCTTGGACCACTCTTGAAATTGTTGCGCAATTAAACCCTTTTATGAATCCATAGCCCAATGGACTAAAAACTAGCGTTATATCTATCTTATCAGCCAAACCTTGTTCTGCTTGCTTGCAACTTCACACCTTTGAAACTCTTTCATTTTAGGACTTTCCACTCAACTAAAAATAATGCTCAACCATCCAAAACAAAACAAAACCCTTGTTCTTAATAACTAGCCTAATATCATACCTGAAAGCCTTAAAGATAAATCAATCTTTTCACTTATTAGAGAGATCCCTCTCTGGATTCAGGAGGGATAGATCCTAGAATCCCAAAGTGGTTCAAGTGTTCTCTCTGCAATTTGTATTTGCCAATATTGCAAATTACAGGGAACTAACATTTCTGGCGACTCCGCTATGGAGTTCTGAGTTATTTTCGTGTTATATACTCTTAGGATATCAGAAATCCATTTGTTTCAAGAATTTTTGGTGTGTTAGCGAGTTGAGCCACCAGAACTAACATTTCTGGCGACTCCACTGGGGAATTCTGATTTAATGAGATTCTAAGTACACCTTAAAGACTCTAGAAAGCCCTTGACTCAAGAACATTTGGTATATTAGCCAATTGAGCCACCAGGCATAACATTTCTGGTGACTCCACTTGGGAAGTTTTCTGAGGTCATAGTTGCTTAGCAAGCTTTTATAGACTCATTCGTCTTCCAAACAACCATAAAAACTCAGGAAAAACCCAAAACATTTTAGATTGGTACATGGTGGTGGACCATAAAAACATTTTACCTCCAAAAGAGATAAAAACTTCCACCTGGCGACTCCACACTCTAAAAATCCCAAAAGACCAAATAACTCCACTGGTAGAAGACCTTGAACTGATTGAACAGACATAGTGACCTCTTTTTCTGATTTACAAACATGGATTTAGATATAGACCCAGAAGACAAACATGTGGTCATGATGGAAAAATTGATGTACATGCTTGGAAGGAGAGTGGATAGGATTATGGCTAATCTAAACATTGGTGATCCAAAGCAACATATGCCTTTCCTTGAGCAAAAAAAAAAATCTACCACTGCAAAGCATGTATGATGATCAATATTATAGAGAAAATAATCAATAAAAATTTCTAATCACGATGGAAAAGATGATGTACATACTTGGAAAGAGAATGGATAGGTTGATGGCTAATATGAATATCGATGATCTAGAGAAAACTATGCTTTTCCCTCATCAAACACAAGCCCAATCACCTCTAGGCCAAGACAGTGACCAAGATATGTATTATGATCAACACTTTATAGAAGATGATGAGCAAGCTTACAAATAAAGCAATAAAGGTTATCAAGAAATTTTTGATTGCCTTCCTATGTCTTGTACTATGCTGATAAGAGATCTTCATAATCAAGTTGCAAATGCTAATAGTGAGCAGTACTTTGAGGAAACAACTAGCCATTTGGAAAACACAAAACCTGAAATTGAGGAGACACCAACACATATAGAAACCCTTCCTTTGTGTTGTAACTCAGTTTAGATTATACAAGAAGAGTGGCATCCTGATAATGTAGAAGAAACAACTCATGAACCTTGTTTTCAAATTGAGCATCATAACAATCATGAGGAGTCCCTTAGAACACAAGAAGATCAGGAAAAAATAGAAAATCCTCAAAGTCTCCCTGCAAGCACAAGTCAATATCCCTTAGAAGAGGTTCAAGAAAGCATCCAGCCTCAAAATCAGCCTTTACAAGAGACAGAGAACTGATGTGCTTCTGTTCAAAGGAACATAGAAAAATCTTCCCCTTTGATAGAAAAAGAGATAGATCAGAATATTAATAAATAGTCAATCTCTGAAACTTACTGCAAAACAAATACTCTTGCTCAGTCACATAAAGAACTTTGTTGTAAAGATGCAGAAAGTTCTGTTGTTGGTCATGAGAAAGAGGATAGCTCTTTTTCTGTTTATACTGAAAGAAAAATATCTCCTTTGATAGAAGAACAAATTGATCAAATACTAAGCAAGCAGCTACCCTCCAAACCATCATCTCAACTAGACAATCATGAACATGGTGCCTATTCCATAGAACAATTCAATGGCACTCAAGACAAAGAGGATAGTAAAGAAATTAATGATAAAACTGAAACTAGTCCTCGTTGGAATATGAATTTTGATGGGTCATATACTAAAACTAATGCAGGTGCAGGAATATGGCTTTATAATACTGGAAACAATCATTCTGAAGCCCATTCATATAAATTGAGTTTTCAATGCACAACCGACATAGTAGAGTATGAGGCACTCCTCTTAGGGCTACATTTGTTGAAGAAATTAGGAGCCCAAAAGATAACAGTTCATGGAAATGCAGAATTGGTAATCAAGCAAGTGAAAGAAGAATGCATGGTTAAACATCCTAGACTTAGAGCCTATAAGGATGATGCCATAGATTTATTAAAATCTTTTAAAGATATCCAACTTATCCTTGTTCCTAAAGACCAAAACAGTTTTGCTAGTGGATTAGCCCTTGTGGCTAGTACATGTCTGAGACCTTGGGAGAGAAAATAATATACGATTCAAGAAAAATTCAGACCAACTGTCCCAAACAATAAAAGATACAGGAAAAACTTTGAGGGGGGAAAACAAATAGGAGACTATCCTACTGAGGATATACCATCTTTTCGAGAAGAAGCTTCTCCCATCACTGATATCAATCTGCCATTCAAAAAACCTGAATTTATATCAGAGGTAAGCATAGATTTAGAGAAAGAAGAAATTTCACTGCTTGCTATTTTGCAGGTTAAGGATGATGATACTTCCAAGCCACATACTGACAACGTAGTCCTCAAATCTGAAGTCTTGGAAACAGACAATGTACCAAACATGGAGAGCCAAAAAGAAGATAACCTTCATCTTTTCTTTATTGATCCTTTGGAAGAGTGTGTGGAACTCCCAACTGGCTCAAATTATCGAGCACGGATCCTTTGCAAGAGTCAAAGACATGAAGAGTTGTCACCTTCTGTGATAGTCTTAGTTTTGAAGATTAATCTTCAAAATGTACTATGGTTACTTCTGACTAGTAGCAAATTTCTCTACTCTTCTTTATCACTACTAAATTGGCTACATTAGCACTATTGTACGATATAGAGATGTAAATACTCCAAGATAGAATAGGTTAGATAGAAATGTCAATAAAGCTCAGTTTTGATAAATTAGATAGTTGTTGATTTTTGTCTCCGAAGAAAAAACAAAAATACAAAAACAATAGAAAGAGAAAAGAGGGCAGATTGTAAAAACAATAAAGGTACAACCCCATACCAAAAAAAGAGAAACAAAATCTGAAAGTGTGCAAGCTTAAAATGCCACTCCTAAGAACACACTTCTAATTAGTCATACAGCCTAATCATGACTAATTAGTTTTAAATTGACTGTTGATAGGTTAGTGAATCAGATTTTCCAAACAGCTTAATCTTGGCTTATCAGTTAGGTAGATTAGGATAGAAAGTAAAGGTTCAAACAAGCTCAAAATCTGAACCTAAGATTCCAAAAGAAGAATGACTCCAACCTGTTTAAATCATGAGTCAAAGATAGAAGCAAACTGGTTCTGATATGCTCAAAATATGAACCAGATAACAAGGAAAAAACAGCTCGAATAAACTCAAAAACAGAGCTGAAGAAAACAGAAGGATGTGCTGAAAATTTTTAGATCTTAAGCCTTCCCCATTTTGATTTAAATTTTCTACAAAATAATTATCTATGTGCAGATTGTTTTTATGCCATAGATCAGCAAAAATTTAGACTGTTCAATCCTGACTTGTATGCTTTTAAATTTTTGTTTTAGAAATTAGTGAATAAAATCTGTTAGACTGTTTAATCCTAACAGATAGTAGATTAGGTAGAGAAGCTTATGAACTCAACTGCTTAATCTGATTTCATGGAGAAATAAGAAGTAGACTTAGATTAGTTTTTTTGCTTTCAAAAGAATAAAATGTTTGTAAAATAGTTTGCCAATCCAAGTGCACTCTGAAAGAAGAAAAAATTTTAGGTCAGTAGGATTGGGTAGGTAGAAAACTTGATTTGATAATATTCCATTGTCTTTCATGGCTGCTAAACATTTTTAGAGCAAAAGAAGATCATCCAAGTGAAGAAAGATGCAGCCCAATGGATGAGGCACCGATCAGCCCCCCAGAGAATACAAGTCTGAAGTTCTTGATGCCTTCAATAAGGCACCATCCCCATGTGGAGCCACTGTTAGCCACCTATAAAAATTTTCATATCAAATGGTGGCTAAATAATTTTTGAAGCCTTCAAGAAACAATTTTTATTGCCAAAATTGTTATCTCTTGAAGTCTTATGAAGATATCTTATCCTCTGATTAATATTCACTATTTTTTCCCTCTTAAATTCTAAAAATCTGTTGTTTTCATGATGAAAAGACTGCTGCAAAAAACCCCAATTTTCCCTCATTTTACCCCTCCTTTCACTCAAAATTAACCTCCATTTTATCCCCTTTTCCCTAATAAAATTCCTCTATTTTCCATTACTTCCCCTCTTCCCTTCATGAAAACCCCTTTATAAGGTTTAAGAATCCTTTTTAAACCTTACCGAAACCCCCAAATCCATTAAAAATCCTTGAAAAAATCATAAAAATGGGCATTTTGCATTATAGGCCTAAGCCCCTTTGGGCTAAGCCCTAAACCACTTCCTCACCATATACCCTGGTGCTAGAACCAAGCGCTAATAGTCCCGAGCACTTATCGCATCGGAAACTTTCAATGGGCACAAGTCTTTTGTTTTATAAAACCCCCGATGTCGATTGGCCCCTTTTATATAAAGCCTCGATCCTTTGTTTCCATTGTAGAATCAAGATCCCGCAATCGGGCGCTAAAACACAAAAAGACTTGGCCAAAAACCAAATTCCCCTTTTTATTTTGTTAAAACCCACTTTTCCTATGTTTTATATGAAAACCTGCCAGTTCAATGTTTTAAATGAAAAGGACTGTTGATCTAAAGCCGACCGACGATCAATGAAATCTCGCATCAGAGATTTTCGTCGGGCGCATTTGAAAGACCCTCACCTTTGTTCCGATGCCGATTGGCCTTTTTTTCTATATAAACCCCGGTCCCTTTAGCTTTTTCATATATCCAAAGGCCCCGCAATCGGGCACTAAACCTTAAATAAAACCATCCCCGATGCATTTTTTCCTTTGTATTTCATAAAAATTCCATTTTTTATGTTTTAAACGTGACCCGCCGCTCATTGGTCGGAGCCCTTCCCGACCGTTGATCTTAAGCCAATCAACGGCCTTCAAAATCTCGCATCAGAGATTTCCATAGGGTGCGTTGTAATATTTTATTTTCCCCCTCCAATTGACCTCTCCCGATGGATCCTCAGCCGTTAGATCTACCCGCCAGATCTCATCCGACGACCCTTATCGCTCCATCCCTAAGCCTTTCCCTCCGCTTGTGACCTCCCCCGACTCATTCTCCACCATTGATCTGGCCCTCAAATCAGCGGTCCACATCTAATCGCATCGGAGCCTTTTATCCCTTGCCCCCGCCGATTGCAGACCTCCGATTGCATCTAGGTCGTCCATACACCCAGATCTGACAGTCCAGATCAAGCCCGCAAACTTTGTTAAAAATATGAAGCCCCGCTTTATAATGTTTTTTCGGCCAATCTCCGCCGTTGATCTCTACAAATCAATGGCCCACACTGACCCTTTCTCTGCCTCGTATATTATTTCATTAGCCCCAAAGATTAATCTTGACCGTCCATATTGAAGATCCAACGGCCCAGATTCATCCCGGTAGGCCCAACTCCATTGGGTCCTACCCTTCTCCAGATCAGATCTCCACCGTTCATACTTGTAATCGAACGGTCCAGATTAAAACTGCCCCACCTGCTACCGCCCGTGCATCTTATTGACATTGCGCTCTCTCACATCCGTCTGATTTGAGACCCCAGATCTAACGGTTGACGAGCATTTTTACGTAAATTTATGCCCAAACGATAATTTTTCAAATTCACGCGATATGGGCGGTTTTGAAATGCCACGTGTCGGCCTCTGACGTATATCACGTTCAAAAATCTAAAACCGCTTTCCTCCCCTTTTGCTGCGCGAAAACAGCTATTTCGTTATCCGAAACCGCTTTCCCCATTTTCTATTATGTTTCATCGCATTCATTCCCCATCATTGATCTCTGCAGATCAACAGCTCACATTCAATCCAGCCCTTACATTATCGCCCTCCGCCATTCACCAAGGGATTTCTTAAAGCAATCTCAGTCGTTGATCTCTGTTGACCAATCTAATCCGACAGCCTAAAATCCTCCAAGAAACCCCAAATTGCCTCTTTTCCTTTTTCGTTGTCGATTAAGGTTTATCCCATTTTTCTTCTCATTTTCATCTATTTTCTTATAAAGTTGCCCCCCCCCCTGCTTTATCGAACTCGGATCATTCTCCACCGTTGATCTCCTAGGCCAATCTCATCCGACGGCCCAGGTTATTTCCAAAACCCCAATTTCGATCTTAAACCTTTTATCCTCCGCCAAAGGATTTTTCACCTTTTTTCTTACATTTTCTTCCATTCCGCAAATATATGACCCCTTTGCATTATACTATCCCGATTAATCCCAACCGTCGATCTTTACAATATCGATGGCCTGGACTTAATCTCCTCACCGTTTTTTCAACCTCCTCCCTTTTAATCTCTGCAATCAATCTCCACCGTTGGATGGTTTCATCCAACGGCCACGACCTAACCGCAACCTCTAAAGAAGTTAAACCAAAAAATACGCAGGATTTCCTTAATATTTCTTTGTTTGTGTAGGTTTTAAAGGTTTTTCAAATGTTTTGAAGGAAAAATTAAAGGTCGGGGATGACGATCCCCCAGGCCTTTTTTCATCAAAGAATATTATTCCCCAGGGTTCCATATCACGTTTTATTGGTGCTTCATGAGCACTGACGCCACTATAAAGCCCCTGTAGCACCTGCACATCAACAAGACACAGTAAAGCTTAAATAAACAGAGAGTATCAGTGTTAAAGATTCAGTCAAACTAAGAAATAAAAATGGTTTACACAGTTTGGGTGGATTACGGCTAAAAATCGACAATTAAAAGCATAATCCACTAAATTAAACATAGTTAAAGAACAGAAGACAAAATTTAGGCCTAATTATGCTCAACACACAGATCAGAAGCCAATTAGTCGTGTTTAGGTCAAAACAATAATATCTAACAGTCCGAAAAAGCCTCCACTGCCACATCAGAGGCTAATTGAATCCTCTCAACTACCAGAAGCCACCTGTAGCCTCAAAGCATTCAACAGAGGCCGAGTTATTACCATAATAGAGGATCTTAACATAAAGACAGCTCAACAGTTATTTCGAGCCAAAGATACTTATTGCAAAATATCAGCAGAGTTATTACAAAGATGACACAGAGCCTTAAAGTCAATAAATCTTCCCAGCGAGCTTAATACTTAATGTAAAACAATTAATATAGAGGAAATATCTATAATATTCTCCATTGAGCCCCTCAAAGGCCGAGAAGCATTAAACTGTATTAATTGAACCCATAGATCTTTTCTCTCTTCGACCTCCTCATTTTCCTATAAAATCTTCTTGAGGAGCTCATTGTAAAGGGTTGGTTGCAGAACTTTGAAATATACTTGTGCTCGAACTTATACATGTAAATAGTGTTCAGATGCTCTTGAAGCTCTATTTGTAATCAAATAAGTTAGGCTGAGAAGTGAAGATGATTGTTGAACTGAAACATTGGACTTGAAGAATGTAACTGGATTGACATCAATATACAAGCTAATTCTTGGGATCCTGGTCTATATCACTGGTGAAGTTCTTCTTTCTGTGTTATTGTTTTTTCGTTCATGTATGCCATTTTGTTCATTATTCTCTGATAAAGAACAGCAAGCATAGAGTTAGGATTTACTGTTTACAGTACCCTTCTCTAACTGATAAGCTTTATCTCAATGTTTTCCTCCAAATCGTGTATTTAAGAATGATTTAATACAGTTCACGAAGTTAGGAATGCTGGTGTTCCATCGTCCTACTATTTACTTTAAACATTGTTCTTGAATGTTATTTTAATTATTTTCTTAGTAAAGTTAGACTAGAAAAGTGATAGTGTGCCCTGTTTTCTAGCTTCTTTCTCCAAAGGTAGTTCTGAAAGTTTCCCTAAGAGTATCCTGAAAGCAGTTTAGATTTAAAAGTATCTTATATGATCTTAGGCTACACTTTCTTTTCCTTATCTGTTTTCATCCCTTCTTAAATTAATTATGTGGATTACTGGATTGTTTGTCTATTGAGTTAGATTTTATACAAAATTTTCCAAACTAGTCTATGGTTAGCCCTGTCCTTTGGTCAGTTTTAAACAGTTACTTAAAAGGCTTTTCTTGTTTGGATAGACTGATAAATCCTAGTTGAAATTATTGTCTGTTTCCACCCCTTCAACACTTCTATTGTTCTATTCCATCATTTAATCTCAAAGATCTTGTGATATAGATGACTTGCCCCTTGGACCACTCTTGAAATTGTTGTGCAATTAAACCCTTTTATGAATCCATAGCCCAATGGACTAAAAACCAGCGTTATATCTATCCTATTAGCCAAACCTTGTTCTGCTTGCTTGCAACTTCACACCTTTGAAACTCTTTCATTTTATGACTTTCCACTCAACTAAAAATCATGCTCAACCATCCAAAACAAAACAAAACCCTTGTTCCTAATAACTAGCCTAATATCATACCTAAAATCCTTAAACATAAATCACTCTTTGCACTTATTAGAGAGATCCCTCTCTGGATTCAGGAGGGCTAGATCCTAGAATCCCAAAGTGGTTCAAGTGTTCTCTTTGCAGTTTGTATTTTCCAATCTTGCAAATTATAGGGAACTAACAGAGAGAACATGAACTTCCCCTAAATCTATATCCTTTAATTTTATGCGACATACCTCATTTTGAACCTTACGTTGGATATTGGTTCTTTTGCATTTATCTTCCTTGTGTATAAACTGCGAACATACCTGGTCCCACTATGAAAATTTCAAACAATGTTTCTCACCTATCCCACTCTTGGAAATGACGAGATGGTATCTACTACTCCTAGGCTAACCATGCCACTGGAACTTCTTTACCGTTTGGGAGATTTTCCCCCTTTGTAATTCTTCCTCTAGCACCTAATCTGTAGGTTTTACTACATCCCCCAACATTGGTCTCTTTCTCGACATCATTCCTTGCTTGTCCTATAAACATTCAACTCACTTACTGCATACTTATTTTTATCTTTGTCACTCATTGCACCCCTTGTCCTTTCTCTACTTCAATCCATCCCCTATTTAGCCCTTCATTTCCCCACGTCACATGGAGCTTTAGTTGCTCATAATATTTGACTCCAATGACATTATTACCTTTTCACACAAAATTTTAATCCAAGATGATTTTTTCCTAAGATATCTACCTTTTGGTACCTTGAAGAAGTATTTTTTGGCTACACTGAAATATTTGGTGGACCCTATTCCAAATTCTACCATGTATCTTTTTAGCATTCTATTCAACCAAAATCAATGGCTCTAGAAACATAATTACTTACAGTATTTACTTGTCACAACAACTCTAATGACTATCTATAAGGTCTTGGATAGGCCTTTATTCCTCGTTGCTCATATTGATGTTTGAGCACTCCCACAAGATGATTGGGAACTCTACAAACAAGATTTCATGGAAATTAGAAAATAGATATCCCCACAACCAATATTTTAGAGTTATATGCAAGTTCCCAGTTTGCTTTACCACGAACTCATATCATTTCTAGTCCAACCATTATTGAATCTCTTCTTTGGTTGGCCTCTACATACCCTTTTCTACCACAAATATTCAAGGTCCCAGAAATGGAACCATTTTTTGGTGCATCAAGAAAATGATCCAGTGTTTAGGAATTTTCCAACAAAACCCCCATAAATACTAGCATTATCAACATCTTCTAGTAGACAAGGTCTCACTTGAGGTATGCTGATGAGTTTGTAGAACCTTTGAAGGTTGTTCAAGGTGACAAGGGAATAGAAAACAACTTGGTCTCCAATTAATTCAACCTAGGCTAGCGTAGTTGCCATATATTGTAGACAATCCCATTGAACCAACATACATTAAAAAACCCTTACTACACACATTAAAATAAGCCTATTAATTCTAACAAATATTGGTCTCATATGATATATATTTTTACATAAATATCCTTTCCCGACAGGCCTTCATCATATATGCACATAACTAACTTCAACATATAAATAACAAAGGAATAGGGTTCATGGATCCATAAAATTTCCACTCCACCCACCCCCTGGACCCCTCACGATGATAGTTATATGTGGTGGAAAAGATTCCCCCCTCCCACCCATTAGGAACTAGGGTCCAAACACATCTAATTATGCAAATAATATAACAAATACCCAACATTCTCCACTTGTTTCTTTCTTCGTATACAGGGGGTCATAAGAGTACATAATCAAAAATCCATGACAGTAATACCCATTTTTTCTCTACACCAAGAGAACCTCTTATTGCTCATAGGTTTTGTCAATGAATTTACAACTTTCTTCAAAGTTTCCAATTTTTCTAACAACACCTTCTTGCCTTCAATCATATCTCCCGCAAAGTGCTATTGAACATCAATATGTTTTGTCTTTGAATGATAACCAAGCCTCTTTGTTATGAATATTTCACTTTGACTATCATAATATATCCTTACATTTTGTTGTATCAACCTAATACCTAAAAACAATCTTTGGAACCATACAAATTCCTTGCTTACTTGAGTGGCTTCCATGTATTCAATTTTTTTAGTTGAGATTCCCACTTGTATATCCTCTACAATATAGGTCTCTAGTGCAATTTGCATCAATAAATCCATGTATATCCAACACTTTTTCTAATCCTAGTCTTTCTTGGTAGCCCAATCCATATCCATTAGTTCCACATAAATACATTAAACCCCTCTTAAATATTTTTCAATGGTCCTTCATTGTTTTTGACATATACCTACTCAATATTCCTACTACATGTGTATTTTCAGGTCTGGTACCGATAATTTCATACATCAAACTTCTAACCCCACTGGCATATGAAACACCAAACATGTGCTCTTCCTCTTCCCGTGTCTTGGGAAACTGAGATGTAGATAGCTTTACACCTATAGGAATTGGACCTTTACCAGTTTACTTTCCTACATATTAATACTTTGCAATATTTTTTCAACATAGTTCCTTTTATTTAACCAGAGTTTCCTCTTTTCCTAATCTCTTTTAATTTCCATGCCCAAAACGAAATTTGCAACATCGAGATCCTTCGTGTCAAATTTAGAAGACAATTCAGTTTTCACATCATGGATAATTTCGCTATCATTTTCAATTAGCGCCATATCATCCACATATGATACCAAAAAAATAAGATGATCACCAACTAATTTAAAATATACATAATGATTTTCTTTGCTCCTTGTGAACCCAAGTCCTAATATATATGTATCAAAAATTTTATACCACATCCTTGGCCATTGCTTTAACCCATACAATAAATTTTTCAACCTTCATACCAGCTCTTTATTTCCTTTAAATAAAAAATCCTTTTGGTTTCTTTAGTTATATATCTTCTTTTATATCCATGTGTAGGAATGTTGTGTTCACATCCATCTATTATACCTCAAAATCAAAAGTTGCAGCAACAAATAAAATAAATCCAATAGAAAGAAACTTGGCAATAGGAGAAAAAATATCACCAAATTCGATTCCTCGAACCTAGGAATAACTTTTTTTCTACTAATTGAGCTTTATATTCCTCCACTTTTCCTTTTGCATTCAACTTCTTCTTAAACACCCATTTTCTTCTAATGGGTTTTCTTATAGCTAGCAACTCCACTAGATCCCAAGCCTCATTCTTGTCAAAGACCACCATTTCTTCATCCATGGCATTTTTCCATGGTTTTCCATCCTTTGAATCCACTACCTCTGTAACAGTCCTAGGATCATCATCAATAATAAATAAAGAAAAACTTGAACAGAAATTAGGTGGAGTATAGCTTTATGGCTACCTTCTTTCCCAAACCATTCTCCTCTATATCGAAGTTAATGGTTCTTCATTTTTTTATATTTGTTCTTCTATACAGTCTAATTCATCATCATTCATTTCAAACTCTATCTTCTCTAGTTCCTTCTCCCTTTGTAGGACATCATATTTTATAACATCTTTCACTTCTCTAAATATAACATCTCAACTATAAAAAATTTCTTATTTTATGGGTTTCAAACCATCTTTATAACCAATAAAAAAAGCACTTTTCAGATTTATTGTCCAACTTAGTTCTATTTTCATTTGGAACATGTATATATGCATCACAACCAAATACCCTGACATGTTTCGAGAGATAGTTTATTACTATTTCATACCTTGTGTGGAACCTTATTATCCAATGCTAATGAGGGTGATCTATTTACTAGGTAATGTGCAATATTCACTACCTCTACCCAAAATTCTTATCCTAACTTGGCACCACTAAGAAAGCATTTTCTCTTTTCATTGGTGTCATGTTCATCCTTTCTAAAACTCCATTATGTTAATGTGCATATGGAGTATTATTTTTTCGTGTTATACCACACTTCATACAGAACTCTTAAAATTCCTTCATATACAATTCTCCACCATTATTTGTCCTCAAGCCTTTATTTTCTTCATTATTTCCACCAGAGCCTTAAACTCTTTAAATATGTCAAGGACGTTATATTTCTTTCTAAGGAAATATATTGATGTAGACGTGCTGCAATATGTCAGAATAATGCTGCGAAATGTGAGTTCTAAGACTTAATACATACATACATTACGAATCAACATCGGTGTTTTAAACCTTCATATGCCCAAACCAATACATACATACTTTGCGCGATCAAAATCAGTGTTTTAAACCCTTCATATGCCCAAACCAATACATACATACTTTATGCTATCAACATCGATGTTTTCATCTAATATGCTATCAACATCGATGTTTTCATCTGTTCATTGAATTTCAAGTTTTATTAGCTAGTTGTATTCTAGTTCTGTTAAATTCGACTTAAAGGCCTTCATTATTTACAAACTGCTCTTGTTCTTAGTCTCTTCTAACACATTATTATCATATGGACAAGAATTAGTAATATCATTTTGAGGTCTTGATTGTTTTGCAATTTCTCATAATTTTACAAACAACCTTTTTCCAAAGCTATTCCAAGAGATCTCTAACCCTTGAATGAGGCTTAATAGTAACATTTTGAGTTGCAGAATGGGTTGATTTTAGTGTCATAAGTTAAATTAGCATAGAGTTCCTTACTATGTTGCAGATAGTCTTTTCTCAACGTGTTCCAACAAATTTCTAACTATGGATGAGATTTTCTTTGTGATATTGTAAGTTGTTGTTTACTTAAAAGAACCTCATTGCATCAAACTTATCCTTTTCTCAAGTTGTTCCAACATACCTCTAATGAAATGAATTGGACTGAGTTAATGTTATGAGTTACTTTCCTTGTCAAGCTTTGCAATTGGTGAATTAGCATTTCTTATTCTTAGGTGCCATACATAGTTTAGAGTAGATTTTGCTCTGTTTTAGTGTGACCAATAACTTCTCTTTGCCAACAATTTAGCTCTTTTCCTCTTAGCACAAAAACACAAAACCAAAAACACTAGAAAAACACTAAACACAATGAAGTAGGAAGAAGATACCTAGGCACATATAGTGCACTTCACTTCAATAGTTTACTAGCCCTGGTTGACAATTTATGACATCAATTTAGGAACACTAAGTTGAGCAGACATTTTGGCGCTGTTTCCGGGGAAGTGTAACTAGGTAGCCTTGTTTCTTACCTCCCAAAAACAATGATATGCATAGAGAAAGAGACTCAAGGGGTAGATTCATAAGAAGCAGAAGCTCGATTCCTAGAACACCACTTGTTTCACCAAGACCAAGAGGTAGCACACCTCCAACTCAAACCCACATCCCACACTTTACTGATCATAGACTTCCAGAAGACTTAAGATCAGATATTCCATTAGAAATACCTTCCACTTCATCCACTGAACCTGTCCTAGAAGAAGATTCAAGAACCCCTGCTAGAGACATAAACTTTTCCACTTCCACAGGAGAATCAACCATGGCAGAAGAAGGGGGAGGAGGAGTCTTTAATGGAGAACATGCACTATTTGGAGGGGGTAGAGGTAGAGGTAGAGGAGAAGGAGGTAGAGGTGCAGAAGGAGGTAGAGGAAGAGGTAGAAGAGAAATGGGAAGCTCTTTTGGGTTTCCTATAGTATATGAAGAAACCAATGCAACTATTAAAAACATTTCACCCTCTGTCCTTCCAAACTTTTATGGACTCAAAAGTGAAGATCCTGAAACCTTTTTATTCGAATTTGAAGTCCTATGTAGAACCTATGATTACTTACAAGATGCCCAAAAACTTAAATTGTTCCCTTCAACATTGAAAGGAGCAGCATTAAAATGGTTTATGAATTTGGTCAACAATTCTATTAGGACATGGGAAGACATGAAACATGCATTTCTAGAGAGGTATTTGGATTACTGTATGCCAGTCAACCATAAGGAGGAAGTGTTTAAAATGCTACAAAAAGAGGATGAAAATCTGGAAGATTTGTTAGAGAGGTTCAATTACAACATCAAAAGAGCAAAAATGGAAAACTTAGATCAAGATACTTTGAAAGCTCTCTTGTTGAAGACAATTAGGGATGAATGGTTAGATATCCTTCATATGATGGGAAAAGGGGATATATCTCAGCTCACATTACCTGAAATAGCTTAATTATGTATCAACCTTTCAAGAGGGAGATCTAAAACTGTAAAAGGACCAAGAGACCCTACTCTTGCAAGGGAAAGTAAGTCTGCTTCTGGGACAGTAAGTAGGGCAGAAATAGGACATATGCTTAATGAATTCAAATCTGACATTTTAGGGAGTCTTAGTGAGCAAATAGGCACCCTTAAGTTACAAAACAAGAAAAAAGTTGAATCTGATGCCTTAGCAATCTTTTGTCCCAAATGTAGAAAGAAGCATGCCTTGAGAGAGTGCCCTTTGGATGCAAAAGTAGTAGAGACTTGTGTAATTTGTTCAGAAAAATATGAGACCAAGAGTTTTCCTTCACTTCCTGGTCTTAAAGCTGTCTTTCAAGAATAAATCCCTACAAATTCCACAGAATCTCTCAATTTTGTCTCTAGAAGGCCTTGGCAAGAACCTCAAACACAAGGATTCCATGATCAGCTGTATAATCAACCCCCACCAAATTGGAATTCTTGGCAGCAACCTTGGCCCCAATTTCAAAATCAATCTCAAAATTAGGCACAAGGAGCACAAAATCCCTATGGAATATACTCTCAGTACTATCAATATCCACCATCCTATCCACCATATCCACATTTCCCTCCTCAGCAAAATCCTCAACAAAATCCTCAAAATCCACAACATCAAAATCAACCATTTCCATTACCATTTCCTTAGAAAACAAATCAGTTACCTGCCCATCCCATACCAAACCCCAACAATAAAAATCCTCAGAACACATACATGATAGAAGGCCAACAGTTTCCAACCTATTTGATTACTCCTTTAGACCTTAATGATGTTCAACTTAGGTCTGGAAGAATACTTGAAAAGAAGAAACCTTCTGTAATCATACAAGAGAAAAACAAATCTGAGGAAGATTCTCTACGGGTAGATAAAAGTCTTGAAGAGAGCACACCTTTTCAAGACCCAAATATTGAAAAATCAAAACAAAAAGAACCAATAATTTCAACTCCTATATTAGAGCAGCCATCAACATCTACCTCTACACCTCCCTTTCCAGAAAGATTACAAATTGATAGGGTGTAGAAAAACAAATTATGGTGCCTAATTATGATTTCCTAGATGAGCTGAGAAATGTTTGTATTAAGATCCCATTATTACAAGCTATCAAGGAAATTCCAATTCTAGAAAAAACAATAAAGGAGTTGAGCATGAAAAAAACAGGAAAAAGAATCAAAGAGACAAAGAAAATTCAACTGGCAGGAAAAATAGCAGATATCATGATGGGTAAGATTGCCATTCCAAAGTATCTAGACCCAGGAAATCCAGTTGTTAAAATACACATCAATGGAACTGAGATCCAAAACACACTTATTGATTTAGGAGCAACAATCAATATCATGAGTAGACAAATCATGGATAAATTGAAACTTCCTAATCTTCTTTTTACACCCACATTATTACAATTAGCAGACAGATCTGTGATCAAACCTGATGGGGTAATAGAAGACATTCCAGTGTCCCTAGATTCTTGGGAGTATCATGTGGATTTTATGATCCTAACTCCTAAGAATAATCTAGGAGGGCATCCTATTATATTAGGAAGACCTTGGTTAGCTACAGCTGATGCTTTCATTAGTTGTAGATCTGGTGATATGTACATCTCTGATGGTAGTTCAACCAATAAATTTACCTTGTATCCTCCAGCAAAAACAATTACAGAATTAGATGATACTCAATGGATTGAGGATGAAGAAGACATACAACCTCTCTTCACAATTTCAGAAATTAGTGAAGATAGCCAGATTCTGAATACCTTAGAAAATTTTGAATCCTCTTTGGAATACAAACATGAACAATTTCAAGAAGAATCCAACATTGAGTTTTTATCATCAAGACAGATGTCTCTTTATTCCATGGATAAATTTGGCAGCTCTGCAATTGAGATATTTCCAGGTAAAACTTTAAACATAAACAAGAACCTAGAGAAATCTCAACAAGAAAATCTAGTCAAGATATTACAGAGACATTCTTCTGCATATGCATGGGAGTACACTGATATGAAAGGGATAAGTCCTAAGACTTGCACTCATCACATCTACATAGAGGAAAATTGTAAACCAATTAGACAACCTCAGAGACGGATGAATCCAAATCTTAGGGAGATTGTTAAAGAAGAATTGCAGAAATTGTTAAATTTCAACTTTATCTATCCCATTTCAGATAGTCAATGGGTTTCTCCTTTAGTAATTGTGCCAAAGAAAAATGGTAAATGGAGGGTGTGTATTGACTACCGGGAATTAAAAAAAGATACTCTTAAAGATCATTTTCCCCTACCTTTCATAGATCAGGTGTTAGATACATTAGCTGGCAAAAAGTACTTCTCATTTTTAGATGGGTTTAGTGGTTATAACCAAATTCAAGTAGCACTTGAATATCAAGACAAAACCACATTTACCTGTCCTTGGGGTACCTATGCTTACCGATTATTTCCATTTGGACTATGTAATGCACCTGCAACATTTCAAAGGGCAGTACTAGGAATCTTTTCAGATCTAATACATGATTGTGTAGAGGTATATATGGATGATTTCACAGTCTATGGAAACACATTTGAAGAAGCCTTAGCAAATTTGGAAAAAGTTTTAAAGAGATGTAAAGAAGCAAATCTTTCACTAAGTCATGAGAAATGTTTTATGATGTTTACTGAAGGAATTGTTTTGGGGCATCACATTTCAGGGGATGGGATTAGAGTTGATGAGTCAAAATTTGAAGTCATCTCTAACTTATCTGTTCCAAGTTGTCAAAAATATGTTAGGAGTTTTCTAGGATTTACAAGATATTATCGAAGGTTTATAGAAAACTTCACCAAGATAGCATCTCCACTTTTCAAATTACTTACCAAAGACTGTGAATTCAAGTGGAATCTTGATTGCTAGTTAGCCTTTGAGACCCTGAAAACAAAAATCTTTGAAGCACCTATTTTAAGGGGACCTAACTGGAAGTTACCTTTTCATATTTCAACAGATGCCTCAGATACAACTTTAGGAGCAGTATTGGGACAAAAAGACCTGATTCCTTATGCCATCTACTATACCAGTAAAAATTTGACTCCTTCAGAGTTAAACTATATTGTAACTGAAAAAGAGTTCTTAGCTGTTGTTCATGCCATAAATAAATTTAGACACTATATAACAGGCTATGAAACTTTTGTTCACACAGATCACTCTGCAATTAAATATCTAATGAACAAATCAATTACTAATGGCAGAGTCATAAGATGGTTATTGATTTTACAGGAATTCAACATTACCATTCTAGATAGGCCTGGGAAACAAAATACAGTAGCTGATTTCCTATCTAGACTCCAAAACATTAAAGACAATACTCCAGTTGAAGATCAATTCCTTGATGAATATCTTTTTGCAATTTCTACTCAAACTCCTTGGTTTGCTGACATTGCTAATTATTTAGTTTCAGGGAAATTTCCTTCAATAATGAATGCAAGAGACAAAAGAAAGATCATTTATGACAGTGCAAAATATTCATGGGTTGCTAATGAGTTATAAAAAACAGGTCCAGATTTTATCATTAGAAGATGTGTTCGGGAAGATGAGATGCCTGAGATCCTCAAGGCATGTCATGATGAACCTTGTGGCAGACACTTTGCTGATAAAAGAACAGCTTATAAGATCCTTCATTTAGGATATTATTGGCCATCCCTTTTTAAAGATGCTAAAAAGTATGTCAAAAGGTGTGACAGTTGCCAAAGGGTAGGGAAACCTTCTCCTTCAGGTGAGATGCCATTGCAGCCTCAGGTACATATTGAACCTTTTGAAAAATGGGCTTTGGATTTTGTAGGACCTATTAGTCCTCCATCAAGACAAAAGAAATATATATTAGTTTGCACTGATTATGTTACCAAATGGTTAGAGGCCAAGCCATTACTTTCTGCTACTGAAGCATCTGTAGTTAATTTTCTTTTTGAGGATATTTTTACTCGTTTTGGTGTCCCAAGGGAAATTGTTATAGATCAAGGAGCTCAATTCACATCAAGGCTAGTGGAACAAATGGTGGAGAGGTACAAAATCAGACACAGAAAATCTACTCCCTATCATCCACAAGCAAATGGTCAAATGGAATCTACTAATAAGGTCATTAAAAAGATCCTAACAAAGACTGTTCATTTACATAGAAGAGATTGGGCAGACAGACTTCCTAAAGCCTTGTGGGCCTATAGAACTACATGGAGAAGCACAATAGGTCATACTCCTTATGAACTTGTTTATGGAAAACAAGTCTTGTTTCCCATAGAGTTTCAGATTCAAACTTTTAAAATGGCAGTCCAGCTAGGACTTGATCTAACAGAAGCACAAAAGCATAGATTGGAGCAGATTAATGAATTGGATGAAATCAGACAGGATGCAGTCCAGAGAACAAATATAGTCCAACAACAAAGGACTAGATGGCATGATAAGTACATTAAGGAAAAGAAATTCAAAGAAGGTGATTGGGCCCTCTTGTTTGATTCAAATTTCAAATATTTTCAAGGTAAATTCCAAACACATTGGCTTGGGCCATATGAAATTGTGAAATTTTTTGACAATGGAGCAATAAAAATCAGGACAATAGATGAAGATGAGGTCACTTTTCTTGTGAATGGTCATAGATTGAAACTGTATCATAAGCCACTTTCAAGAGAAGAATTTTTCAAGAGATTCCAAGAGAATAGTGATGTGAAGTTAATGAAGAAGAATCCTTCTTCTTCATCAACTTAATTGTATTTTCTGAAATCAGATGATGAAAAAAATAATAATAATAAAATAAAATAAAAAATAAAATAATAAAGTATAAACATGAAAACTAATCATTGATTAGCATGTTTATACAGAAAAGATAAAGTGAAAATCAGAATCTTTCTGACACTTTACCTTTTCAAAATTGTTCTTTTCCTGCAAGCAACTATCATAAAATCATAAGTCCAATCCCACTTTCCATAGTACATTACTTACGATCCATTTCACTTCATCATATCTCACTTCATTCATATTTCATTCACTCCATTCATCCATACTTCATTCACTCCATTTCATGGACCATCTCATTTTTATTTCAAATTTGATCTCTTTCTGCAATTGAGTATTACAAATCATAAATTGCAGGCAATTTTTCATATTTCATTCCACTTCACATTTATGATCCATTTAATTCCATCATATTTCACTTCATTCATGCTTCATTCCACCATATTTCATAATCCATTTCATACTACATTCCATCCATGTTTAATATCATTTCATTCCATGTTTCAAAGCTTTTACAGGTATATTCTGCAGCCAGACATTCTGCAGCCAAATGTCCAGCAGGCAACTATCCAGCAACCACTTGTTCAGCAGCAAATTGATCATGCACACCTATGACAACAAGAAAAATCAAAGGGATTATGAAGACTAAAAGATCAATGATTTTCAAAGGAAGACAAAGCATATTAAAAACCACAAATATCAAAAGAAGGACTAAGGTAACTTGTGAAATTATTATGATGACAGATTATGAAAGTTATAGCATGGTTAAGTTATATGTATGTTTCATAAAGTTATTTTAATTATTCATATTGATCAAGCCTATTAAGCCTATCATAAAATTCATGGGAAAATCCCTTCCATTCCGCCATATCAAATCATCATTTATTAAAACTTAACGGTTAGTACTTGAAGTGACCTATTAGGTCACGTCACTAACCCAAAGTATTCAGTGATGATTTTGAAATTCTCACGAGATTTTTCCGCGGTCTTTCACTCCATGACAGCTCTCAAACTCATTTTTCGTGTAATTTACCCTCACCGTATTTCACTCATTTCATAACCACTTCATGTCATTTTTCCGTAGCCAATTCCTATCTACAAAACAGAGAAGTCATCTTTGGGGTGAAAACAACCTTCTACAGCCATTTTTACTGTAAATAGGAGAGCATTTACGGAGCAGTAAATTGAGGATTGAGAAAAGAAGCCATGGGACTCATTGTAAGATCCGAACCAGTCGGAACAAAATACCTAGAGGGTTACCCACAGATTAGAGAAATGTTACAGCAGGTGGGGTGGCTACAGTTTTTGGAAAAGTTCAATGGATTCCATAAGGAGGTTACCAAGACATTTTCCTGGTCCTTCAACGGGTCAGAAGTTCAAATAGGTGATGTCAAGTTCACTATCACATAATCCTTCATTGTAGAAGTAGAAGAATTACCAAGGCAAGGTGAACGATGGTTTAAAAACAAGGAATTTCACAATGAATAATGGAGGCAAATGCTCAAAACACCAGGTATCGATATCTCAGTTTTCAAGAAAGGCATTCCTAGTTCAGCCTTAAAGAATAAGTGGCGAAATATGCTGTTAATTCTGCAAAAGTTTATAACTTGTGAAGGGAGGTTTGGCACCCTATATGTTTATCATATTTGGCTTATGATGCATTTCTTAGATGAAGAAATCAATTTACCCTTTTTTCTTACTCCATAGCCTAAAGAGGATGGCTTCTAATGTACAAAAAAGGGTTCAATTCTTAGAAACCACCTTGTATCACCATGGCCTAGTTAAAATCCTAATTGAGCATCATTTGAGAAAGGTGGGAGACAATTGGGATGAGTTCCTCTTGAGGAATCACTTTGAAGAACCAAAAGAAACTCAATCTGAAGGCAAACTTGCAAGAAGAAGCAGGAGAGGGAAAATTTCCAAATTTGTTGAAATTAAAACTAGTAAATCCATACAAGAGGACAGTGAGGAAATTATCTCTGAAAAATTGGTTTAAATTAAGAAACAGCTTAAAAAGGAGAAGATAATAATAAAGTATGCCAAGGAGAGAGGTGAGGGACCATCTAAACTAAGAAGAAGCCATAGGCTTAGAGGCATATTGAAGAAAACAGGGGTTAAGAAAACGGGAATCATAAATATTGAGGATGAAGAAACACCAACTGATAGATCTCCTGAGTACCAGTATGAAGAGGATCTTGATAGAGGAACTCCGGAGGTAGACCCAGCACAACAACAAATCTATAATTATGTTGAGTCATTGGAAAAGAGAGCTTCAGAAAACAGAGGAAGAACTCCTAGCCCACAAGAGTCTTCCATTGAAGTGCTGAGAAGAGATAAATATGAACTGGAAGTACTCAATAGGGACATAAAAAATGAAAATGAAATTTTAAGGGAACAAGTCAAGCTGAAAAGTAACATGAACACAACTCTCTCTCTGCAAATGGAAAAATTTTACAAGGCTAGTGAGAAGCTGAAGAAGAAAAATAAAAATTTGAGCAGGGCACTTATAAACCTGACGGTTCAAATTGGTCAAAAGGAAGCCTAGGATGCCATTGCACACCAAGAAAAGCAGAAAAAGGAAGTTAGATGTCCTAGCAGAGGTTTCAGAATACATGGATTGATTGCATGAGGACATGCAAAAGCTTTGTAGTGGGGGTATGTTGAGCCCCAAAGATGTCCTTTTCTTTCACCAAATTTCACTTCATTTCCTTTGTCCTTTATCAGTTCTAGGCTTAAAAGATCAATAGGATTGATTAAAGTCACTTTCAGAATGCATAAAATGATTGACTTACTATACTTTTGTGGTTTTGTTGTTGTAGTAATTTTTTACTAGACTTAGCTACAGAATGCAGCCATTCTGTAGCTAGTCGCCTATTCCGCAGCTATCTTTATGTTCACGCAGGTTACAGGTGTCACTTAAAGGAAAAACGCATATGGTTGAATTCCAGAACTCACCCACATCATTCCTTGCCCTCTACGAAGTCTGAGTAAAAATCTGCAAGTGGTTATGCACGTGGAGGAAACCAAAACTAAGAAGTAGATTCCTACCAGGACAAGGACTCTACAGATGTCTTCAACAAAGTACGAGGCCTTAACAGGAGTTCGAATTCGACTTTAATTGAAAAATACACTTATCCCTATTTCTTCTCAATGGCAGTTATGTATGTTTCTTATAAAAATAACTCGGTGAACCGAGAGATAGTTAGCTAGTTGATGTTTTGTTGTTAAGTTGTCCAAGACTGTAATACTCTGTTTTTGAAGTGTTTTCCTTTAATGAAAGAAGTACAACTTTAATGCATGATCTGAAGCAATCTTGAGGAGATTTTTGTGCCAATCCAATGGTAGAGGGCCCCTACTGTCTAAAAGGCTTTGTGCATATTTTATAGATAAGTGACTTTATCTCTGTTTCGTTCCTAATTTAGGCAGTTTTCTGAACTTCATATTTTATGCTCACTTACATAGAATAGTGCAGTCAATATTGTTCTCATGAATTGTTCCAAAATATCACTAACACTGGATGAGATAGAGCTGTAGTATTTCGAAGGCTTATTGCGTATTAGTTCAGTTCTGTTCATTGAATTTCAAGTTTTATTAATTGCATTCTAGCCCTATTAAATTAGACTTAAAAGGCCTTCATTATTTACAAACTGCTCTTGTTCTTAATCTCTGTTGACACATCATTATCATATGGACAAGAATTAGTAGTATCATTTTGAGGTCTTGACTGTTCTTCAATTTCTCATAATTTTACAAACAGCCCTTTCCAAAGTTGTTCCAAGAGATCTCTAACCCTTGAATGAGGCTTAACAGTAACATTTTGAGTTTCAGAATGGGTTAATTTTAGTGTCAAAAGTAAATTTAGCATAGAGTTCCTTACTATGTTGCAGATAATCTTTTCTTAACGTGTTCCAACAAATTTCTAACCATGGATGAGATTTTCTCTGTGATATTGTAAGTTGTTGTTTACTTAGAAGAACCTCATTGCATCAAACTTATCCTTTTCTCAAGTTGTTCCAACATACCTCTAATGAAATGAATTGGATTGAGTTCATGTTATGAGTTATTTTTCTTGTCAAGTTTTGCAATCTATGAATTAGCATTTTCTGTTCTTAGGTGCCATACATAGTTTAGATTTTGCTCTATTTTAGTGTGACCAATAACTTCTCTTTGCCAACAACTTAGCTCTTTTCCTCTTAGCACAAAAACACAAAACCAAAAACACTAGAAAAACACTAAACACAACGAAGTAGGAAGAAGATACCTAGGCACATGTAGTGCACTTCACTTCAACAGTTTACTAGCCCTGGTTGACAATTTATGACATCAATTTAGGAACACTAAGTTGAATAGACAATATATTCCAGACACCAGTGTCATATTGGGAGTCCAGTGGTTAGTCACTCTTGGGACAGTTACCACTAACTGGAGAAATCTGGAGATGGAATGGACTAGAGGAGAGGATGACCAGCAACAAAATATCAAGGGTATGAACACATATCCTCCTCAGGTTGTTTCATCACATAGGATGGAGGCAGATCTGCGCAGAGGAGACATTGCATGGGTAGTGGAGCTGCATGTATCTGAGGTGAAGAGCAAGGACACACCGATGCATCCAGATGTTCAATCCCTTTTGGACCGGTATTCTACAGTATTTGGAGATATCCCACCAGGGAGACCTCCTGACCGAGGGTTTGAAAACTCCATTGAGTTGGAACAAGGGGTACAAGAAGTGATAACCACTCCTTATAGACATCCCAAGGCCTATAAGGATGAGATTGAAAAATATATCAAACTTGCTAGGTCGAGCTGTCAGGCCTAGTACTAGTCCTTGCCAGCTATAAATTGGTTTGGTAAAGAAGAAAGATGGCACATTGAGGATGTGCATCGATTATCGGGCCTTGAACAAGAAGACTTTGAAGAACCGGTACCCTATACCCAGGATCGATGAACTCATGGATGAGCTGAGGGGATCCAAATATTTCTCCAAGATTGATTTGAGGTCCGGGTACCATCAAATCAAGGTGAGGGAACAAGATATCCCCAAGACAACATTTAGGTGTCACTATGGGCATTTTGAGTTTTTGGTAATGCCCTTTGGATTGACCAATGCTCCAGCAACTTCCAATCCTGCATGAACCATATCTTCTGGGGTCACTTGTGGAAGTTTGTATTGGTCTTCTTTGATGATATTTTGATCTACAGCTACACTTAGGAGGAGCACTTGCAGCATATTGAGACAGTCTTACATATCCTCAAGGAGCAGCAATTCTATGCCAAGCTCTCCAAATGTGAATTTGGCCTCACAGAGATGTTGTATTTGGGGCATATCATAGGGGTGGATGGAGTAAGGGTACATGAGGAGAAGATTCAAGCTATCAGAGATTGGCCTGAACCTAGAAATGTGACAGAACTCAGAGGGTTTGTGGGCATATGCACATATTACTGGAAGTTTGTGAAAGGGTTCTCACAACTAGCAACACCACTTACAAACTTGACAAAGAAGGGGGCTTTCCAGTGGACACCCACAGCGCAGAGGGATTTTGATAAGCTCAAAGAGGTAATGAGTAGTTGTCCTATTTTTGTTTTACTTGACTTTTCTCAACCTTTTGTGTTAGAATGTGATGCATCAGGTGAAGGTATTGGGGCAGTCTTGATGCAAGGGGGGCATCCTATAGCCTTTGAGAGCAAAAAGTTGCTCCCACATGAGAAGCTATACCCCATCTATGATAAAGAAATGTTGGCTATCATGCATGCATTAGCCAAATTCCGACAATATTTGGTGGGGAATAAGTTCAAGGTGAAGACTGATCACAACAGCCTTAGATTCTTTCTTGAACAAAGGTAGCTTCAGGAAAGACAATAGAAGTGGGTGAGCAAAATCCAGGCCTATGACTTTGACATGGAATATGTCAAGGGGAAGAGCAATATAGTAGCTGATGCACTTTCCAGGAGGCCTACCGCGCTATCCATGAGGGGCATGGACGCAGATTGGAAGGCTCAACTTTTAGTTGAGTACTCCAACTATGACTTTGCATGCGGGATACTTGATGGGGTGGTACTGGATGAGAGATTTAAAGTGATGGATGAGGTTATCTATTACAAGGATCAGATCTACTTGGCTAAGAATTCTAAGCTCAAGGAGAAGATCTTAGTGGCCTCACATGATTCCCCACTTTCCGGGCATCAAGGTTTCGCAAAAACTTACAAATCTATCAGGGAGAGATTCTCATGGAAGGGTCTCAAGGAGGATGTGCTCTGGCATGTCAAGGAATGTACCACTTGCCAACAAAATAAGGGAGAGCACACTTATCCTGCTGGGTTGTTACAACAACTACCAATTCCGGATGGGAAGTGGGAAAGCATCTCTATGGACTTCATCACCGGCTTACCGACAGTGCAGGGTAAGGACTGTATCTATGTTGTTGTTGATAGACTAACAAACTATGCTCATTTCTTTGCCATCTCTGCACATTATACTGCTTCATAGGTAGCTGAACTCTTCTTCAGAGATGTATTTAGACTCCATGGTCTCCCTAGGACCATAGTGAGTGATCGGGACAATCGCTTCATGGGTGGCTTTTGGCAGGAACTTTTCAGATTAGTGGGAACTAATTTGACCCCCAGCGCCAGTTATCACCCCCAAACTGATGGGAAGACTGAGATAGTGAACAAGTGGCTAGAAGACTACTTGAGAAACTATGTGGCCGGGCAGTAGAAAGCTTGGTTGCGGTGGCTCCACTTGGGGGAGTATTGTTACAACACTACTCACCATATCTATATTGGCATGACACCATTCCAAGCCTTGGATGGATATGAGGCACTTTCATTTGTCGATGTTATGTTTGGGGCAAGTAAAGCTCCAAGGGCAAGAGATTGGATTCAAGAGAACCAGGACATACTCAGGGCCCTCAAAGATAACATTGCCACTGCTCAGAACCAGTAGAAGATGTATGCAGTTCGTGGTCAGATAGAGAGACAGTTTAAGGTGGGGGATCTTGTCTACCTACGCCTTCAGCCTTACAAACAGTCCACACTCAAGGTGAAGGGAGCTGAAAAGCTCAAACCACGTTTCTATGGTCCATACAAGGTGAATAGATGTGTCGGTAAGGTAGCTTATGAGCTGGAGCTTCCTAAGGGGAGCAAGATCCACAATATCTTCCATGTATCTTGCCTCAAGAAGGCCATTGGGAGGAATGTAGTTACCAACTTGGAACTTCCTCCTATTGATGATGAGGGTCATTTGATCTTGCAGCCAAAAGCAATCATAGACACAAGAGAGAGGAAGTTGAGAAACAGAGTCATAAAAGAATATCTGATTCGATGTAGGAATCTACCAGATGAGGATGCCACTTGGGAGGGGGAGAAGATCTTGCAGCATCCTTATTTACTGTTGCTTGTGGGCAAGCACCTTTTGAGCGGGGAGGACTGTAATGTTCCCAATTAGCCATAGCTACTTGGAACATTATAATTACTCCATTTTTGAAATAAGAAGTAAGAAACACAATAAAATCTATCCCAGTGTGAAAAGGGATTGAGGTAGGAGGATAAAATAAAACCTCTTGAGTGTGAAGAGGAGCAAAAGCAAGGAACTAGCTATGGTTGACCAAGTCAACTAGCGCTGTCAAAAGGGAAGGAAAGCCAGTAGGGCAACACAGTTTTGAAGGAGGAAGCTTCTCAAGGAAGCTACATCACCATTGTGTGGGGCCCGAGATGGAGAAGCTCACATGGAATAAAAAGGAAGGGATAGCGGCAAGGGAATTCATTCATTCATACTTCTTATTTTAGTCTTATGACTGATTGTAATCTTCAGCTGTTTAGCCGGAGTTGCAGCACTGTTTAGTGCAAGGGTTCTCATGCGAGAATTCTAGTTCCATTGTTGTTGCAGATTGATTTGGGAGATTCAAGGAGGAGGTCTTGAGTTCCATTCTCATCAGATATCTTGAGGAAGCCATCGTCTAACCTTGACAGCGCAGTCACTCTCAGTGAGTGCGTTATTTCTGCAGTAGTTGCAGTAGCTGGGGTTAGATCTACTCATTTGAGCTTATTTCAGGAGAGGGGGAGGTGATTTCCACTCCAGGAGTTCTATTGAGGAAGGTCATGAGCCTATTTTTGTATTGTGTATTCTTCTTTGAGCATATCAGATATTTCTCAATACAGAGTTGCTGGGTACAATGTTATTTTTTGTAGTGCTGTACATTGTGTTGCTATTTTGCCGGAAACCCTTGCTGGGAGGTTCCAATGTGTTTGTAAAAGAGGTCAATCCTCTCATTTCTGATCTTATAATGAATGAAAGCTCCAGATATATGTTATTCCATCTATTGTTGTAGTTTACATAATAAGAATAACTTTGTTGCTGCCTCCGGTATTTCTATTTCATGATGTACTGGGGTTATGATGCCCTTTTCTACATTTTAGTTGGGGAGATCTGTTTATTATAGCTAGAGTTATTTGTTTATGATGCCATTCCATATTTAAGCCACATACAGCATATCCTTGAGTATCCAAGCCCTGGATTGCGTTATTCTTACACTGGTTCACTTATACAGCGTCCTCACTGGAGATATTGCTGAAATTCCTGAAAAGGAATATTACATAGTCTCATTTTTATTAAAAAAATAAAGTCCAACAACCTTATCTCATACCTTGAGTGTCTAATATCATGTTTCGAAAGTCCATTTTTTAACCATTTTAAAAAAAAATTGATTAAGCCACGAAACCACGTTTTCGTAGCGCAGACAGTGTTAAAAACTACTTTTGCGCTACGAAAACGTTGCTCTTTTCATAGCGCAAAACCCTAAAATTACATTAGGTGCGCTACGAAATCAGGGATTCATAGCATGTCTAGTCAAGTTATCAAATCCATCAAATTTCGTTAATATTTCATGATTAGGTGTCAGCTAGGAGTCTTTTCTCATACATGCCATCATTCATAACCATCATGACATTCGTTAGAGGTCATTTATGTTAGTCATTTTCAAATTTGAAAAGCGCTGGTACCTAGTTTTATTTTCTTATGCAAGAAACACCTCATGCATGCCCTTGTTTCGAATGGTAAGCTCATGGTAAGCAGAGACCAAAGCTTCTCTCATTTATCAAGCGAGGTTGAATTCCTAATCAAGCGAGGCTGAATTCCTAAATCAAGCGAGGTAGCTTATTCTGAAATCAGGCGAGGCTGATATTACAAGTTTTCAAGAAACACACGGGAATTTCAAGGGAAAGATGACATAAGAAAGAAAGAACCACAGGTCAGGCCACTGTTTAAGGACGGAGCCTGAAAGCATAGAGGCTCTAACCAAGGACAAATCAGTTGAGGAGGCCTCCAAGAAGACAGGATGTTGGAAATTCTGCGAAAAATTACAAGGAGGTCATAACCAAGTGACAAAAGAGTTTTCTCTTCATTTCACCGGTTCAAATACAAAATTTGGAGTCTTAAACTTGCCAATTTCACCTGAGATCATATCATTAGTGACAGAGATTCCAAGGGGAGAAGAAATATGGTTCAAAAATTTCAGGTTTGAGATGGAACCTTGTAAAATATTTCTGAAGCCAGAGTTTGCAGAGACAGACTTAACTAAAGAAGTGCCAAGAAGTTATATCAAGAACACCTATGCCAATATGCTCTTCAACATTCAAAGGTATTTCAGTTGTGAGGAAAGATACCATAAAGTGTATTCTTATCATTTCAAACTCCTGTTGCATTTTACTGGAACGATTTCTTTGGATTTTTCTTTCTTCTTGTTTCGAAGTTTAGCTAAGATGGCAGATAAAGTGCAAATGAAAACTCAAGGATGTGAAAATTCACTTTTCCATCATGGTCTAGTTAAATTGATAGTTTTACATGAACTTCAGAGGATAAACAGAGAGTGGTCTACATTTTTGTTTTTGTGTGGATTTGGGGTGGAAACACAAGAAACAGGTATTAGCCCTAAGGCCAAAGAAAAATCACCATCAGAAACTAGTGATCCTGCAGAGACAAGATCAAAAAGATTTGTCAAGTTGAAACCCAGAAAGCAAGTGAAAGAGCCAGAAATTAAAACATCAGTGATTATTCGAGAGACTCCTCAACTTGCACAAAAGAAGACAACTAAAGTTAAGGAAACAGTACAGGAACAATCAACTAGCAAATCAGTCTAGAAAAGATTGACTAGAAGTCAAATAGCAAAGGAAAAGGGTAAAACAGTGGTTTCAGGAGAAAGTCTAGATTTAAAGGGTGATTTGAATGATATTTTACAGGCTATTGATATTGAAGAATTTCCTTTGGTTCAGGCAGACTTCATAAAATTGGATGAAGGGAAATCTAAGAAGATGAAAACTTCTAAAAAGATGGATTTTGATGATGAGATTTCAGAGTTTGTATTCAGGCCCAGAAAGCCTTTAACCAGGAAATCAAAAAAGTTGCAAGAGTTGTATATGGAGATAGAGAAAATAGGGAAAGTTTCCAATGTTTATGAAGAACATATAGACCTATCATCACCAATTCTTGAAGCTAACAAAAATAGAGTTTTTCGTACTCAAACAGAAAAGAGCAGTCATGAAGAAATTGAAGAGAAGTTGAGATTAGCTAATTTTCAAATTGCTAAGCTCAAGAGGAAATCAAGAAGACATGCTGTTGAGAAGACAAATTTCAACAGAATAAAGGCTTTTTGGGAGGTTGAAAGAGTTTCAAAACCTGAAACAGTTAGCAGTGAAGCTTAGTATTTTACCTGGATTGTTCCTGCAATCAAAGAGGCTAGATTTGTGAGAATGATAAATGTTAAGTTAAGGGATACTAATAGGAGGCTGAAGAGGCAGATTGAAGACCTGGAAATTCAATTGACAAAGTCTAAAGATAAGTTACAGCAGAGATAAAACAGAGCAACAAGTAACAAATCCTTAAAGCAGTTTTGTTAAAAAGAAGGGAATTACTTTTTGAAGACATTTTAAAGCCAACTTGTTTTACTAGTTAAATTCTATGGGCATCATTGAAGAAGTGAAAATATCCTTAAGACTCAGAATTTTGAAAAACTGTGTAAAAAGGGCATACACAGCAATTTCGTAGCGCGCTACTAAACTGTTGTAGGTGAGTTTTTGGGCGTTTTTCATATATATTTTGGGAGTAAAAACAGTTGGTTTTCAAATTTTGTTGCTGGTGGTGGATGGAAAAGAGTCACAGATGAAAGCTTAGGTTTTAAAGCAGAAGAAAGAGGGTGTTAAAGAAATGTTTTTCAATGATCCAGATTCTGCGCTACGAAAACAGCTGCTATTTTCGTAGCGCAGCAACATCACATCTTTTTATACTTTTTCAAAGGTTTACTTCTGTACAGGTGGAAGGGTAAGGTTACAAGGAAATGATAGCACATGTCACCTATCTGAAATAATCAATATTTCCAGCAAAAATGTTCGAAGATCATCAATGAAGATAAAGGCTTAGTTGCAGAAAACATGTTCCCTAGTTTTCAGGGCAGATAAGACATGAGTCAGCAGGATCTCATAATAAGGTTAAAGGCACCATCAAGGTCGAAGATATGGAGAAGAAGTTGTCAAAGAGAATATTTAATTCTTAGATAAGGTTTTTTAGACATAATAAGGAGTTTCAATCCTATTTGTATTAGGACTCCTAAAGAGACAGTTAACTGTCAATTGTAATTAAGAGTCTATTTTAGAGTAGATAGGTGTCAAACTTAGAAATTTGAATTCTCCTCAAGATGGATGGGGGAATCCAAGATTGTAAATGACTCTATAAGATACATGAGGTCGAATTCCTCAAGGTTGGAATTTTCATTAGCAAAGCAGTTGTGTTATTGTATGTTAATGTGATCTTTCAACTTAATACAGAGATTTGTTTGACTACTCAAGATTCACAAGGATTTTAAGTGTATCATCTTTCTATGGCCCTTTTTAATTATCTATTTGCAGTGGTATGAGAATTTGTTACTTATAATTCATTGAATAATGCTCTAACTTCCTTCACATGCTTGTAGACTGTGTTTATTCACTGTGTTACTGTTTCACTTATAAACCTAGATTCCAAGTGCCTTGATTTCCATGTTTGACAGATCATGATGTTTTGTTGAAGACTACTCTGACTCCATAGCCCAATAGATATTTTCTAATATTTGATTCAACCCGTTATACATTTTATCCTTTTATTCCTAGAGTTAGCCATCTAATCATTAATCAAAAATCTTAAACCTATTGAGAGAGCCCTCTCAGGTTGAGGAGGCTAAGCCTCAGCTAAAAGATTGGTTTGAAAGAGTTACTCAGAGTCTACTTGATCAGCAGCCTATCAAGGTCAGATTTTTTGATAACATTTTGGTGTGTCTTTTGGGAGCCTGAAGATTACTCATTCCCGAAAATCAAGAAGCTGAACTTCTGAAGGTAGCAGGAGCTCAGGAATCTGTTAGAGGCTACATCTACCTTGGCGACTCCACACATCAAATAATCAAAATGGAAGGTGACTCCACTGCTTGAAGATCAGTAGCTTGATGAAGTTTCAAGATGAGTTCCATTGCAAGAATGAATGCCAGGTATGCCCCTATGAATCGGTCTCATATCTCTGGTTTTCCAAATCCTATGCCAAAGGTTGAATGGTTAGATGATCTTCCAATATTTAAAGATGAAAAGAAAGACAATGATGCTCTTCATTTGGTTAGGTTCCATATGCATGTACATAGTCTTAAGGTTCAGTTCCCTGAATATTGTCTCATGAATATGTTTATGGCCATTTTAGAAGGAAAAGCATGGTCTTGGTATGAAAGCTTGCCAAATGGTTCATTATATTCTCTTGCTGATTTCCATGATGTATTTTATGAGATATATAAAGAGTGTCATCCCTCTTTATTGATGGTCAAAAACTGTTGTAAACACTCTGAGAGTTTTATTGAATATTTGGAGAATTGTTATGAAGATGATGAGTTCATGGATGAGGAAATTTTAGAAGCCCTTCATGGAAATACCTTTCATCAACAAGAAGAAAGGATAATATCTCCCTTAGATGAAAATGAAACCTAGCAGGAGTTTACTTATGAAAATCATGTCACATCCTCTGAGTTTGAGGAAAATTTGCAGCAGGTTTGTCAATCCTTTGATCATCAGGAGTATGAGAATCATTTCAAACAGCAAGAGGAAATATTGGAAAATGCTTTCTACAAACCTCAGGTACAGGAAAAATTTGATTCTTCATGTCATTTCTTGCGTCAACCTATATCAAATGATGATTACATTAATGAAGAAGTGGGTGAAAAAAAAAAATTATCCTTGTCTTCTAATCTGAAATCATTTGAGTGCAAGTCAAAAGATAAGATTCAGTTTGTGGATGAAGCTGTAGAGAACATTGAAAAGGACATTCAAGTTTCAAAAGATAAAATTCAATCTCATAGTATTCATGATCAAGGTCAGTCTTTTCAAATGATTTTAATGCCAAAACACAAAGAGGGGGGGTTGCTACCTTTCTTCTTAGAGATTGAGGAAGAATATATTGTTTTTGTAAATCAGATCGAAAAGCAGTTTGAAAGCACACAATTGAAGTCTTATGTGATTGATCAAAGCATGGATGAGTTGTCCAAAGTCGTAGAATGTCATGAGAAGCATCAAACAGATCATATCTTCTTTGATCCTATAGCTAGCTACATGAAAGGGCTCTACAGTCTAGATTTCCAATTATATTTACATTATGAAGATTAGTTACATCTCATGTTTCCTTGGTCATTTCAACATCAGGTTTACTTTTGGTTCAAGCACAATCAAAAGATTCAAGTGTCAGATCAGATCAATGATTGGCTTCATTGGAAGTTTCATGTTCCTTGAGCTAAAGTGGAAATTGCAGCTGCTAGGATAGGTAGGAATGTGCAGATAAGCTCAAGTTAGGTTGAGCAAAGAAATTTTTTTTAGTAGGTACAGTTTGAGTGCTTCTTGCAGAGATCGTCAAACTTCAGCCCGAGTTGAAGGCCATAAAAGTTTGAAGCGAATTGGACATAATTTCAGAGTTTTATTTTAAAGGATGGATAGCAGCACTAGAGCTACTGGTTCTTAGTGTACCACAGGGGCACACTATCCCAAGTGGAGCCACTATTATCACCATTAAAATTTTTTCTAAACTTGGACAGTTTACATCATTCCTAGTCATGGTCTTAGATAGGTGTTAGGTCATTTCATGCTTTAAAGGGTAGGTGATAGGGTTAGAGTCTCATTTTCATTACAAAATAAAGTCCAACAACCTTATCTCATACCTTGACTGTCTCATATCATGTTTAGAAATTCCAGTTTTTAACCATTTAAAAAAAAATTGATTAAGCCACGAAACCACGTTTTCATAGCGCAGACAGTGTTAAAAACTGCTTTTGCGCTACGAAAATGCTGCTCCTTTCGTAGTTCAAAACCCTGAAATTACATTAGGTGCACTATGAAATCGGGAATTCGTAGCATGTCTAGTCAAGTTATCAAATCCATCAAATTTCGTTAATCTTTCATGATTAGGTGTCAGCTAGGAGCCTTTTCTCATACATGCCATCATTCATAACCATCATGACATTCGTTAGAGGTCATTTATGTAAGTCATTTTCAAATTTGAAAAGGGTTGGTTCCTGGTTTTATTTTCTTATGCAAGAAACACCTCATGCATGCCCTTTTTTTCGAATGGTAAGCTCATGGGAAGCAAAAACCAAAGCTTCTCTCATTTATCAAGCGAGGCTAAATCCCTAATCAAGTGAGGTTGAATTCCTAAATCAAGCGAGGCAACTTATTCTGAAATCAAGCGAAGCTGATATTACAGGTTTTCAAGAAACACACAAGAATTTCAAGGGAAGATGGCAAATAAAGTGCAAATGAAAACTCAAGGATGTGAAACTTCACTTTTCCATCATGGTCTAGTTAAATTGATAGTTTTACATGAACTTCATAGGATAAACAGAGAATGGTATACATTTTTGTTTTTGTGTGGATTTGGGGTGGAAACACAAGAAACAGGTATTAGCACTAAGGCCAAAGAAAAATCACCATCAGAAACTAGTGATCTTGTAGAGACAAAATCAAAAAGATTTGTCAAGTTGAAACCCAGAAAGCAAGTGAAAGAGCCAGAAATTAAAGCATCAGTGATTATTCGAGAGACTCCTCAACCTGCACAAAAGAAGACAACTAAAGTTAAGGAAACAGTACAGGAACAATCAACTAGCAAATCAGTCCAGAAAAGATTGACTAGAAGTCAAATAGCAAAGGAAAAGGGTAAAACAGTGGTTTCAGGAGAAATTCTAGATTTAAAAGGTGATTTGAATGATATTTTACAGGCTATTGATATTGAAGAATTTCCTTTGGTTCAGGCAGACTTCATAAAATTGGATGAAGGGAAATCTAAGCAAATGAAATCTTCTAAAAAGTTGGATTTTGATGATGAGATTTCAGAGTTTGTATTCAAGCCCAGAAAGCCTTTAACCAGGCAATCAAAAAATTTGCAAGATTTGTATATGGAGTTAGAGAAAATAGGGAAAGTTTCCAATATTTATGAAGAACATATAGACCTATCATCACCAATTCTTGAAGCTGACAAAAATAGAGTTTTTCATACTCAAACAGAAAAGAGCAATCATGAAGAAATTGAAGAGAAGTTGAGATTAGCTAATTTTGAAATTTCTAAGCTCAAGAGGAAAGCAAGAAGACATGCTGCTGAGAAGACAAATTTCAACAGAATAAAGGCTTTGTGGGAGGTTGAAAGAGTTTCAAAACCTGAAACAGTCAGCAGTGAAGCTTAGTATTTTACCTGGACTGTTCCTATAATCAAAGAGGATAGATTTGTAAGAATGATAAATGTTAAATTAAGGGCTACTAACAAGAGGTTGAAGAGGCATATTGAAGACCTGGAAATTCAATTGAAAAAGTCTGAAGATAATTTACAGCAGAGATAAAACAGAGCAACAAGTAACAAATCCTTAAAGCAGTTTTGTTATTAAGAAGGGAATTACTTTTTTAAGACATTTTAAAGCCAACTTGTTTTACTTTTTAAAGTCTATGGACATCATTTAAGAAGTGAAAATATCCTTAAGACTCAGAATTTTTTTTAAACTGTGTAAAAAGGGCATACATAGCAGTTTCGTAGCGCGCTACGAAACTGCAATAGGTGAGTTTTTGGGCATTTTTCATATATATTTTGGGAGTAAAAACAGTTGGTTTTAAAATTTTGTTGCTGTTGGTGGATGGAAAAGAGTCACATATGAAAGCTCAAGTTTTAAAGCAGAAGAAAGAGGGTGTTAAAGAAATGTTTTTCAATGATCTAGATTCTACGCTACGAAAAAAGCTGTTATTTTCGTAGTGCAGCCACATCACATATTTTTATACTTTTTCAAAGGTTTACTTCTGTACAAGTGGAAGGGTAAGGTTACAAGGAAATGATAGCACATGTAAACTATCTGAAATAGTCAATATTTCCAGCAAAAATGTTCGAATATCATCAATGAAGATAAAGGCTTAATTGCAGAAAACATGTTCCCTGGTTTTCAGGGCAGATAAGACATGAGTCAGCAGGATCTCATAACAAGGTTAAAGGCACCATCAATGTCAAATATATGGAGAAACAGTTGTCAAAGAGAATATGTAAGTCTTAGATAAGGTTGTTTTAGACATAATAAGGAGTTTCAATCCTATTTGTATTAGGACTCCTAAATAGACAGTGAACTGTCAATTGTAATTAAGAGTCTGTTTTAGAGTAGATAGGTGTCAAAATTAGAAATTATAATTCTCCTCAAGATGGATGGGGGAATCCAAGATTATAAATGACTCTATAAGAGACATGAGGTCGAATTCCTCAAGGTTGGCATTTTCATTAGCAAAGCAGTTGTGTTATTGTATGTTACTGTGATCTTTCAACTTAATACAGATATTTGTTTAACTACTCAAGATTCACAAGGAGTTTAAGTGTATCATATTTCTATGGCCCTTTTTTATTATCTATTTACAGTGGTATGAGCATGTGTTACTTAGAATTCATTGAATAATGCTCTAACTTCCTTTGCATGCTTGTAGACTATGTTTAATCAATGTGTTACTGTTTCACTTATAAACCTAGACTCCAAGTGCCTTGATTTCCATGTTTGACAGATCATGATGTTTTGTTGAAGACTAATCTGACTCCATAGCCCAATATATATTTGCTAATATTTGATTCAACCTATTATACATTTTATCATTTTATTCCTAGAGATAGCCATCTAATCATTAATCAAAAATCTTAAACCTATTGAGAGAGCCCTCTCAAGTTGAGGAGGCTAAGCCTCAGCCAAAAGATTGGTTTGAAAGAGTTACTCAGAGTCTACTTGGTCAACAACCTATCAGGGTTAGATTTTGTGATAACACATCATATATCCATGTATTTCTCTATAATTTATCTATAAAAGAGATATATTATGCAAATTTATCCACTAATGGAACCAACATAGGTCCAAACACATCACTATGCACTTACTATAATATTTCCTCTAACCTCATAGAACAAGCGGAGAATATTACTTGATTTTCTTACCATATAAATAATTCTCATAGAAATCAAAATATAGAGACAAATTAGACATACCTTCTACCTTATCATTATTGTGTAGTACTTGAATTCCCTTCTCTATGATATGTCCCAATCTTTGTTGCCATGGCATATTCTCTTCTCTATAAGTTGTAGGAATTTTTCCTTCTTCTAATTCACTCTCAGGAACAATGGAACTATTGCACCCATCACTAATAGTGCTTCCCAATAGCTTATACATAGTTACAATTTGAACTCCCCTCAGCAATATCATTGTTCCTCGAACCATCCTTCAAGTATCCTTTTCAAACATTTTTCTTACACCCGCATTGCTCATCTTACTTACAAAAATAAAATTTCTATCTAATTTTGGAATGTGTAGAACACTAGGGAGTGTTCTAATACTTCCACCAGTGAGCTTCAACTTGCATATTTCCTGCATTAGATCTTGGCTATCAAGTCATCTCCTAAGAAAATAACACCACCATCAAATATTTCATACTTGCAAAACCACTCCCTATGACGAGTCATTTGAAATAATACACCTAAGTTGACCATTCATGCATCATCATCTATCTATGTACATAAAGAATCCAAGTGCACATTCTCTCCTCCATCTATGGATTTTTTTTGTATAAGGATCATCTTCATATCCCTTCCCTTTCTCGATAATTTTAGATTTGAAATATTTTTTGCAATGCCTTCCTTTTCCACATCTCTAACATGCCTTACGAACTTTCCTAGAGATTAAGATATTCCTTTAGATTTAGATCTCGCGCTCAATGAATAATTTTTATTTTTATTCTAGGATTGTCCTCTTACAAAAAAGGAATCTCCATTTTGGATTTCCATGTGTTTCCATCTCATATCCTCCAATAAAAAGGTTGAGATATTTCATTGAACTTTAAATAGTTGCATTACTACCTATGTCAACAACGAGACTATCCCACAAGTTTGGTAGAAAATGTAACAAATTAATGTGCTCATCTTCATCTGAAATATTAATATCAAAAAATAATAATTGACCTACCACAATATTGAAGGCATTCAAATTCTCTATCACTATGTCTCCATCCTTCATCATGAGGTTATATAGCTTCTTTCGTAGGCACAATTTTTTCACCAATAAATTAAATTGATACAAAGCCCCTAAAAATTTCAAAAATTCTTCATTGTAGTCCCACTGAAACATTCAATAATACTGAATTTTAGAGACACAATCATATTGTGCTCTTTGAATTTCAATCCAACTTGGTCTGGTCTTCTGTTGACATCCCTATTGGTGCAATACTTGAATCCATGGTGATCCACTAATATATTTCCACCAAAAAGTATTCCATTTTGATCTTCCATAACCGAAAACTCTACCCATTGAATTTAGTGATCTCTATCTTCAAATTTATCATTTCCTTTTCACCAAAACAATCACTTATGCATATCTCCCATTGTAACAAGGTTTACCATAGGATAGAGCCAAACCCCTTAGCCACAAATGCTTCCCCTTGAAGCCAAAACTACTTCGATACTAAATGTAGGTTTTCACCTTGTAAAATTTAATTACGACAAACAAATTATTAATTAAAACAGGAAAGATGCAATGAGAAAAACACACATTAACATAGATATTTTATAATGGAAACCCAAAACTGGAAAAACCAATAGAATTTTTCAATATCTCTTAAGGATTACATACTCGCTATACAATTCCCTCACAAAATAGAGTTTCCTTCTAGAGGAAAAAAACCTAACATAACTTCTACTATCATATATATGACCTAATGAAGAAAAATCTAGATTGACTATGAATTTACAATATTTTACTAGGAAAATTTTCCAAAAATATCACTTTAGGGGGGCTTCCAGAGGGGGCATTGCATAAATGTGTTTCCACCACCCACAGTAACAGTTATATGGGAGGGAAACCCCCCCGTTTGTTAGAGAATCAGAAAGGCAGAAAGATTCTCTTGTTCTTGATTATTTACTTGTGATATTCTTTAGTTATTGCCATGTTATTCTTATCTTCATTCTTATTATTTCATCAAGCAAATATCAAAGAAAATACACATAGATCAAGGACACTAGAGGAAGGCCAACCACCAAGGAAAAACCCCCCTTGATGGGAAAACCCTTTCAAGATCAGTCTTCCTTTCAATAGTATTCCTTGAGACTCTTAACCCTAGAAATGAGCAATTCTTTACCTCCACACCAAGTAATCCTTCCATATCTTTGACCTAGCAGCAGCAACAACCAGTCTTCTAGCAGCTTCACAGATTTGTAGAAGAAACAGCTTCCAAACTTCAAAGACTTCTATCTCCCAAGAGAGACCACGAAATAGAGATATTACTTCACCAAAATTTTGATTTTTTCTTTCTCTTTCAGATAGACCCAACTCGCACTTATTTTTCTTCCTTTTCCAATTTTGCACTTTTTCCCTTGATGTCGTGAGTTGCAGTGAATTGGTTAGCAAATGAATTAGGCCTCCTTGCATTTATAGCCTTCTTATGGATTCAAATTCCTTCCTTTAAGGCTGACTTGATCTCCTTTAGGCTGAATTGATGTGGAGGGATACTAGACCACTTTTGACTCAAAAATAAACCTAATTACATGATTCAAAAGCCCAAGGAGGGTCAATATAAATCTGTAATGACTAACCTAGAAGTCCACAATTGGGACCTTATACTAAACATGACCCAAACATGAAACCCATGCTTTAATAAGTCATTTAATAGTACAAATAAATATCAAAAATAATAATATAATTTATTTTTATTCAATTCGTTTGATGAGTACAATAAATATTAATTATGAAGACCAAACCTAGTTACAATATTCAACACTCCCTCTTAACTAGGGAGGTATTCATAATATATAATGGGAAGATCTCAAACTATATGAAACTGTGAAGAAATTTGGGCACCGTAATGCCATGGACTAGATTCCTGACCAGGGAAATCTATCCATTTAGTCACTCATCTCTTTAGGCACCGCAATGCCATGGAATAGATTCCTAACCAAGGCAATCTATCCATTTGGGACTAAGGTGGACTAAAGCTTTTAGCCTCTATAGGTACCATCAGGCTTACTTACTAACCACAAACCCATGGAACTAGGTGCACATCCACCTGATGCCACCCTCCCTACCATACATCAACATAAGGTGTCGGCCTTAATGTCTTTCCATGCAATGCTTCACTCACAAAGCCTCAACACACCTTGATCCAAAGGATCAAGAACATTTCCAGGAAATGTTTCACTCACAAAGCCTCAATACACCTTGATCCAGCATATCAAGGACAAATGATCGCTCCCAATCAAACTAATTGGTAACCAGCATGCTATCAAGTCCTTCAAGAGATTCACCTGTGCAAACACAAACCCCAATCATCAATAATTTCAAATGGATAATCAAAACAAACTTCAAGGTTTCGATGTTTCCCTCCAACTAATTCTAGTAGGACTATCAATAGAATATTTTCAGGATAATATTCCTCTTCGTACTTTACATGTGGCAACATATATTTTCATAACATGTTCTCCAACTAGAAAATTTGTTATGCCCTCCCGCTCTACTAGGGAGAGTTTTTCTATCCATTCTCCCTCTTAATGTAGGAATATTTATTTTTTCCAAACTCCCTCTTAATGTAGGGAGATTTTCTTTTTCTTTAAGTGTTGGACAATATTTCATGGCTTCCATTATTTTCATCATACTTATTAGCTTCTCATCTTCATGATGTACCTGCACAACTTTAAACAAGTACAACCAAAAATATAGAAGCATAAATTTAGCCATATCAGAGTCATGGAAGCATTTTCAACTTTATACATATCATATACCCAAAAAAGAGACATATACTCTTCAAAATTTCTGCTAGGGACTTTTGTCATAAACCCTAGACTACAATGTCTTTCATTCTATATAGGGTTTAAATGTTTCTTTCAAATGTAAACCCTAGAACTAATATAGATCTACAAGATTTCTAAAAATTCACATTTTATACTTTCCACTAGGAATTCATACACATCCTAGATTTCATATAAAAGAGTCAATCAAGATTGACCACAACTCGGATATTGTCATGACTAGATTTCACTAAAGTTAGATGCATACCCTAGATTTCAAATCTGTTATCAAAAAATATCATGAAGAGCTTTTAGAATTAACAAACACATCATGAGTAACTTCCACTAGGGTTTGATGTAAACCTTAGGTTTTCCATCTATAAATTCTCAAAACACATTATATAGATTCAAATCAACATACCTACTAGAGAATTTAATCAATACTAGGATTTATTTACAGACCCTATACCTTTCAATTATCATACTAGATATTTTCAAACTTTAAATAAGGTTTATTTCCAAACCCTATATTCTTAGGACCATTATAAAATGCATCAACACACATATGTAGGAGATAATCATTATAATAACATCATAAGTTAGTCAGCATTAATACATCTACACATATAGTCCTAGACTAGGCAAGGGATTCCGTCGAGAGAAAACATACCTAGGGTTCCACTCCTAGGACTTTCCATAATAATGATTTAATCTATAGACCTAACCAAAACCTAGAGCTTCGGGTCATTGTCAAAGCAAAACCTCATTATATCAAACTTCAAAGGTTTGAGATTTTGAACAACATCATTTAAACTCCAACAAGTTTAGAGCTTCCATGGTCATATCAAAATCCCAAACATGACATTATCAATATATCAATCAAAATATCAATTCCTTCATAATAGCCCTAAAAAAGTTTAGGGTTTCACACATTATCATCATACCCTTAGGTTAGGGTTTTATAGATAACCTCCTTAAGTTTCTATTTATATAAGAAGGTGTGTAAGGTGGGTAGATTCATGAGGTGATGAATCATCCCAAACAAGAAGCCTTTTAGGATTCAGTAGAGCTAGCCATAGCAACAATTAGTAACATAGAAATGGATATTTCAAAGAGTGTAACAAGAATATACATTTCAATTCATACCTTTGATTATTTTACAAACCTTTTTACTTGTTAGGTCTCCTTATTTGATCCTTGAATCCTCCTCCGTGATTCTTGAACATCTAGCAGATTGATTCCTAGACAAGGAATATAGGTAGACAACTGATTAGTATTTAATATAATCAAAATCTTAAATAAGTACATGAATGAAAATAGAGAGGGAATGGGATACTTATCTAGAGGAGATGTTGTGGGCTCCCTCCCCAAGCTTGAGGTAAAACCTAAAACTTATAAAACAACTAAATACATATTCAAGAAGATGTTAAACCTATACTACATGAAATATAAAAATAAAACACAATATGGAAGGGGCTTAGTATTGAAAGTCACTTAAGTCATATTTAGGATTTTATTTCTTGTGGGATTATGTCTTTTCAGTGATGTTTTCATGGTCTCTATCTCTTTTCCTGCTCTTGGGGTTGTCGGGAAAATCACTCCTATGGTGCCCCATCTAATGACAATAATAACACTCGATCTTGGACATGTCAACCTTCTTATTTTTCCCTTTCTTCTTGAATATTCCTTTATGGTGAGAAACATAAGCATTTGATACTTCTTCATTGTTTTTTACCATGGATACCCTTAACTCTTCCTGACTGCATATTTTCCATAGCTCTTCAAAGGTGGGTGCTTCTTTCCAATTGTTGATGGCTGAAGCAAAGGAAATCCAAGAAGATGGTAGTCCCAGAATGGTTATATTTACTGGTTATTTATCTGGCACTATTTAATCAATGGAAATAATCTCATCCCGTATCCTTGTTATCCTCAAAAAGAAAGAGGAAATAGTATCCTCCTTTTTTATCTTAGTATTTCTTAGTTCATTCTTCAGGCTTGCCACCTTTCCAATGTTCTTGATGGTGAATAGTTTCCACAATGTTTCATACATTTCTTGAGCATGATAATTTTTTTATATGAAGGGAACAAGGTTTTCATTTATGCCTTCAACCATCAAAGCCATGGCTACCAATTCTAGTTCTTTTCACTTAACCTTATCAGCATCACTTGATTCTTCTCTAGGTCTTTGCACTTTTCCTTTGACTAGATCTAATACCTTGTTCTTTTCAAGGATTATGTCAATCCTCTTCTTCCAAGACCTATAGTTTGTGGATCCTTCAAGCTTGTTCTCTCCCTTGATAGTGTTAGACATGTTTCTTGAAGATAGTGAAGACTTCCTTCCTCTAGTGAAGATTTTATAGCTTCCTTGATCAAGTCCTTGAGACTGCCTTTTTCCTTCTCCTTTCACCAAAGCTCTAGTACCATGTTAGAGAATCAGAAAGGCATAAATATTCTCTTGTTCTTGATTATTTACTTGTGATCTTCTTTAGTTATTTTTATGTTCTTGTTATCTTTCTTCTTATTATTTCATCAAGAAAATATGAAAGCAAATACACATAGAACAAGGACACCAGATGTAGGCCATCAGCCAGGGAAAAACCCCCCTCAAGGGGAAAATCCAATCAAGATAATTCTTCATTTCAATAGTTTTCTTTGAGACTCTTAACCCTAGACATGATCCAAACTTTCCCTCCACATCAAGTCAACCTTCCATATCTTCGACCTAGAAGCAGCAGCAACCAGTCTTCTAGCAACTTCGCAGATTTGCAGCTGCGGCAGCAGCGTCCAAACTTCAAAGACTTCAATCTCCCAAGAGAGACCATGAAACAGAGAGATTACTTCACCAAAATTTTGATTTTTTCTTTCTCTTTCAGATAAACCCAACTCGCGCTTATTTTTCCTCTTTTTCCAATTTCGCAACTTTTCCCTTGATGTCGTGAGTTGCAGTGAATTGGTTAGCAAATGAATTCGAACTCCTTGCATATATAGCCTTCTAATGGGTTCAAATTCCTTCCTTTGAGGCCGACTTGATCTCCTTTAGGCTGACTTGATGTGGAGGGCTACTAGACCACTTTTGACTCAAATAATAAACCTAATTACATGATTCAAAAGCCCAAGGAGGTTCAATATAAATCTGTAACAACTAACCTAGAAGAACACAATTGGGACCTTATACTAAACATGTTCCAAGCATGAAACACATGCTTTAATAAGTCACTTAATAATAAAAATAAATAATATAATTTATTTTTCTTCAATTATTTTGATGAGTACAATAAATATAAATTATGAAGACCTAACCTAGTTACAATATTCAACATTATTACTACTCGAGGTCTAAACATGAATAATCATGCAAAGTATATAACACATACCCAACAAAGTAATCAATGCATAACAAAATGAAAAAAATGGTTAACCCAATAATTTATCCGAAATCTTTATATCCAAACCCAACTATACAAAATGTCATTTCCTTTTTTGCATGTAGATTTGGGTCAATTCATTGTGTAGTCCTAATACTGTGTTTTGTTAATGGCTACTTTGACCAATGGTTGGCGTGTCACTCAATCAATCAAGGGTTTACCTAGTAAACACAAGAGCTTTCCAATGGTTCTAGGAATAAAACCCGTGTTTTATTGTTTGCCCTAGAGATGTGCAACCATGTCGATCATGGAGTTCGGTTACCAAATACCATGTGGGTTATAAGACATGGCTCAAAAACTATCATTAACATAAATTGACCTCGATTAAGTCCCTTTAACTCATTAAAACAATGGAATTAATAGCACATGGCTCAAAAACTACATTAATGGAAATTGACCTCAATTAGGTCCCCTTTAACTCATTAAAAAAATGGAATTAATAATAGTTAAAAAAAAATCATCTTGAAACTCTTTTAAGTGGATGTTTCTCATAAATGATGTGAAAAGGAGGGTAATGCTCAAATAAGAGAATGGTTTGTAGAGTTAAAAATGGTTTACTATCGGTAATAACAACATCAATTCAAAGCCATGGCAAGGAGTGTTGAACTATTACAATTCTCTAATGGATTATCATGAGCTACAAGAGATTAGAAGCACATTAAGGACTCAAATTTATTTTATCTATGGAAACAAAACATCAATGTTTATTGTTATAACTAAAACATATGGTATTGATAAATGAGTCTCCACTCATAATACTATAGTAATGGGGAGTTTGTTTGAGCTCAAGAGGTATATATTTGTTCTAAATACTCAAAATAATATGCTCAGGACCATGGTTCTCAATTGACCAAGGAAAATCATGATGGGAAATCCAATCAAGTATAATCAGTGACTCCAATTGTGAAATTTAGAAGGAAGAGGAAATAGTGCACCAACTACTAGAAGCAAAGGAAATCATCAAGGTAGAGTCAAATCCTATGAATTCAACAATGAAAGTAGCATCCAACCATCATGCTTCTTGTTAGCTATATGTATTCTAAAATTATTAGAATATTATTATTTTTATAGAATCTACACCGCTAAGAAGTACCAAGTTGTTTTACTTCAAGATTTAGATAGGTAAAAATCATACATAGGAAATTAGTAATCTCTCTTTTGTTTGTTGAAATATTTTGAACCAAACTCCTAATGTGTACATTCACTATGAGCTATGCTACAACATTTATCAATATAAAATATCCTAGTAATGATTAAAAAAATTGTTAGAGAAAAGGAAATTGAGCGTTAAAAAGAAATGTTTAAGATAAACTAAATAAAGACCAATAAAGGAATGTACAAGGCTAATAAAGTATTAAAAAATATACCAAAGAAGGCTATATAAAGTAAAAATATCAAAATGAAAATAAATATGCATTTTTAATTTTGAAGTTATATTATATTTATTATTTTTTTCAAAGAAAATATTAAAAATATAATAAAAACGAAGAAATATCAACTTGAATAAGAAAAATGTGACTAGAGTAAGTTTCTAATGTTAATGATGTGTTCCATATAATACATCTCATGACAAAATATGCCCCTTTCAATGTCCTAGGATGGTTGGACCAATATTGTCTAAAACATGTCCCAATGCTTGTAGGGACCATACAAGGATAGTAAAAGGTAGGAAAATAAAAAAAGAGTAGGAACAAAAAATTGACATCAAAGGAATTGATACACTTTCTCTATAAGTTAAATTTCCTATGCAACTTATTTAACTTAGTGCTTAAAAAAACCCAAATAACTAACTTCCAACTACAAATATTGAAGAAAACAAGTTGTACCTAAAAATCAAAAGGAAGGTTTAGACCCTCACATATATTACACCCTTGGAGGGAATCTTACTCTCAAAGTACGTTACTATATCCTAGATCATATATTGAATGGAAGATTGAAACATTAATTAAATTAGCTTGTGTGTCTTAGCATACCACTTGTCTTCCCTCGCTTAAAATTCTCTTTCTTTCCCTTTATAGTTTCCTCTTTATATATCCGGCAAGTTAGTTTACTTCAATAAAATAATAAAATAAAATAAATTGGAATAACCATTAGGAACAATAGTTACCTTGTCAAAATTATATGTATTTAAGCGTGAAAATGAAAACAATAATATGAATCACGACAAATAGAGGGGATCCCATCACCTAGACAACTTTAATACACAATGTCCCTGTGTGAGCTATTAGAATGGCTTATGTAATCACCTTATGAATCTAATATGCATGACATAGAATTCCTTATGCCTCCATGTAATAAGAAATTATCATACATAAAATAAAATATTATCTGATGAATCTATAGAATTCTTTATGCCTCCATGAATAAGAAAATATCATAAATAAAATAAAAATATCAATGCAATATGCATGCATGAATCTCATATGAAAATAATCATAGCACTTCTTATCATGACCATCAACACAAGTTAGTAAAATAAATAAATAAATATAGTCAATTGAGGTTATTTCAAGTGGTTGGTTGGAATCATTGTTATCTTCCCCACCCATGTTCAAATCCCCACTAGTGACATGACGAGAATCGATGTAATAGATTTGTGCTATATATATATATATCAACACAAGTTAAGGAAACACACACACACATCGTCACTTGGGTTTATCTCGAGTAGTTGGGAGGAGTGATTATTATTCTCTCCGTCCATGTTCAATTCGCACAAGTGACATGATGAACTTGGTTTTAATGGCTTTGAGACCTCTTGTGATTGAGTGTGGGTAGAACCATGAGGAATAAAATATGTTTATTCATCATATGGAATATATATTGATCAAGAGCTCAAATCTGAGCTTGGGAAAAAGCTCAAAAATGAAAGTGCTCAAATTGATTTGGAACCTGAGCGACGGGATAGGCCTCGGCGATACGATCCCAACGCCGCGAACGGCATTGGAAACCGACGCCGTATGAAGAAGTTGTTGCACTTTGAAATTGCCCAATAACCTCTAATGCTGAATGGGTTCATGATTTTAATGTGGAGAAATATTTTTAATATATTAAAGTTTAATTAATGTTATATATATATTAAAAATTTAATATTTTATTTGATTTAAAAAATCATATATCATATTAATATTTTTTTATATATTAAATATTAATTAAAAATATATATATTAATTATATTAATTAAATTCCATATTAAATTTAAAACCCAAAAGTTTTTAAGTCATGGTTTAATATGGCATTCAACGTGGGTTTAAAAGGTTTACGTGGCAATGAAGTTTTAAGCACGTGGGCTATGGTACGTGGTTTGTTTTTAGAAAACGTGCCCGGAATTAAAACCAAATGGGCGGAGTTAACGTGGCGTTTTAAAAAACTTTTGTTTGCAAGCGGTGAGGTTTGAACGTGGGTCGGGCGGACAACAGCGCAACAGCCCAACCGTTGGACCATTGATATGACTTGTTTAAACCAATGGCGCGGATTTTAATTTAAACGTTGGGGTGCGCAGGTGGCGGGGTCTTGGTCCCGTGGACCAGCGCCCGGAGCGGAGTTCGATTTATATACTCAGTTATATAATAATGTTTCAGCGCTTATAACTCAACGTTCTTCAATGTTTTTCGGAGGGTATGGTCACGTGGACCTATATTTTAGCCCCCTCCCACTGGCGGCAGTTTCGGCGGTTCCTCTAATTTAGCGCCGACCTCCAGTTTTGTCAGAGTTATCTGGCAGTTAGCCAGACTTAGCTGGAGGGAATCTAGGCAGACTTCAGTTAGCCATAACTTTGGCTAGGAAAAGCCTTTTGAAGTGAATTTTTTTTTTTTTTTGGGTCTCTTCGACATTTTGGACTCAATGGCGTAGGTTTTAGAGCCATTTGAGCTCAGTTTCAGCCTGTTTAACTTCGAAGAAGTTTTCTGAGCCACTAGGGCCAATTTGGGTTTGGAGCTATTTTGAGTTGTGGTTATCAGTTTGAGGTGAACCAAAGCTCTATTTTAGATAATTTCGACCTTATGAAGCCATTGGAAGAGGTTTCAGAGGAATTTGAGGACTTCTACAGCCCGAAAGGTTGCAGAGAAGTTCAAAGCACCAGCAGGACATTGATGAAGAAATCACTGTTTATGGTAATCTATCACTGTTTAGTGAATTTGAAAAGGCATTCTTAGCTTTTTCCTGCCTTCTGAATCAGTTTATATATTCATATTTGTCTATTGAGACACTTATAATCTTGTATTGCATTTGAGAGCTTTTAATACAAGAGGACAAGCCCATTTTGGGAGGCTTGATCCAGGAGATGTAGCCAAAGAGTTGGGGTGAACTCCTATATTATATTGCTGTTGTGTTTTGATATTATATTTCTGAATATTGTTGTTGATATCCATGATTAAGTTTCAGCAAAAACAATTACACTTAAGATACATAAACAGTGAAAAGACATACACCATTTGCAAGTTAAATTTCCGCATAACATCAAGTTTAAAGCAAGATCATTTTAATTAAATCTGAGTGTTTACTTCTATTATTTCTTTAGGCAGAGTCTGTAAGAGGGCCAGGTAGCCTCTGGATTCATCCTTTCTTTGAAAGGTGAAATATCCGGTAAATGCCCCTACAATCTATCTCTGTATTAGAAATATGAAGTTCTCACATTTTCAGATTTAAACTTGGAGTATTTTTGCACTCATTTACATAAATGAAAATGGATACCTTGCACCCTTTTCAATTACCTTCCATTTTCGGATCATATATATATATATATATATATATATATATATATATATATATATATATATATATATATATCCAAAAACGTTAAGTGTGCCACCATAACAATCCATGAAAATTTCATTAATAAATTACATAATCAATTCAATCGCTATGGTGAATGTGGTGTAACCAAGCCAGAATAGGAAAGGATGGTCATTTTGTATATGAACAAAGGTGGAGGCCTAAAGGTGCATTTCCTTGAAAGGAATCACCATACCCAAGCCTAATCTGAAAATGGGGATAGTAAAGGAGACTTAGTTGTGATAAGACAAATTGTTAATAAGCTTAGCAATAATGGGAATATCAATAGAGTGTACATCAATAATATATGTAGTAGGATCTATAGAAGAACCAAAAGGAGACATGTATGTCACATGTGTGTGAAAATTTCATTTCCCTTTGTCTATAACCATAGACTCATTAGTGGGAGTTTCAACACCTTTATTGGGGTGAGATTAAATTGAAGAATATAAGTCAAAAGAGACAACACTATAAGCTCTAGAAATATTAGCTTTAGGATCACTGATTTCTTATCCTGTAGTACCCACAAATTAGGATCAGGATTAGGCATCCATCCATTAGCAGTATGTGAGACGAACTATGTTTAATTGAGAAATACTTATATGCAACTACAAATTGGGGGGTAAGGAAACATGGGTTGTTTCACATTGAGATCCCCCAAATATATTTTTAATATTCACCAAATTTGTAGACTCATCAAAATGTCCCTCAAAATCAACTAAAATCAAATATTTTTCCTCCTCCCACCCATCCATATGTCTGAAGCCTGGTTGGTCTATCCTCTTCAGGAGCCATGTGAATTACAACTCCATAAGCTCATCATCCACTTAAACAATCATTAACTAAATGAAGTATATTGATGCAAGATAAAACATCTAATTAATGCATTAATTCATATTGATTTATAGTTGGTAAGGGACAAAAATGTTGGTAGGTAAAAAAAATTATATGGTGTATGTTGCAAAGAGGCCTCAACGCTTTTAGGCAACATGCAAATGAGAATGTACATGAAGTCAAAGAATATACATCATAACATAGAACTGAATTATATAAATAAATAAATTAAATAATAATAAATAATAATAATAAAAACTTATATGATAACGGAACCAAACTTCAAATACAACCAATCTAATCCATAAATGTATAGATAATTAAATTAATCTATATGTATTATAACAATTTTTATTTTTATTTTTTTTTGACTAACCTCTCTGTGTTATAAAGGATATTTAACTAATACTTTAAAATTAAACAACACGCATGAGCATAAATCACACAAAGTATGGCTTTTAAAGAGACTCAATCAAATTCCCAATACATTATTAAATAACAATATCTCCCTTTCCATTAAACTTTAGACTCCCTATTGAGAATTTATCATTAAGTCATGTTTCAAAATGTATGATTATTGGTTTTCAAAATCGTAATTATCAGTTTCTAGATGTGTGATTATTGGTTTTAAAAATCGTAATTATCAGTTTCAAGAAGTGTGATTATTAGTTTTTTTGGTTATTCCCAATTATGTGATTATCAATTTATAATAGTGCCATTATTGATTTTCAATGGTGCCATTATCAATTTCCAATAGTATGTTGGTCTTTTCCAAATTAATCTATCAATTTTATAATGTGTGTTGGATATATATATATAAGTTTGGTATAATGATGAAATATCTTGCTGATTGTATTTTTTTTAGAAAGGAATATCTTAACTATGTTTAATGAATCATTTAATATGCTATTCTCTAGTTATAATTATACTAGATTACAAAATGTTTGGTGAGTGTATTTTTCTTAAAAAGGAGTATCTTAAATAAGTTTAATGAATCATTTAATATGCTATTATCTAGTTATAATTATATTAGATTACAAAATGTTTGCTTAGAAAAATAATATTTTAAGACATGTTCATCATTAATATTAATATGTTTCTCTTAAAAGCTTACAATCTAAGTTAAAAGTGAAAGAATCATTACATTTCAATATGTTTTTCTTAAAAACTTACCATTTAAGATAAAAGTGAAAGAATCATTACATTTCTTCAAACACTAAGAAGAATGCCTCATTTATCATGACATATATTTTCCACTTGTTTTTTATATATATTAACTACCATATGTCCCTTTTCATTTGTTTTTACTTAATATTCCTTTGCATTTTCTCAAAGTTTCCATGCCCAATTATTCTAACCATATCAATGATATCATATTTATCTCTTCCAAATGTCCACTCTTCAATATTTTTATCTCGGTATGCATATCTTCCATTAGGTTTCCACCATTGAACTAGAACCTGGTATTTATCAATATCATCTATATATTTGTGTACATAACCTAATGCCAAACCATATCGTCTTATTACCACTTGTTTGTATAAATCAACACGTGATCTTCACATATTTCCTTGGATCAAATTCTTATGTAGGCTTGCTACAAGTGGGACCCACATATATTTCGTCAATAGTAAGAAACTTTTGACTTGGAAATCATTCATGAGATAGATTGATTGTTTAGTATCATCATTGATATATAGTTCTTATTTTGTTTTTTTCCAAAAATAACATGTTGACCTTATCGAGTCAACTAAGGGCACATATAAATCCTTAAAAACATTTTCCAAAAATGTTATTTTTGGAAATTGATATTCTTCCCCTACATCTCCCAGTGTTGTACCAAAATGAGTAATATAAGATTTTATTCCTTCCTTCATGTATGTCATCTATTTTACTATTTTAAATGGTGTGACAATATAGCTTCTCCTTAAAGAAAATTTAATTTTAGCTTACCATTAGCCCTTTTTTTCAATATATTTATATAATGAGACTAATAGTTGCCAAGCATTAATTATATGTGACCATACCAAGACCCCATTGAGCCATCAACATGGAATTCATGTAGTATGTCAATATATTGGTTAGCATTCCTCCAAAATACCAATAATCGCTGAGAAATTGTTATGAAAACATTTTGAATGCCCAACAAATTTTTCATTCATGTAGTATGTCAATATATTGGTTAACCCTCCTCCAAAAGGTCAACCATCCCTTAGAAATTTTTATGGAAACCTTTTGAATGCCCAACAAATTTGTTAAGTGTGGTCTTTAGACAACATGAAAATTCTTAATGATGTGTATTAACAAGCCACATCTCCTTGGTTCATCTAGTGGTTCACAAGAAGCATTATCATTCAAATGTTCCTCAACTCTCATCTCCCTTCTTACCTCCTATGGACAATCAAGATCATGTTGTAATGGACGATCCTAATCCCTTCATGATATTTAGAATTACGAACACATGGGAGGAGAAGGAGCCTCATAAAAATAGTCAATATTATGCATCCCTTTCCCATAAATAGAAGATTTCAAACATAACTTTCACATTCATCGAGATATGCTACATGACACACCACGCCAATTTATCATTTATGACAAACGTAATGTTACATCTTTATGACTTATGTGGCAATGTTCTCTTGTATGCACCCTATTGAATATGGTTGTACTATTAGTTCATATGTATTTAGAACAATCTCATTAACTAAGGCTTCAAAAACCAAATTTCTTAAGGAATCATTGTTAAACAAAGCATTTACCTACTTGTTATTATTTGAACCTTGATGTAGAAAATTGCATTTCTTTCTCCACTTGCACTTGGTTGTTAAATCATAGTGTAGACTATGTTCTCATCCACATTTGAGTTGTCCTATACCCCTATACACTTTCTATTTTAGCTACATTTGCACCTTTATTGGACTAGAAACATTTTGGACACAATTCCCAATGAAACTTCCAATACTTTTCATCTATATGTTCGTCCATTTTACAATGTTTGCAATGCTTCTTAAGATATTTCCCTTCTAATAAGGTTATGCTAGCAATTCTCTTGTATTTATTTTCATAAACTCTTTTTTTTCTGAATCAAGGTTCTATTCATTCATCAAAAGAAAAGTACATAGATAGACAAATTCAAGTAGTCTCACCCCGATTGGGTTTGTTGACTAATGCTAGCACCATATGACAAAGAAACAGAAGCAAAACTAAAGGAACATTCCAAAGCATAACAGGTCAAAAGCACCAAAAGACCAGCGGAACCAGAAGATCACATGTGACCATGCACAATTGTCCAAAGTGATTGAAGTTGGATTGTCTGGCCCAATCCCTAGAGGGGGAGGGGTACGATAGGTACATTGTATATGATACTCGAAGTGATCCAACCATGTTTCCAACTTCTCCACATTTTCAGTGAGAATATTTTGACCCCGCCACATCGCCACAATCCTTTCTTGGACATGGCATTGAAATTAATGCAATTGATTGAGCGTATTAATGACGGACTTGTGTTCTTCATTTCTGGATATATCATAAGCTTCCAGGAAATCCAAAACAGACTGAAGCAAGTTGCGATATACATTAGAGCGACTTTTATTGCCAGCAGCACCTGCACGCCCTAGCCAATGATTCTCAACCTACATAACTTCTACATCCCCATGTTCCAGTCAGCCTTTCTTTCCACCACCATCTGCATGACCACCCTGCCCTACTCTCACCACCGCTGCTACCATGAGCTCTCGACGTTGCATAGACCACACCCCCAGCATCTTGGTCACCCCGTTTTGGACACTCAACAATACGATCTGCCAGCACCACCTTCACTTTTATGCTACATCCTTCCTGGTTGGATGAAACTCCCCTCTGCTTGGGTTGGGAGTAGGAGTTACGTGGCATAGGTCTCATGGTGAGGGCCCAGGGATACACATAAACAATGAGTAGCAAAACCACCCAACAATCCAAGAACTGCAGTAGGGCCAAAGATAGCGCCAACTTATCCAACAGACGCCTACTCCACAGGGCTGACAACCACCTTTCTCCAATCTAGAGAGTTACAAGCAAACCCATAGATAAGAAACATTCCAACCAGACTAAGACCTTTGCCTATCCTCTACTAGGGTAAGCACTGGGAGCAGAGACGCGGACAGAAGAACTTGACACCAGAGCGCGAACACACAAGATACAAACCCAAACCAATTTCAACCCACATCAATTGTCTCCAGACCGCCCTTCCACCATCGAACCAAATTGTTGCTCACCTAGTGGTGGGTCTCAGGAATCCAAGGAGAAACCACAAAAAGAGGAAGACCCAAAAGGTACTCGAAGAACAAGAAACTTAGACATTTTCATAGACTCTTATTCACCTTTTTGTTTTCCCTCTTTGATATCCAAGTCATTTTAGAGATGATTTTTCCTTTCTTTATCTATGCTTTTGTATTTAGAAGTTTCAACTACATTTAGATATGGCTAATAGACCCCCTACATACTTCACTACTACTCCAAATTATTTTAGTGAGATACCAAAAATGGTGGCTTGCTTCCAAAATTTGGAAATTTATTATTGACCACCTTACACTTTTTCTTGCTAGTACAGTATTTCCATCTCATGAGATTTTCCTCCTTCCTGATATATGATCGCCTTTTGTAGAGTTGTTTTTTCAGTTGGGAGAGCTTTGTCAAACATATAGCTGTAGAATAGTTCGTTAGAAGATAATTTAGGTCTCCTACATTGTTTTCTATTGAAGAACCTGAATCATTGGACAAAATGTCATTTTTCCCGAGTATTTTATTATGACCAAATGCATATTTAATGCCAAAATTACTCATTCTTGTCATATATATATATATATATATATATATATATATATATATATATATAACAAAAAATAGGACCCAAAAAAATCAAAAGCAAGAAGGATGGACGAGTGGTCCCACCCTAGAGTCATGTCGCTCCAACTACCTTGCCTGCATCCCTCTAGTGCCAGAGTTGTGTGGCCTGTCCATTTATCTCCGTCTCACCCCACCAAAATAATAATAATAATAATAATAATTTGTTTTGTAATTTAATATTTAATCATTTTTAATTATTTTTAGTTTCTTTTAAATTATTTTTAATTTTTTTAATATTTGTTTTTTCTAATTGGATATTTTTTAATTATTTAATTTGTTTTTCAGTTATTTTTATTTTTTGGTTTTTTTTTGTTAAATTTTTATTTTAATTTTAAAATGTATTTTTGTACTGAGATTTTTTTATTTTCTTTTCTCTCTTTTTTTGGTACTTTTTTATGTTTGAAATTTTCTCTTTTATGAGTTAATTTTGGTTATTTTAAAAAAATATGCTTGAATTTTTTTTATTTTTTTCTTTAAATTTATTTAGATATTTGTTTATATTTTTAACTCTTTTTATCTTTCTTTTTCTTTTTTTGTAACTTTTTTGTTTTCGTTTTTTTTCTTCATATTTTTTTTGTTTTGTTTTGTTTTTTCATTTTTATATATTGATGTTGTGTTTTTTCTTTTTCTTTTTTTGCTACATGAAATGTGTCAATGTTTGACTAGCAACCCAACCCCACTTTGTGTCAATTTGGTAGTTGATTTTAAAGTTTTTGTTACAATGCATCAAGTTTCTCCCCACTGTGTGTCAATTTCATGGTTGATTTTTAAGTTTTCATTGCAATGGGTCAAGTCTGCCCCCACTACGTGCCAATTTGATGTTTGATTTTTTAGTTTTCATTGCAATGTGTCAAGTTCTCTTATGCTAAGAATATTTTTTCCAAATAAACAAATACCTATTTCTATTTAAATAATAATATGATTTCCGTACCAAACCCTTACCTACATCATTCTAATCCATTATAATTCTTCCTTCAAAAGCCCAAAACAAATGAAACCTATTCTTATGATGGTTTTTCTCTATAATGCTGAAAAGATGCCTACTATAATCCCTACAGAAAAACCTTTGAAACAAACAAAATATACACAACGTCAAATAAGAATAAAAAAAGATCTACCTGCCGATAACTATACACAACATCAAATAAGACTAAACAAAGATCTACCTACCTATAACTATACACTACACAACATCAAATAAGAGTAATCAAAGATCTATCTACCTATACCTAAAATGTTGTGCCATATTCTTCATAGAAAATACATCAGTCGAAGGTGTTGCTCGAACCAGGGACCTGCTTTCCTTTTCTCCGCGCAAAGTTTTCACTGGCTTCGATCTCTACCGTCTCCATGTGGATGCCTGATGCATATAATTCATTCAGTTCGGCGAATTTGCAGTATATTATGGAGAGTTCCATCCCGATTTTGTTTTGGAAGCGATCCGTCTTCATTTGCATCAGGTCCGTCTATTGATTAATCATCTGGAAGCAATTTTGGGCTTTCATCTCTGCCCCATTCCTCTAGTTGAAGGCACTCAGAAAGTCAGCCATCGCTTCAATAATGTTTTCCATAAATTCATTCACATCCACCTGCACAGAGTCCTAGGAAGAAGTTCCAATATTTTCCATGGGATGACTACTCATGGAAGCTTGACCCGCTTTGATCAATGAACAAATTTTGACTCTAATAATCAATTTAACTTTGATACTACACCTTCCCTCGCTCGGTGTTCTTAGCATGGACGAGAAGTGATTGCTTATCAATATATATGCCAAGGGGCTTGAATTCGTTGTATTCCTTACTCGACCACTATGTCTTATCCCTAAGACAAGTGAATGGATAATTAAAATGCCAGAACCCAACATGCTTCAAATTTCTTGCGGGATGTGCGAATTGATATGGAATAGGGGTGAAATTAATGTGAAATTAACAATCATCTTAAGTGAATTTAATGAGAACTTAACGCAGTTTTTCTCGATCTTTTAAAGGCTCAGCTTCTGATGTGATTTAAGAGGTGTTCCGAACACCTATAAACTGAAACAATAAAGTCAAAGTGCCATATGTACAAACAAATGAAGCGAGGAGTAATTGTCAGCCGCCAAACGATGGAGACCATCGTGAGACTGAGAACTAAAAAATCAAGTGGCCAAAAATGTTGCCATATTTTGATTGCTTTATGTGTACTTATGAGGCTGCTAGGGCCCAAATTGTCAAAATTATGAGTCAGGGAAAAGAGATGCTTGTATAGATTTATTGGTTCTAACTCCAACGTCTTTTAATCTAAATTTGTCCCTTTATTGGTTAACGAGTCTATTGAATAATTCATATGTAGAAGGATATGAAAATTTTCTATCTTATTAAATTTTTGAAATTAGATGATGATCCTTTACACTAAGGGGAAGACTACACTTTTAGGATTTTTTTATTTCCAGATTTACCCAATTATAATTAGAGAATCTCCAAAATTCGTGAGTTTTGAAATTTTCTTTTCTATTGCTAGATCCAATCCTTTCCATAGAGCTAAAAACTTAGCTTGCTTGGGAGAAGCAGAGCCCAACCCCCAAGCGTATTGAATCTCAATTTTTTCATCGGGGTTAAGAATCACCTCTCTCGCTTATGCCACTCCTTAGGCTAAAATTTTAAAAGAGCTATACTTTTAGCATTTAAAAAAATGATGATGACGATGATGGTTAACGTCCACTAAGACCAATATGGTCTATCAAACGTAAAGACGAAAGTGATTAACTGAGACTCTTTAATATTTTATTGCTATGATAAAAAGGAAGGGAGAGAAGCATCCCAATATCACTATAGTTTTGTTGAGTTAACAAGTCAAGAAGGTTGGTACTGTGGAAAATGTTTTGAAAGGAAGAACGCATGTAAGGGTTGGGCAATCCAAGAGAAAGTGTTTTTCATCTTCAACTCTCTTAGTATCACAAAGGGGTAAATCATTTTGTCCCGAGGTGCTTTGGGTATAGACCAATGCACACTTTCACTTCGAACCTCATGACAATTAGTTCTTATCTTTGCAATGTTCATTTTCTTCTTAGCATTGGTCACGAGAGAAAGATAATCCTAGTTAGCGGGAGTGGGGTTGATCGCCTCCATATAATACCTTAGCTTCATTTTTACCTCTAACTCCTTATCATCCCACATACTCTCCTTAAATTTGGAAGTAATAGTATTTTTAATATTATCCTTATTCTCCCAGTTGACCTCCTTCTTTATCCCCCAATGGTCAAGCCAAGACTGGGCATCCTTATGCTAACATTGCTTGAGCTGGAGATGGGGGTTTTGACTAGAGTTAAATGTAATATTCCCAAATAGGAAAATGCAGCAATATAAACGGTTTATGCAGTAAAATAATGCAAATCATCAAGGTAAGAGCAGGAGGCCAATATGGAGACTCTTATTTAGCATTTACAACAGTAAATCAGATGTACAATGAGGCCCATAAGATGTACAATAGGAAATACAAGTCTCCAACAGAAGGAAATCCTCAAAAATAGGTGTTGCAATCACATATATAGACTGAAAAGGCTTGATAGCGTTATTTTATTGAGCATACAGAAGCTCAAGATTACACTTTAGATCTAGAGCATATGAGTGCATGAAATTTCAGATCTATAACATATCCATACACTATAGAGGCTCCTCTTTGAATCCCCCTTGGGGTCTCTAGCAAAACACCATATACATTAAGTAGACCTGAGATCTAAGTTACAGAACTACAGAATTATCCAGGTATTCAGAAGTATTCAAAAACATTCAAATCAGATCTGAAATGAACAATATATAGATCTCCTCCAATGGATCTCCAAAGTGAAGGGTAGATCCCCAACACATGAAAACCAGCTCTACAAATGGTATGCCATAACAGCTCAATTTCAATGAAACCATTTACCACTCAAAGGTCGCGCGAAAACCATTTGTGGTTTTCAAAAATCGCCTTCACTATTCACTACTCATGGTTCCACTGCGTCGTTGACTCCTAATTCCGGTTCCAACTCTTCAATATGGCACCTCCGCATACTTTTTCAACAACCCATTGATTTCTTTTCACTGCACTTTGACTTTTACTCCATCATTCTGCTTTCACGATATCTTCAAACCCTCTCTGTCATTCATCCCACACATGGGTTAACCTCCATATTCAATTTATGTAGTCCAAATCCATCGTTTATAAATGCAATAAAAACTCAAGTATGACTTCAAATCTCGGACCTCACTGCACTGTGTTTACACAACAGTATGTGTAATAACCCACTAAAATACTTTATACGAAATCAGCTCAATTTCGAATTACATCCAGGCCCATTTTATACCTCCAATTAGAAGTTCAAGCAATTCTTTAATGGCATCGATCCATTCTATAATTTTATATAGAATTCAACAAATAAACATTCACCCCCAAACCACACAATCTCTTAAATTGTAGAATGAACATAAAATAACAGAATTCTCCCTATTCCTGTGAATTCCACTTGCACACAATATACACTCAAAACACAAACTCAGAAATTGAGTTTTTCTGTATTAAAACTAGTATTTACATAGGAATTCTTCCTCTGGCCTGATCTTCTGTATCAGTGGCCTTTTTCCTATTCTGCCCATAGGCTTATAATTCAAACCCTACCTCTCTAAATCCTGAATTTCTCTCTACCTATTTCCTGTTTTTTATGCCTTTGAGGCTTACATTTTATACAAAAGGTTTTGAAACTATTTTTTGGTTTCAGTTCCTCCATCTTCTCAACAAAATCCTAAATATCCTCTAAGTCCTCACTTGACTCAACTAATCCCTAAGGATCCTCTTTCATCCTAAAATCATGAGCCAATTCTAATTTAGGATTTATAATTAATTCATAAATCTCTCAATCCCTTACACTCTCAACTAGCCTAATTCTCTCATGTTCTCCAACATTCGAAAATATTTACAAAATTCCTCACAATATTTAATTAATTCTCATTAAAATCACTCAAATCATTACATAAGAAACCAACTCCTTGAAAACACAAAACCCCTAATTCTAATACAATACAAGGAATTTTCTTGAGCCTAATGCCCCTGCGTCAGACTCCCAAGGTCAAAAATAATCATGATCTCCTGATCATGTGATTTTAATCTTTGCCTCCTGGATCTCATACTCTATTTTGCTGTTGTCCAATAACTGCATTATTCTTCAACTGCACTTTTCCAAGCTTCCATACTTTATTCTGCATCTTGCCACTAGCTATGCTTTCACAATCTGTTATTGTCTTCTCCTTGCTGTAATTTCTTTTCTTTCTTGTTGTTGTCTTTTTCTGAGACACCTTCATCATCAATCTTCTTATACTTTCAATCTCTATGTCCAGTTTATCTTCTGTTTGGAAATTACTTTGCCTTTTGTTGCTGCTTTCAATTTCTATTGCTGCATATGTTGCTTTTGTTGCTGTAGATGTTGCTGCTAATACTATTACCTTTGTTGCTGTTGTTGCTGCTGTTGCTACAGATGTTGCCTCCTCCCAAAATTCCTGAATATCTCTTAAGATATCTCCCTCTGCAACATTCTTCTTCTGCTCACTACCTACAAACTCACTTTTAAAAAATGAATTATCATTTGATTCTTTAACTGCAGTAACATACTCATTCATTCTTATTTGTATACTAGTAAGCATAATCAATTTTGGCAAACTAGTATCTGCTCCTGCCTCTTTCATAACTTCAGCCATTTTCTCTTTAGTGTCTGCAATTTCTTTCTCTTGTTCAAATGTTTCCAGCAAACATTTCAGCCATTCCCTTTGTCCTTTTTTTATCTCAACCCCATCATCAATATGCTGCAATTTAGTTTCAGCATATCCTGTTCTTCTTCTTTGACAATTTTCAGTAATTGTCCTTTATCTCCATGATTGATTCTAGTGATCAATTCAAATTCTTCAAACTATGTATCTTAATCCTTTATCAGAATATAATTTTGATTCTTCACCACTGTAACAGTTCTAAAAGTCTGTCCTATAGTTATTTCTTGGTTAATCAGACAAGCCAAATCCTCCTTGTCATCAACAATAACAAGTTCCTTCATATGAGACATGACTGTCTCATCTTCCTTGGAATTTATGAGTTCCTTCTTCTGCAACAGTTCATCTTCATCCAAGACAACTCCAAGAGATCGATTGTCTTCTGCAACACCTGTAAACATATCCAAATTATCAATTTCAAAATTACAAGACCCAATGGTCCCATTTGATGATCCAGTCACCAAATCTTCTTTTTGTAGTTCCAAGTCTCTTTCAGGACTCAGAAAATCTTCACTGTCTTTCTTTCCAGCTTCCAAATTTATCTCCATTGTTCCAACACCATGATAGAATGATGATCCTCCACTATGTTTTCAGCTAACATAGTTTTCTTTTCATTAAATTCTCTGAAATTTTTCATTTGCTGTCCTTCTTTGCCTGCATAATTAACACATGAATTATCAGTATTAAAAATACAAGGTTTCAATATCTCTTCCTCCTCTGGCAACATTTCAGTATGTTGCTTTGAGTTTTCATTTAACTCCTTTGTCAGCACATCAGTATGCTGATTTAAATTCACCATGAGACTGTCAGCTAGTCTCTCCTTCTTATCATCTGTTTCAAAAATGTCTCTTTGCTCTGGTTCACAATAATGAACTTCTTCAATTTGTTGAATCATTCTTACATCCTTATCCTCTGTTTCCTAATCGTCATTCATGACAATTTCTCTGTCTTTCACATTCAGAAATTTATCCTGAGTATAGATCCTCTGCTTTTCCAACTCTCTTCTTTGAAGATATAACTTTATATATAATTCAACAATTTCAATTGGAGTAGAGTTTGGAAACTTCACACAACTTTCCATACCTTCACTTTTTGTTGACCAATCAACAGATGGCCCTTCTTCCTCTGCTTCAATATTCTGCTGAATATTTCTATGATACCCCTCTATCTTCATTTCTTTCTGAGATTTTGCTATCTCAGCATTAATCTGAACAGATTTCAGATTCAGCTCCCTCTCCTTAACAAACTCTAAATCTTGTTCATCAACCTGTCATGTACTTGCAATCATACACAATTCATTAGTTTTAAAAACACAAGACTTTTCAATCTCGTTTTCTTCTTCAAGCATTTCTCCTTGAACAGCTTTGCATGTGGAATCCTCAAATTCCATCTTTGACTCAAAAAATTTGAGTTCTTCCTTCCATAAGGCAATCTCCTTCTGCCTCCACTTCATTTGTAATGGTTGCCAAATTACCCTCTTTCCCTTCAGTGGAAAGATCCATCCTCCTATCTGGTTTTCCTCTTCTTGTAGCCATTCCTTTAGTACCTCCAGTTGTACTTTCATCACTGCAATATCTCTTTCTCTATCCTTCATCTTATCTCTGTGGCATTCTTTAGAACCTCTTCTTTGATCCTCCATGATCATCTTCTTTATGAGCTCCTCAGTCACTATGAGTTTCACTAAGCCTCTGCAATAGCAAGTCCTCCCTATTGCCACTTACCTCACCAATCCCCTCTTTGGACTTGATATTTTGGAAAGCACTGGTTCTCTATCTCTAGAACCTCTTGAGCACTCTCTCCTCTCTCTAGGATTATATCCTCAACTCACCTTCTCTTGAGAACACTTCAGTTGTTCTCCCTATCCAACCTTTAGCTGGAATATTAGGTTCACTGCCATCATCATCAAAAACTTTGTCTTCATCTTGTCTGCAACCAAAATTCTGCAATCTCAATTTTCAAACTAGATTAAAATTATCTCACCTTCAAGATCCCTGCATGACCTTGTTCTCTTCATTCATTTGTACTTTGATTGTACTGTCTTCATTTATTTCTGCAAATCCCTGTTCACTTCAATTCTGTGTATCTGCTGCTTACCAGATTTAATATCTAATCTCTTATTTTTTCCATCACACATGCATTTAAAAAAAAATCTTTAACTTTCAAAAGATATTTTCCTGCTCTGATACCACTTGATGCAGCCAAATGATGCAAAACCCACATTCTCCATATAAAAAATGCATGGTTCATTTAGAAACCAAAATAACTACCATTTTGGGCAAACTCTAATGCAGAAGCTTTGCTTCTTTTCTTAATACTATGGTTAGAACCATATAATAAAACCCGTTTCATGAAATGCAATCAATTTTAATCTTGGTTTAATAACCATTTTCCCAACCATCATATATATGGTGACCTTTCATACAAAGGTTCGACCTTGGTTAAACCCAAAACACTAACACACATATTACTATTCTCGGACATAGCTTTATCAATCCACCTTTCCACCATTCATCAATTCCGAATGTCAAGAAACACTAATGTATCTTCGGGCCCACAATTCATTATCTAAATTCAGCTCACATTTCATTAATATATATTCGGACCATGTTAACATTCCAACCTTTGGTTTATATTCGGGCCATGTTAACATTCCAAACTTTATTTTAAAACCCAAATATCAACATAATACTTTATTTCTAGGTCCCACAACTTACCAACTTACCCTTCCGCCGTCGAGTCCACACCTCCGTTAACCTCTGCACAAATGGTGATGCGAACATCGTCAGATTCCCGATGTTTATCATCGAATGGCTATCGCGTTCATTTTACTCCGGTGACTTATTGTTCAAAAGTCATGCGAAACAAATGGTTTTGAAATTCCATCCAGGCTACGTGTCATTCCTTGAGGTGTATCGCGTTCAATTTCAATGAAACCATTTACCACTCGAAGGCCGCGCGAAAACCATTTGTGGTTTTCAAAAATCGTCTTCACTGTTCACTACTCATGGTTCTGCTACGTCGTTGACTCCTAATTCCGCTTCCAACTCTTCAATATGGAACCTCCGCATACTTGTTCAACAACCCATTGATTTCTTTTCACTGCACTTTGACTTTTACTCCATCATTCTACTTTCACGATATCTTCAAACCCTCTCTGTCATTCATCCCACACATGGGTTAACCTCCATATTCAATTTCTGTAGTCCAAATCCATCGTTTATAAATGCAATAAAAACTCAAGTATGACTTCAAATCCCAGACCTCACTGCACTATGTTTACACAACAGTATTTGTAATAACCCCCTGAAATACTTTATATGAAATCAGCCCAATTTCGAATTACATCCAGGCCCATTTTATACCTCCAATTATAAATTCAAGCAATTCTTTAATGGCATCGATCCATTCTGTGATCGATGTTAATTTTACACAGAATTCAACAAATGAACATTCACCCTCAAACCACACAATCTCTTAAATTGTAGATTGAACATAAAATGACAGAATTCTCCCTATTCCTGTCAATTCCACTTGCACATAATATACACTCATAACACAAACTCAGAAATTGAGTTTTTCTGTATTAAAAATAGTATTTACATAGGAATTCTTCCTCTGCCTTGATCTTCTGTATCAGTGGCCTTTTTCATATTCTTCCTGTCGGCTTACAATTCAAACCCTACCTCTCTAAATCCTGAATTTCTCTCTACCTATTTCCTGCTTTTTATGCCTTTGAGGCTTACATTTTATACAAAAGGTTCTGAAACCATTTTTTGGTTTCAGATCCTCCATCTTCTCAACAAAATCCTAAATATCCTCTAAGTCCTCACTTGACTCAACTAATCCCTAAGGACCCTCTTTCAACCTAAAATCATGAACCAATTCTAATTTAGGATTTATAATTAATTCCTAAATCTCTCAGTCCCTATACACTCTAACCTAGCCTAATTCTCTCATGTTCTCCAACATTCGAGAACATTTACAAAATTCCTCACAATATTTAATTAATTCTCATTAAAATCACTCAAATCATTACATAAGAAACCAACTCCCTTGAAAACACAAAACCCCTAAGTCTAATAAAATACAAAGAATTTTCTTGAGCCTAATGCCCCTGCGTCAGACTCCCAATGTCAAAAATAATCATGATCTCCTGATCATGTTCTTTTAATCTTTGCCTCCTGGATCCCATACTCTATTTTGTTGTTGTCCAATAACTGCATTATTCTTCAACTGCACTTTTCCAGGCTTCCATACTTTATTCTGCATCTTGCCACTAGCTATGCTTTCACATTCTGTTATTGTCTTCTCCTTGCTGTAATTTCTTTGCTTTATTGTTGTTGTCTTTTTCTGAGACACCTTCATCATCAATCTTCTTATACTTTCAATCTCTATGTCCAGTTTATCTTCTGTCTGGAAATTACTCTGCCTTTTGTTGCTGCTTTCAATTTCTATTGCTGCATATGTTGTTTTTGTTGCTGTAGATGTTGCTGCCAATACTATTACCTTTGTTGTTGTTGTTGCTGTTGTTGCTGCAGATGTTGCCTCTTCCCAAACTTACTGAATATCTCTTAAGATATCTCTCTCTACAACATTCTTCTTTTTCTCACTACCTGCAAATTCACTTTTAAAAAATGAATTATCATTTGATTCTTTAACTACAGTAACATACTCATTCAGTGTTCTTTGTATACTAGTAAGCATAATCAATTTTGGCAAACTAGTATCTGCTCCTGCCTCTTTCATAACTTCAAGCATTTTCTCGTTAGTGTCTGCAATTTCTTTCTCTTGTTCAAATGTTTCCAGCAAACATTTCAGCCATTCCCTTTGTACTTGTTTTATCTCAACCACATCATCAATATGCTGCAATTTAGTTTCAGCATATCCTTCTTCTTCTTCTTTGACAATTTTCAGTAATTGTCCTTTATCTCCTTGATTGATTCTAGTGATCAATTCAAATTCTTCAAACTCTGTATCTTCATCCTTTATCAGAATGTAATTCTGATTCTTCACCACTGTAACGATTCTAAAAGTCTGTCCTACAGTTTTTTCTTGGCTAATCAGACAAGCCAACTCCTCCTTGTCATCAACAGTAACAAGTTCCTTCATATGAGACATGATTGTCTCACCTTCCTTGGAATTTATGAGTTCCTTCTTCTGCAACAGTTCATCTTCATCCAAGACAACTCCAAGAGATCGATTGTCTTCTGCAACACCTATAAACATAGCCAAATTATCAATTTCAAAATTACAAGACCCAATGGTCCCATTTGATGATCCAGTCGCCAAATCTTCTTTTTGCAGTTCCAAGTCTCTTTCAGGACTCAGAAAATCTTCTCTGTATTTCTTTCCAGCTTCCAAAGTTATCTCCATTGTTCCAACCACCATGATAGAATGATGATCCTCCACTATGTTTTCGGCAAACATAGTTTTCTTTTCATTAAATTCTCTGACATTTTTCATTTGTTGTCCTTCTTTGCCTGCATAATTAACACATGAATTATCAGTATCAAAAATACAAGGTTTCACTATCTCTTCCTCCTCTGGCAGCGTTTCAGTGTGATGGTTTGAGTTTTCATTTAACTCCTTTGTCAGCACATCAGTGTGCTGATTTAATTTCACCATGAGATTGTCATCTAGTCTCTCCTTCTTATCATCTGTTTCAAAAATGTCTCTCTACTCTGGTTCACAATAATGAACTTCTTCAATTTGCTGAATCATTATTACATCCTTATCCTCTATTTCCTGATTGTCATTCATGAAAATTTCTCTGTCTTTCACATTCAGAAATTTATCTTGAGTATAGATCCTCTGCTTTTCCAACTCTCTTCTTTGAAGGAAGATCTAACTTTCTATATAATACAACAATTTCAATTGGAGTAGAACTTGGAAACTTCACACAACTTTCCATACCTTCACTTGTTGTTGACCAATCATCAGATGGCCCTTCTTCCTCCGCTTCAATATTCTACTGAATATTTCTATGAGACCCCTCTGTCTTCATTTCTTTCTGAGATTTTTCTATCTCAACATTAATCTAAACAGATTTCAGATTCAGCTCCCTCTCCTTAACAAACTCTAAAGCTTGTTCATCAACCTGTGATGTCCCTGCAATCATACACAATTCATTAGTTTTAAAAACACTCTCGTTTGCTTCTTCAAGCCTTTCTCCTTGAACAGCTTTGCATGTGGAATCCTCAAATTCCATCTTTGAATCAAAATATCTGAGTTCTTCCTTCCATAAGGCAATCTCCTTCTGCCTCCACTTCATTTGTAATGGTTGCAAAATTACCCTCTTTCCCTTCAGTGGAAAGATCCATCCTCCTCTCTGGTTTTCCTCTTCTTGTAACCATTCCTTTAGTACCTCCAGTTGTACTTTCATCACTGCAATATCTCTTTCTCTATCCTTCATCTTATCTCTGTGGCATTCTTAAGAACCTCTTCTCTGATCCTCCATGATCATCTTCTTTATGAGCTCCTCACTCACTATGAGTTGCAGTAAGCCTCTACAACAGCAATTCCTCCCTGCTGCCACTTACCTCACCAATCACCTCTCTGGACTTGGTCTTTTGGCAAGCACTGGTTTTCTATCTCTGGAACCTCTTGAGCACTCTCTTCTGCTCTCTCTAGGCTTATATCCTCAACTCACCTTCTCTTGAGAACACTTCAGTTGTTCTCCCTATCCAACATTTAGCTCGAATATTAGGTTCATTGCCAATCATCATCAAAAACTTTGTCTTCATCTTGTCTGCAACCAAAATTCTGCAATCTCAATTTTCAAACCAGTTTAAAATTATCTCACCTTCAAGATCCCTGCATGACCTTGTTCTCTTCATTCATTTGTACTTTGATTGTACTGTCTTCATTTATTTCTGCAAATCCATGTTCACTTCAATTCTGTGTATCTGCTGCTTATCAGATTTAATATCTGATCTCCAGATTCACTACTCATGGTTCCGTTGCGCCGTTGACTCCTAATTCTTCTTCCAACTCTTCAGTATGGCACCTCCGCATACTTTTTCAACAACCCATTGATTTCTTTTCACTGCACTTTTACTTTTACTCCATCATTCTGCTTTCACGATATCTTCAAACCCTCTTTGTCATTCATCCCACACATGGGTTAACCTCCATATTCAATTTATGTAGTCCAAATCCATCGTTTATAAATGCAATAAAAACTCAAGTATGACCTCAAATCCCGAACCTCACTGCACTGTGTTTACACAACAGTATGTGAAATAACCCCTTGAAATACTTTATACGAAATCAGCCCAATTTCAAATTACATCCAGGCCCATTTTATACCTCCAATTATAAGTTCAAGCAATTATTTAATGGCATCGATCGATTCTTTGATCGATGCTAATTTTACACAAAATTCAACAAATGAACATTCACCCTCAAACCACACAATCTCTTAAATTGTAGATTGAACATAAAATGACAGAATTCTCCCTATTCCTGTCAATTCCACTTGCACATAATATACACTCATAACACAAACTCAGAAATTGAGTTTTTCTGTATTAAAAATAGTATTTACATAGGAATTCTTCCTCTGCCTTGATCTTCTGTATCAGTGGCCTTTTTCATATTCTTCCTGTCGGCTTACAATTCAAACCCTACCTCTCTAAATCCTGAATTTCTCTCTACCTATTTCCTGCTTTTTATGCCTTTGAGGCTTACATTTTATACAAAAGGTTCTGAAACCATTTTTTGGTTTCAGATCCTCCATCTTCTCAACAAAATCCTAAATATCCTCTAAGTCCTCACTTGACTCAACTAATCCCTAAGGACCCTCTTTCAACCTAAAATCATGAACCAATTCTAATTTAGGATTTATAATTAATTCCTAAATCTCTCAGTCCCTATACACTCTAACCTAGCCTAATTCTCTCATGTTCTCCAACATTCGAGAACATTTACAAAATTCCTCACAATATTTAATTAATTCTCATTAAAATCACTCAAATCATTACATAAGAAACCAACTCCCTTGAAAACACAAAACCCCTAAGTCTAATAAAATACAAAGAATTTTCTTGAGCCTAATGCCCCTGCGTCAGACTCCCAATGTCAAAAATAATCATGATCTCCTGATCATGTTCTTTTAATCTTTGCCTCCTGGATCCCATACTCTATTTTGTTGTTGTCCAATAACTGCATTATTCTTCAACTGCACTTTTCCAGGCTTCCATACTTTATTCTGCATCTTGCCACTAGCTATGCTTTCACATTCTGTTATTGTCTTCTCCTTGCTGTAATTTCTTTGCTTTATTGTTGTTGTCTTTTTCTGAGACACCTTCATCATCAATCTTCTTATACTTTCAATCTCTATGTCCAGTTTATCTTCTGTCTGGAAATTACTCTGCCTTTTGTTGCTGCTTTCAATTTCTATTGCTGCATATGTTGTTTTTGTTGCTGTAGATGTTGCTGCCAATACTATTACCTTTGTTGTTGTTGTTGCTGTTGTTGCTGCAGATGTTGCCTCTTCCCAAACTTACTGAATATCTCTTAAGATATCTCTCTCTACAACATTCTTCTTTTTCTCACTACCTGCAAATTCACTTTTAAAAAATGAATTATCATTTGATTCTTTAACTACAGTAACATACTCATTCAGTGTTCTTTGTATACTAGTAAGCATAATCAATTTTGGCAAACTAGTATCTGCTCCTGCCTCTTTCATAACTTCAAGCATTTTCTCGTTAGTGTCTGCAATTTCTTTCTCTTGTTCAAATGTTTCCAGCAAAAATTTCAGCCATTCCCTTTGTACTTTTTTTATCTCAACCCCATCATCAATATGCTGCAATTTAGTTTCAGCATGTCCTTCTTCTTCTTCTTTGACAATTTTCAGTAATTGTCCTTTATCTCCATGATTGATTCTAGTGATCAATTCAAATTCTTCAAACTCTGTATCTTCATCCTTTATCAGAATATAATTCGGATTGTTCACCACTGTAACAGTTCTAAAAGTCTGTCCTACAGTTTTTTCTTGGTTAATCAAACAAGCCAACTCCTCCTTGTCATCAACAGTAACAAGTTCCTTCATATGAGACATGATTGTCTCACTTTCCTTGGAATTTATGAGTTCCTTCTTCTGCAACAATTCATCCTCATCCAAGACAACTCCAAGAGATCGATTGTCTTCTACAACACCTGTAAACATAGCCAAATTATCAATTTCAAAATTACAAGACCCAATGGTCCCATTTGATGATCTAGTCACCAAATCTTCTTTTTGTAGTTCCAAGTCTCTTTCAGGACTCAGAAAATCTTCACTGTATTTCTTTCCATCTTTCAAAGTTATCTCCATTGTTCCAACCACCATGATAGAATGATGATCCTCCACTATGTTTTCAGTTAACATAGTTTTCTTTTCATTAAATTCTCTGACATTTTTCATTTTTTGTCCTTCTTTGCCTGCATAATTAACAAATGAATTATCAGTATTAAAAATACAAGGTTTCAATATCTCTTCCTCCTCTTGCAACATTTCAGTATGTTTCTTTGAGTTTTCATTTAACTCCTTTATCAGGACATTAGTATGCTGATTTAATTTCACCATGAGACTGTCAGCTAGTCTCTCCTTCTTATCATATGTTTCAAAAATGTCTCTCTGCTCTGGTTCACAATAATGAACTTCTTCAATTTGCTGAATAATTCTTACATCCTGATCCTCTGTTTCCTGATTGTCATTCATGACAATTTCTCTGTCTTTCACATTCAAAAATTTATCTTGAGTATAGATCCTTTGCTTTTCCAACTCTATTCATTGAAGATCTAACTTTCTATATAATTCAACAATTTCAATTGGAGTAGAACTTGAAAACTTCACACAACTTTCCATACCTTCACTTGTTGTTGACCAATCATCATATGGCCCTTCTTCCTCTGCTTCAATATTCTGCTGAATATTTCTATGAGACCCCTCTGTCTTCATTTCTTTCTTAGATTTTGCTATCTCAACATTAATCAAAACAAATTTCAGATTCAGCTCCCTCTCCTTAACAAACTCTAAAGCTTGTTCATCAACCTGTGATGTACCTGCAATCATACACAATTCATTAGTTTTAAAAACAAAATACTTTTCAGTCTCGTTTGCTTCTTCAAGCATTTCTCCTTGAGCAGCTTTGCATGTGGAATCCTCAAATTCCATCTTTGACTCAAAAAATCTAAGTTCTTCCTTCCATAAGGCAATCTCATTCTGCCTCCACTTCATTTGTAATGGTTTCCAAATTACCCTCTTTCCCTTCAGTGGAAAGATCCATCCTCCTCTCTGGTTTTCCTCTTCTTGTAGCCATTCCTTTAGTACCTCCAGTTGTACTTTCATCACTGCAATATCTCTTTCTCTATCCTTCATATTATCTCTGTGGCATTCTTTAGAACCTCTTCTCTGATCCTCCATTATCATCTTCTTTATGAGCTCCTCACTCACTATGAGTTGCACTATTAAGCCTCTGCAACAGCAAGTCCTCCCTGCAGCCACTTACCTCACCAATCCCCTCTCTGGACTTGGTCTTTTGGCAAGCACTGGTTCTCTATCTCTAGAACCTCTTGAGCACTCTCTTCTGCTCTCTCTAGGCTTATATCCTCAACTCACCTTCTCTTGAAAACACTTCAGTTGTTCTCCCTATCCAACCTTTAGCTGGAATATTAGATTGACTGCCATCATCATCAAAAACTTTGTCTTCATCTTGTCTGCAACCAGAATTTTGCAATCTCAATTTTCAAACCAGATTAAAATTATCTCACCTTCAAGATCCCTGCATGACCTTGTTCTCTTCATTCATTTGTACTTTGATTGTACTATCTTCATTTATTTCTGCAAATCCCTGTTCACTTCAATTCTGTGTATCTGCTGCTTACCAGATTTAATATCTGTTCTCCTCTTCTTTTTTCCATCACACATGCATTTTAAAAGAAAGCTTTAACTTTCAAAAGAGCTTTTCCTGCTCTTATACCACTTGATGCAGCCAAAGGCTGCAAAACCCACATTCTCCATATAAAAAATTCATGGTTCATTTAGAAACCAAAATAACTCCCATATTGGGCAAACTCTAAAGCGGAAGCTTTACTTCTTTTCTTAATCCTATGGTTAGAACCATATAATAAAACTCATTTCATGAAATGCAATCAATTTTAATCTTGGTTAAATAACCATTTTCCCAACCATCATATATATGGTGACCTTTCATACAAAGGTTCGACTTTGGTTAAACCCAAAACACTAACACAAATATTAATATTATCTGCCACATCTTTATCAATCCACCTTTCCACCATTCATCAATTTCGAATGTCAAGAAACACTAATGTATCTTCGGGCCCACAATTCATTATGTATATTCGGCTCGCATTTCATTAATATATATTCGGACCATGTTAACATTCCAACCTTTGGTTTATATTCGGGCCATGTTAACATTCCAAACTTTATTTTAAAACCCAAATATCAACATAATATTTTATTTCCGAGTCACACAACTTACCAACTTACCCTTCCGCCGTCGGGTCCACACCTCCGTTAACCTCTGCACGAATGGTGATGCGAACGTCATCAGATTCCCGATGTTTATCATCGAACGACTATCGCGTTCGTTTTACTTCGGTGACTTATTGCTCAAAAGTCACACGAAACAAATGGTTTTTAAATTCCGTCCAGGCTACGTGTCATTCCTTGAGGTGTATCGCATTCAATTTCAATGAAACCATTTACCACTCGAAGGCCGCGCGAAAACCATTTGTGGTTTTCAAAAACCGCCTTCACTGTTCACTACTCATGGTTTCGTTGCGTCGTTGACTCCTAATTCCGCTTCCAACTCTTCAATATGGCACCTCTGCATACTTGTTCAACAACCCATTGATTTCTGTTCACTGCACTTTGATTTTCACTCTATCATTCTGCTTTCATGATATCTTCAAACCCTCTCTGTCATTCATCCCACACATGGGTTAACCTCAATATTCAATTTCTGTAGTCCAACTCCATCGTTTATAAATGTAATAAAAACTCAAGTATGACTTCAAATCCCGGACCTCACTGCACTGTGTTTACACAACAGTATGTGTAATAACCCCCTAACATAATTTATACAAAATTAGCCCAATTTTGAATTACATCCAGGCCCATTTTATACCTCCAATTAGAAGTTCAAGCAATTCTTTAATGGCATCGATCCATTCTGTGATCGATGCTAATTTTACATAGAATTCAACAAATAAACATTCACCCTCAAACCACACAATCTCTTAAATTGTAGAATGAACATAAAATAACAGAATTCTCCCTGTTCCTGTCAATTCCACTTGCACACAATATACATTCAAAACACAAACTCAGAAAATGAGTTTTTCTGTATTAAAACCAGTATTTACATAGGAATTCTTCCTCTGGCCTGATCTTCTGTATCAGTGGTATTTTTCCTATTCTGCCCGTAGGCTTATAATTCAAACCCTACCTCTCTAAATCCTGAATTTATCTCTACCTAATTCATGCTTTTTATGCCTTTGAGGCTTACATTTTATACAAAAGGTTCTGAAACTATTTTTTGGTTTCAGTTCCTCCATCTTCTCAACAAAATCCTAAATATCCTCTAAGTCCTCACTTGACTCAACTAATCCCTAAGGATCCTCTTTCATCCTAAAATCATGAACCAATTCTAATTTAGGATTTATAATTAATTCATAAATCTCTCAATCCCTATACACTCTCAACTAGCCTAATTCTCTCATGTTCTCCAACATTCGAGAATATTTACAAAATTCCTCACAATATTTAATTAATTCTCATTAAAATCACTCAAATCATTACATAAGAAACCAACTCCCTTGAAAACACAAAACCCCTAAGTCTAATAAAATACAAGGAATTTTCTTGAGCCTAATGCCCCTGCATCAGACTCCCAAGGTAAAAAATAATCATGATCTCTTGATCATGTGCTTTTAATCTTTGCCTCCTGGATCCCATACTCTGTTTTGCTGTTGTCCAATAGCTGCATTATTCTTCAACTGCACTTTTCCAAGCTTCCATACCTTATTCTGCATCTTGCCACTAGCTATGCTTTCACATTCTGTTCTTGTTTTTCCTTTGCTATAATTTCTTTGCCTTCTTGCTACTGTCTTTTTCTTCTGAGACACCTTCATCATCAACCTCCTTATGTTTTCAATCTCTATGTCCAATTTATCTTATGTCTGGAAATTACTCTGCCTTTTGTTGTTGCTTTCAATTTCTGTTGCTGCATATGTTGCTTTTGTTGTTGTAGATGTTGCTGCCAATACTATTACCTTTGTTGTTGTTGCTGCAGATGTTTCCTCCTCCCAAAATTCCTGAGTATCTCTTAAGATATCTCCCTTTGCAACATTCTTCTTCTTTTTATCACCTGCAAAATTACTTTCAAAAAATAAATTATCATTTGATTCTTTAACTGCAGTAACATACTCATTCATTCTTCTTTGTATACTAGTGAGCATAATCAATTTTGAAAAACTAGTATATGCTCCTATTTCTTCCATAACTCGAGACATTTCCACTTCAGTGTCTGCAATTCCTTTCTCTTGTTCAAATTTTTCCAGCAAACATTTCAGCCATTCCCTTTGTACTTGTTTTACCTCAACCACATCATCAATATGCTGTAATTTAATTTCAACATATCCTTCTTCTTCTTCCATGACAATCTTCAGTAATTGTCCTTCACCTTCTTGATCGATTCTGGCAATCAAATCAACTTCTTCAAACTCTTTATCTTCATCCTTTATCAGAATAGAATTCTGTTTCTTCACTACTGTGGCAATTCTAAAAGTCTGTCCTACAGTTTTATCTTGGCTAATCAGACAAACCAGCTCCTCCTTGTCATCAATAGTAACAAGTTCCTTCATATGAAACATGACTGTCTCACCTTCCTTGGTATTTATCAGTTCCTTCTTCTACAATAGTTCATCTTCATCCAAGACAACTCCAAGAGATCAATTGTCTTCTGCAACACCTGTAAACATAGCCAAATTATCAATTTCAAAATTACAAGACCCAATGGTCCCATTTGATGATCCAGTCACCAAATCTTCTTTTTGCAGTTCCAAGTCTCTTTCAGGACTCAGAAAATCTTCATTGTCTTTCTTTCCAGCTTCCAAAGTTATCTCCATTGTTCCAACCACCATGATAAAATGATGATCCTCCACTATATTTTCGGCTAACATAGTTTTCTTTTCATTAAATTCTCTAACATTTTTCATTTGTTGTCCTTCTTTGCCTGCATAATTAACACATGAATTATCAGTATTAAAAATAAAAGGTTTCAATATCTCTTCCTCCTCTGGCAACATTTCAGTATGATGCTTTGATTTTTCATTTAACTCCTTTGTCAGCACATCATTATGCTGATTTAATTTCACCATGAGACTGTCATCTAGTCTCTCCTTATCATCTGTTTCAAAAATGTCTCTCTGCTCTGGTTCACAATAATGAACTTCTTCAATTCGTTGAATCATTTTTACATCCTTATCCTCTGTTTCCTGATTGTCATTCATGACAATTTCTCTGTCTTTCACATTCAGAAATTTATCCTGAGTATAGATCCTCTGCTTTTCCAACTCTCTTCTTTGAAGATCTAACTTTCTATATAATTCAACAATTTCAATTGGAGTAGAACTTGGAAACTTCACACAACTTTCCATACCTTCACTTGTTGTTGACCAATCATCATATGGCCCTTCTTCCTCTGCTTCAATATTCTACTAAATATTTCTATGAGACCCATTTGTCTTCATTTCTTTCTGAGATTTTGCTATCTCGGCATTAATCTGAACAGATCTCAGATTCAGCTCCCTCTCCTTAACAAACTCTAAAGCTTTTTCATCAACCTGTGATGTACCTGCAATCATACACAATTCAATAGTTTTAAAAACACAAGACTTTTCAGTCTCGTTTGCTTCTTCAAGCATTTCTCCTTGAACGGATTTGCATGTGGAATCCTCAAATTCCATCTTTGACTCAAAAAATCTGAGTTCTTCCTTCCATAAGGCAATCTCCTTCTACCTCCACTTCATTTGTAATGGTTGTCAAATTACCCTCTTTCTCTTCAGTGGAAAGATCCATCCTCTTCTCTGGTTTTCCTCTTCTTGTAGCCATTCCTTTAGTACCTCCAGTTGTACTTTCATCACTGCAATATCTCTTTCTCTATCCTTCATCTTATCTTTGTGGCATTCTTTAGAACCTCTTCTCTAATCCTCCATGATCATCTTCTTTATGAGCTCCTCACTCACTATGAGTTGCACTAAGCCTCTGCAACAGCAAGTCCTCCCTGCTGCCACTTACCTAACCAATCCCCTCTCTGGACTTGGTCTTTTGGCAAGCACTGGTTTTCTATCTCTGGAACCTCTTGAGCACTCTCTTCTGCTCTCTCTAGGCTTATATCCTCAACTCACCTTCTCTTGAGAACACTTCAACTATTCTCCCTATCCAACCTTTAGCTAGAATATTAGGTTCAATGCCATCATCATCAAAAACTTTGTCTTCATCTTGTCTGCAACCAGAATTCTGCAATCTCAATTTTCAAACCAGATTAAAATTATCTCACCTTGAAGATCCCTGCCTGACCTTGTTCTCTTCATTCATTTGTACTTTGATTGTACTGTCTTCATTTATTTCTGCAAATCCATGTTCACTTCAATTTTGTGTATCTGCTGCTTATCAGATTTAATATATGATCTCCTCTTATATTTTCCATCACACATGCATTTAAAAAAAAAATCTTTAACTTTCAAAAGAGCTTTTCCTGTCCTGATACCACTTGATGCAGCCAAAGGCTACAAAACCCACATTCTCCATATAAAAAATGTATGGTTCATTTAGAAACCAAAATAATTCCCATATTGGGCAAACTCTAATGTGGAAGCTTTGCTTCTTTTCTTAATCCTATGGTTAGAACCATATAATAAAACTCATTTCATGAAATGCAATCAATTTTAATCTTGGTTAAATAACCATTTTCCCAACCATCATAAATATGGTGACCTTTCATACAAAGGTTCGACTTTGGTTAAAGCCAAAACACTAACACACATATTAATAATCTCAGCCACAACTTTATCAATCCACCTTTCCACCATTCATCAATTATGAATGTAAAGAAACACTAATGTATCTTCGGGCCCACAATTCATTATGTATATTCGGCTCACATTTCATTAATATATATTCGGACCATGTTAACATTCCAACCTTTGGTTTATATTCGGGCCATGTTAACATTCCAAACTTTATTTTAAAACCCAAATATCAACATAATACTTTATTTCCGGGTCCCACAACTTACCAACTTACCCTTCCGTCGTCGGGTCCACACCTTCGTTAACCTCTGCGCATATGGTGATGCGAACGTCGTCAGATTCCCGATGTTTATCATCGAATGGCTATCACGTTCATTTTACTCCGGTGACTTATTGCTCAAAAGTCACGCAAAACAAATGGTTTTGAAATTCCGTCCAGGCTACGTGTCATTCCTTGATGTGTATCGCGTTCAATTTCAATGAAACCATTTACCACTCGAAGGTCGCACGAAAACCATTTGTGGTTTTCAAAAACCACCTTCACTATTCACTATTCATGGTTCCGTTGCACCGTTGACTCCTAATTCCGCTTCCAACTCTTCAATATGGCACCTCCGCATACTTGTTCAACAACCCATCGATTTCTTTTCATTGCACTTTGACTTTTACTCCATCATTCTACTTTCACAATAACTTCAAACCCTCTATGTCATTCATCCCACACATGGGTTAACCTCCATATTCAATTTCTGTAGTCCAAATCCATCGTTTATAAATGCAATAAAAACTCAAGTATGACTTCAAATCCCGGACCTCACTGCACTGTGTTTACACAACAGTATGTGAAATAACCCCCTGAAATAATTTATACGAAATCAGCCCAATTTCGAATTACATCCAGGCCCATTTTATACCTCCAATTATAAATTCAAGCAATTCTTTAATGGCATCGATCCATTCTGTGATCGATGTTAATTTTACACAGAATTCAACAAATGAACATTCACCCTCAAACCACACAATCTCTTAAATTGTAGATTGAACATAAAATGACAGAATTCTCCCTATTCCTGTCAATTCCACTTGCACACAATATACACTCAAAACACAAACTCGGAAATTGAGTTTTTATGTATTAAAACCAGTATTTACATAGGAATTCTTCCTCTGGCCTGATCTTCTGTATCAGTGGCCTTTTTCCTATTCTGCCCGTAGGCTTACAATTCAAACCCTACCTCTCTAAATCATGAATTTCTCTCTACCTATTTCCTGCTTTTTATGCCTTTGAGGCTTACATTTTATACAAAAGGTTCTGAAACTATTTTTTCGTTTCAGTTCCTCCATATTCTCAACAAAATCATAAATATCCTCTAAGTCCTCACTTGACTCAAATAATCCCTAAGAATCCTTTTTCATCCTAAAATCATGAACCAATTCTAATTTAGGATTTATAATTAATTCATAAATCTCTCAATCCCTATACACTCTCAACTAGCCTAATTCTCTCATGTTCTCCAACATTCGAGAACATTTACAAAATTCCTCACAATATTTAATTAATTCTCATTAAAATCACTCAAATCATTACATAAGAAACCAACTCCCTTGAAAACACAAAACCCCTAAGTCTAATAAAATACAAGGAATTTTCTTGAGCCTAATGCCCCTGCATCAGACTCCCAAGGTCAAAAATAATCATGATCTCCTGATCATCTGCTTTTAATCTTTGCCTCCTGGATCCCATACTCTATTTTGTTGTTGTCCAATAACTGCATTATTCTTCAACTGCACTTTTCCAGACTTCCATACTTTATTCTGCATCTTGCCACTAGCTATGCTTTCACATTATGTTATTGTCTTCTCCTTGCTGTAATTTCTTTGCTTTCTTGCTGTTGTCTTTTTCTGAGACACCTACATCATCAATCTTCTTATACTTTCAATCTCTATGTCCGGTTTATCTTATGTCTGGAAATTACTCTGCCTTTTGTTGCTGCTCTCAATTTATGTTGTTGCATATGTTGCTTTTGTTGTTGTAGATGTTGCTGCCAATACTATTACCTTTGTTGTTGTTTCTGCAGATGTTGCCTCCTCCCAAACTTCCTGAATATCTCTTAAGATATCTCCCTCTGCAACATTCTTCTTCTACTCACTACCTGCAAATTCACTTTTAAAAAATGAATTATCATTTGATTCTTTAACTGCAGTAACATACTCATTTAGTGTTCTTTGTATAGTAGTAAGCATAATCAATTTTGGAAAACTAGTATCTGCTCCTTCCTCTTTGATAACTTCAGGCATTTTCTCTTTAGTGTCTGCAATTTCTTTCTCTTGTTCAAATGTTTCCAGCAAGAATTTCAGCCATTCCCTTTGTACTTGTTTTATCTCAACCATATCAGCAATATGGTGCAATTTAGTTTCAACATATCCTCCTTCTTCTTTAACAATTTTCAGTAATTGTCCTTTATCTCCTTGATCTATTCTGGTGATCAATTCAAATTCTTCAAACTCTGTATCTTCATCCTTTATCAGAATATAATTATGATTCTTCACCACTGTAACAGTTCTAAAAGTTTGTCCTACAATTTTTTCTTGGCTAATCAGACAAGCCATATCCTCCTTGTCATCAACAGTAACAAGTTCCTTCATATGAGACATGACTATCTCACCTTCCTTGGAATTTATGATTTCCTTCTTCTGTAACAGTTCATCTTCATCCAAGACAACTCCAAGAGATCGATTGTCTTCTGCAACACCTGTAAACATAGCCAAATTATCAATTTCAAAATTACAAGACCCAATGGTCCCATTTGATGATCCAGTCACCAAATCTTATTTTTGCAGTTCCAAGTCTCTTTCAGGACTCAGAAAATCTTCACTGTCTTTCTTTCCAGCTTCCAAATTTATCTCCATTGTTCCAACCACTATGATAGAATGATGATCCTCCACTATGTTTTCAGCTAACATAGTTTTCTTTTCATTAAATTCTCTGACTTTTTTCATTTTTTGTCCTTCTTTGCCTGCATAATTAACACATGAATTATCAGTATTAAAAATACAAGGTTTCAATATCTCTTCCTCCTCTGGAAACATTTCAGTATGATGCTTTGAGTTTTCATTTAACTCCTTTGTCAGCACATCAGTATGTTGATTTAATTTCACCATGAGACTGTCAGCTAGTCTCCTTCTTATCATCTGTTTCAAAAATGTCTCTCTGCTCTGGTTCACAATAATGAACTTCTTCAATTTGCTGAATCATTATTACATCCTTATCCTTTGTTTCCTGATTGTCATTCATGACAATTTCTCTGTCTTTCACATTTAGAAATTTATCCTGAGTATAGATCCTCTTCTTTTCCAACTCTCTTCTTTGAAGATCTAACTTTCTATATAACTCAACAATTTCAATTGGAGTAGAACTTGGAAACTTCACACAACTTTCCATACCTTCACTTTTTGTTGACCAATCATCAAATGGCCCTTCTTTCTCTGCTTCAATATTCTACTAAATATTTCTATGAGACACCTTTGTCTTCATTTCTTTCTGAGATTTTGCTATCTCAACATTAATCTGAACAGATTTCAGATTCAGCTCCCTCTCCTTCACAAACCTGCAATCATACACAATTCATTAGTTTTAAAAACACAAGACTTTTCAGTCTCATTTGCTTCTTCAAGCATTTCTCCTTGAACAGCTTTGCATGTGGAATCCTCAAATTCCATGTTTGACTCAAAAAATCTGAGTTCTTCCTTCCATAAGGCAATCTCCTTCTGCCTCCACTTCATTTGTAATGGTTTCCAAATTACCCTCTTTCCCTTCAGTAGAAAGATCCATCCTCCTCTCTGGTTTTCCTCTTCTTGTAGCCATTCCTTTAGTACCTCCAGTTGTACTTTCATCACTGCAATATCTCTTTCTCTATCCTTCATCTTATCTCTGTGGAATTTTAACAACCTCTTCTCTGATCCTCCATGATCATCTTCTTTATGAGCTCCTCACTCACTATGAGTTGCACTAAGCCTCTGCAACAGCAAGTCCTCTCTGCTGCCACTTACCTCACCAATCCCCTCTTTGGACTTGGTCTTTTGGCAAGCACTAGTTCTCTATCTCTGGAACCTCTTGAGCACTCTCTTCTGCTCTCTCTAGGCTTATATCCTCAACTCACATTCTTTTGAGAACACTTCAGCTGTTCTCCCTATCCAACCTTTAGCTGGAATATTAGGTTCACTGCCATCATCATCAAAAACTTTTTCTTCATCTTGTCTGCAACCAAAATTCTGCAATCTCAATTTTCAAACCAGATTAAAATTATCTCACTTTCAAGATCCTTGCATGACCTTGTTCTCTTCAATCATTTGTACTTTGATTGTACTGTCTTCATTTATTTCTGCAAATCCATGTTCACTTCAATTCTGTGTATCTGCTGCTTACCAGATTTAATATCTGATCTCCTCTTATTTTTTCCATCACACATGCATTTTAAAAAAAATCTTTAACTTTCAAAAGAGCTTTTCTTGCTCTGATACCACTTGATGCAGCGAAAGGCTGCAAAACCCACATTCTCCATATAAAAAATGCATGGTTCATTTAAAAACCAGAATAATTCCCATATTGGGAAAACTCTAATGCGGAAGCTTTGCTTCTTTTCTTAATCCTATGGTTAGAAACATATAATAAAACCCATTTCAAGAAATGCAATCAATTTTAATCTTGGTTAAATAACCATTTTCCCAACCATCATATATATGCTGACCTTTCATACAAAGGTTCGACTTTGGTTAAAGCCAAAACACTAACACACATATTAATATTCTCGGCCACATCTTTATCAATCCACCTTTCCACCATTCATCAATTCCGAATGTCAAGAAACACTAATGTATCTTCGGGCCAACAATTCATTATGTATATTCGGCTCACATTTCATTAATATATATTCGGACCATGTTAACATTCCAACCTTTGGTTTATATTCGGGCCATGTTAACATTCCAAACTTTATTTTAAAACCCCAATATCAACATAATACTTTATTTCCGAGTCCCACAACTTACCAACTTACCCTTCCACCGTCGGGTCCACACCTCCGTTAACCTTTGCGCAAATGGTGATGTGAACGTCGTCAGATTCTCGATGTTTATCATCGAACGGCTATCGCGTTTGTTTTACTCCAGTGACTTATTGCTCAAAAGTCACGCGAAACAAATGGTTTTGAAATTCCGTCTAGGCTACGTGTCATTCCTTGAGGTGTATCGCGTTCAATTTCAATGAAACCATTTACCATTCGAAGGTCGCGTGAAAACCATTTGTGGTTTTCAAAAACCGCCTTCACTGTTCACTACTCATGGTTCCGCTACGCCATTGACTCTTAATTCTGCTTCCAACTCTTCAATATGGCACCTCCGCATACTTGTTCAACAACCCATTGATTTCTTTTCACTGCACTTTGACTTTTACTCCATCATTCTGCTTTCACGATATCTTCAAACCCTCTCTGTCATTCATCCCACACATGGGTTAACCTCCATATTCAATTTCTGTAGTCCAAATCCATCGTTTATAAATGCAATAAAAACTCAAGTATGACTTCAAATCCCAGACCTCACTGCACTGTGTTTACACAACAGTGTGTGAAATAACCTCCTAAAATACTTTATACGAAATCAGCCCAATTTCGAATTACATCCAGGCCCATTTTATACCTCCAATTAGAAGTTCGAGCAATTCTTTAATGGCATCGATCCATTCTGTGATCGATGCTAATTTTACACAGAATTCAACAAATGAACATTCACCCTCAAGCCACACAATCTCTTAAATTGTAGATTGAACATAAAATGACAAAATTCTCCCTGTTCCTATCAATTCCACTTGCACACAATATACACTCAAAACACAAACTCAGAAATTGAGTTTTTCTGTATTAAAACCAGTATTTACATAGGAATTCTTCCTCTGGCCTGATATTCTGTATCAGTGGCCTTTTTCCTATTCTGCCCGTAGGCTTACAATTCAAACCGTACCTCTCTAAATCCTAAATTTCTCTCTACCTATTTCCTGTTTTTTATGCCTTTGAGGCTTACATTTTATACAAAAAGGTTCTGAAACTATTTTTTGGTTTCAATGCCTCCATCTTCTTAACAAAGTCCTAAATATCCTCTAAGTCCTCACTTGACTCAACTAATCCCTACAGATCCTCTTTCATCCTAAAATCATGAACCAATTCTAATTTAAGATTTATAATTAATTCATAAATCTCTCAATCCCTATACACTCTCAACTAGCCTAATTCTCTCATGTTCTCCAACATTCGAGAACATTTACAAAATTACTCACAATATTTAATTAATTCTCATTAAAATCACTCAAATCATTACATAAGAAACCAACTCCCTTGAAAACACAAAACCCCCAAGTCTAATAAAATACAAGGAATTTTCTTGAGCCTAATGCCCCTGCATCATAAACTTGTGGTTCCTCACCTTTGGGTCTAGTATGGCTCCGAGATTTGCGAAGATAATTGTCGGCCCAGTTCCGCCTACCTCTGAGAGTCAAGTTCCTGCCCATATTATCAGTGAAGGCCCAGCTCCCACTGTGCAGGTGGTCAAGGCCTCACTGGATGAGGCCTTGAAGTTTTTTGAAAGTGCCTTAATCTGCTGGTTTAATGGCTTTTGGCCGCGGCTGACAACTCTCCATAGTTGGATCTCGGAAGTATGGAAGCTTGTTATTTATGAAGAAATTAATATCTACCCCTATGTTAAGGGTTTCTTTATAGTAGATTTTGAAAACTCTGAAACCAGACAAGGCATTTTAGATTCTGGTTCTTGATTTTGGAAGACTCGGGCCTATTCATGAAGCCATGGAACCCATTATTCGATCCCTCAACAACAGTCATAACCTCAGCACCAGTTTGGGTCAAATTGCCAAACCTACCTTTGCATCTCTGGAATCTCTCCTCAATAAAAGCCATTGGAAATGAAATTGGGAAATTTTACTGCAGGTACTCGGAAACAGAGGAATATGTCAGAACCACCTATGCACGCATCTGTGTAGAAATGGACTTCAGCGCCGGATTCCCAACTGAAATAATCCTAACAAGTAAAGACTATGTATGGAACCATAAACTCGACTATGAAAGTGTCCTCTTCAGATGTCGATCTTGCTTTGAGACAGGCCATCTAGCCAAAAATTGCCCAAAAGTCTCCCAGAAAAATTCTGCTAGAAAATATCACCATAGATCTACATGGTGGGAAGGAGCACAAAAGGAACATTACACAGTCATCAAGGAAGAATACTCTCCAGAAAACTCTGAATCGCAAGAAATCGAGCAAGAAAGAAACAACCCTCAAGACAGATAGGGGGAAAGCCCTGCCCAACAACAAAACAATGAACGCGACAGCGCCTCAAGCATCAACAATTATGAGGATTTGAATACCGCACAAAAGAAATCTTCATTTAGCAGCAAGGCAGATCTCTCAGATCCCAAAGACAAGATAAGACACCAGTGTCCCAAGAATCAGAAGAGATGAAAGAGGTGCAAGATAAAGGAAGTTGGAAGACCGTAGAGAAGAAAAAGAAAGCTACAACAACAATCTCGCCAAGAAAGATGAGAAGCCAGACAATTAAGAACTAAGAAAATTATAAGTCCAATAGACAAAAGTTTGGTCTCAGTGGACGTTAACCATCATCATCATCATCATCTTATATATATATATATATATATATATATATATATATATATATAATAAAAAATAATAACAAAAAAATCAAATTCAAAATATATATATATATATATATATGAAAAATATTATAAATAAATAATATTAAAAGAACCATATCAATCAAATATATATATATATATATATCGAAAGTGTGGGTCACAAGATAGATGGGCCACCCTAGCACAACGTCACGGTTGTGACCCTTCAGAGGTAGGGCAGGGTGGCCCGTTAATTCTTAAAATCGACAACCTACCCACACAGCTATGTGGATGGGTCATCAATTCCGGGAATCGATGGGTCGCCCTTGCCCCAATGCCAAAGGGACACACGCAGGGCAATTAGAGCAACAATATGCACCAGCCACACTTTCCTATGACCTTTTGGCGTCAGGGAGGGGCAGCCCGCCCATACCCTGACCACCACCCCCTCACTTTTGATTTTTTTCCCTATATTTTTTAATAATAATGATGATAAAATGAATGTTTTTGGTTTTTTAAAATTTAAATTTTTTATTTTTTTAAGTTCTTGTAATATTATTTATTTATTTAAAAATAATAATAATAATTTGTTTTGTAATTTAATATTTAATGTTTTTAGATCATTTTTTAAAATTGTTTTCAATGTTTTTTATTTGTTTTTTAATTTAATATTTTTAAATTATTTTTTTTTTTTTTTAATTATTTTTATTCTCTGTTTTTTAGTGAAATTTTTTTTGTTTTTCATTTTTTCTAACCAGAAGCCACGATGATCTTGACAAGTAGCTTAAGATCCTCCATGAATATTGTTCCAAGATTGGTATGACTATTAATATCAACAAGACTAAAGTCATGATAATTAAATCCAAAAAGATCAACTAAGATAATTTCATCTATGATAACAATTATTTGGAGCAATTCTTCATACAAATATTTAGGTATTGCCATTCATCATCAGTGCAACTGGAATTATAGTATTGGGAAAAGGATTATTGGAGGCTGGGAAGTCTATTGTGAGCTTGAAAATGATTGTTATCCAACTAATATTTGGATTTGGAGTAAACAAAAAATTCCTCTTTGAGACTCTTGTCACAGTTCATATTTATATGGATGTTAGGTTTGGGGTTGCAGTGTATCTAGAGAATCATGTAGTAAGATCAAGCTTATCAAAAAGCAACTTATAACCTACAACCCAAAATTAAATTAAATACTCTCTATCCTATCCTCTTGATTGAAGTTAGTATTTCTGTCATTGAAAGCATGGTTGTGATTAGGTATCTAATGTATAAGAAACAGTTTTATAACACAGAAGCTAAGAGGTTCCCCAAATTGCTTTTAACTCTAGCCAAAACCCCCGTCGCTGACTTAAGCGAGGATGGTAGGATGCCCAATCTTGGCTCAACAATGGGGGGATAAAGGAGGAGATCAGTTCGAAGAAAAAGGATAATATTAAAAATACTATTACCTCCAAACTTAAGGATAAGTTGTGGGTGATAAGGAGCTAAAGGCAAAAAAGAAAGTAAGGTATTAAAAGGAGATAATCAACCCCACTGTTGCTAACAAAAATTATTTTTCTATCTAGACCAGTGTTAAAAATAAAATGAACATTGCAAAGATAAAAATTAATTATAATGAACTTTGAAGTGGAATCGGGCATTGGTCTATTCCCAAAACACCCTGGTATGAAAGAATGTGTCACATTGGTGATACTAAGAGGGTTGAAGATAAAAAACACTTTCTCTTGGATTTCCCAACTCTTAGTCATATCCACTCTCATTTCTAAAACATTTGTAACACTACTAACCCTCTTGACTTGTTAAGCCAACAAAACTATAGTGATCTAGGAGCATTGTTTTCCCTTTTTCTTATCATAGAAACAAAATATTAAAGAGTCACAATTAATCTCATACTTTCTTAAGGTCTAATAGACCACATTGGTCGTAGTGGATATTAATCATCATCATCATTTTGTTTTTTTTTTTACTTGGTTATTTTATAATTTTTTTATGTTTATTTTTTTCATTATTTTTTTTTGGTCTTTTTAATTTTTTTAACTCTTTTTCTTTATGTTTTAAGTTTCAATTTTTTATTTTATTTTTAATTTTACTTTTTTTTATTTCTTTTAATGTTTTAATTTTTGTTTTGTTTTTCCATTTTTATTTATTTTTTTTATTTTATTTTTGTTGCAGGAGTTGCCTCAATGCCTCGATGCTTGAATAGCAACCTGACCCCACTGTATCAATTTGATTTTTGATTTTAAATTTTTCGGTACAATGCATCAAATCCACCCCCACTATGTGTCAATTTCATTGTCAATTTTTAAGTTTTCGTTGCAATGGGTCAAGTTTGCCCCCACTATGTGTTAATTGGATTTTTATTTTTAATTTTTTGTTGCAATGTGTCAAGTTGTCTTAGACTGAGATTTTAAAAGTGTTAATACTTTTCACATCAAAAATTATTAAAAAAAAAATACTCTTAGGATAATGGCTATTCGATTTATGTATTTATTTTTAAAGTTTCTCAAGTCATGATAATTGGTTTTAATTCCATGGGTTAAAAATGTCAAAATTTTAGAGTTTTTCAGAGTCTGATATTTTATCTTTAGAGTTTTTCAGATTGGTGATATTTTATCATTAACACCATGGTTGAAAAATGTGAAAATTTTAAGGTTTTCTATAGTCATGATATTTATATTTAATGTCATGGTTGAAAATTGTTGAAATGTTTAGGTTTTTTGGAGTTGTGATATTTTTATAGTTAATGCTATCATCTAAAACTATGGGAATTTTAAGTTTTTCCAGACTCGTGATCTTTTTTTTTAGTCTCTGCTAAAAAAATGTCTAAAAAATGTTGCAGCATCAACATTTCTTGATTATGGGGTTGTTTTTCACGTTTATTGCACAAATTTTAGTTGTAATGTCTTGTTTTAAAAAATGGAATTTTAATCCAATAAAAAAATGATCATGCAACCTCAACATTATTCATTTTCAAGGTGTTTTTTCATGTTTATTGCATAATTTTTTTTCTTTTTAGTGTCGTTACTAAAAAAAATTGAAATTTTATCTCGCAATAGAAATTTATTAAAAAAAACAAAAACAAAAACAAAAAAAACATTGATAGAACATCAACACTTTTCGTTTTTGAGGTTTTTTTTCATGTTTTTTGCCAAAAAAAATAGGGTCTCTTGGGCTAGAGTTATTGTTTTGAGGTTATCATTCTTGTTCATTGATAACTTTGTTACCATCCATTTCTCATCAACGCTTCATAGATCAACCTCCCATGTTGGACTCTTAATAGGGGCCACAATGTCTCTTTTCGATGTTTCTAAAACTTTCCAACATCATCTTTCATGATTACTTTTTCAGCTACGAAAGCAAATCTTTTTGGGGTGAAAGACATGTACATAACCACAATATCCATATCAGGTATCAGGCTTCGCATGTTAGCTTTTGGGGTTACTCCAAAAGTGTTTTCACCTTCCTAGGAGTGTTATATCTCTTAGCCCCTTGGAAATGTTTATTGGACTTATGGATGTCTCAGTTTCAGTGGATGCTTGGCTTTAAAATATTGGCATGGTGCCCTTGCCTAGGAGGCGGTTTACCATAATCAACATGTTGACTAACCCATTGTGTGCACACAACGAGAGACTTAGTTGATTAATCAAGTGAGGTACCTACCTGGGAGGAGCACTTAGAACTTGGAGAATACCTACCTGGGAGGAGCACTTAGAACTTGGAGAACACTTATCCCTAAAGCTTGGGACCATTTATTATACATTTCAAAGATGGACACTTGACTTGAGGATGCTTGGGTTAAGAAGAATACTTCATGGAGGTTGGTGATACACACTAACACATATGTTGAGGACGAGCATTGGATTTTAGCGACAACATTGGCACACGAGCATAGCATTGGGCACATGAGAGAACATGTGGCACACAATTAGTTAAGGAGCACCTTGCCTAAGGAGACTTGGATAGCAAACCAAGGAAGAGGAAATGTTGAACTAAAAACGTATTGGAAAATGAACCATATTCTTAGATAAACTCTAATTTGACACATGTACATCCTTGCATTGTAAAGTGCTCTATGTGGGTTTTCCTTGTTGGTTGTATGGACTTTTGTTCTTATTTTATGTTAGCATCCCTCATCTATTGTACATAAAAGGGAGAGAGCTCTTCTATTCATTATCATCATTGTACTCATTATACTTGTCTTAGAGACATTCGAATTCATGAAGAAACCATAGGAGAGAGTGAAATGTTGTAGGGAGCAAAATGCTAAGGTTCATAAGGAAACCTTAGAATCTAGATGCTAGGTTTCATGAGAAAACCCTAAGAGAAGACAAGGAGAGATACACATCTTGGATATTCGTGGGAAGATTGCTCTATGTAATGATGGAGCTTGTTTTTGTGATGTTAGAGTTTGTGATATGCATGTAAAGCCTAGAGAAGAACATGGCATTGAAGGTGATGAGCATTATTATGTTTGTTGTTGTAGTACTAAGATTTTTATCCTAGTAGAAGACATGGAGAGTAAAGCTAACAACTTGCCCAATTTTGAAGCCTTGCTCTTATGGGATGTGATGCTAAGTCAAGACCATGGAGACATAAGCTTGATGAGTCTTGAGCTTAGTGTGATGATTTGCCTGCATAAAGCCTCAGTTATCATATTCTTGATGATCCATGGAGGTATTGGTGCTTTGATGATGCAAAAGTTGAAGACTGGGGTTATGAGGATTCCACCTTAGGATAGAGATGTAGACTTGGAGGCTAGCACTTAAGCTACCATGCCATGTTTTTATGTGATGCAACATGGATAAGATTTTAAAACCCCGAGGTAGACAACCATGCATGTATGGAGAGCTTGTGCGATACAAGCTTGTTGAACCCAAAGGAACTTGCCTATGTTGATGCTAGCTTGTTTTGGATCTTTGGTGGTGGAAAAGACACTTATGATTTTCACTATATAGGGTTTGGAGATTGTTTTTCATTTTTAAACCATGGTGAATCAGTAACTCATGGAGTAATCCGAGAAAGGCCTAGGATAAACCCTTCCGGCTACCACGATAACACCAAGAAAATCCAACAGCCCGCAAGCTAGCTATACCAAGAAGTTATGACTTAGCAAGAGCTGAGACGTCCCAACCCCACTAGAGTGGAAACTATCCCAAGAGTCACCTACTCTTTAAGCCTTATCACAATGGGTCAAGCATGTCCCTTGGAATTGAACTAGGTGGATGGGAAAACAAACTATGCTCCCAACCACTTGAGCTACTAACAAGGGACAAGAGATTAGAGATTGTACCAGCTTTGTGATAAAGTTGTGTTATGTACATATACTTCATTCTTATATATATATATATATATATATATATGAAGTTCCTAGCAGTCCAAACTGTGTAATTGCAGAATTGAATTTCAGCTCACATTGTTTTTATGATTGAATACTTTTCAGTACTTGTTCATGCAGATTTGCAATAACATAGTGTTGAAATTGTTAAGTGATATAACATACAATTGGAAGATGAGAGACCAGATACTTCGGCCAAAAAAACTGCTGTAATCAAGTGCTTTTTGGATCTGGTATATGCTTGAAATGTATGTCCTAAGCACTGAAACCTGTTAGCATACATTTTCTATATTTTCTCTTGAGCTGCCTAGTATATTAAGTTGAAATGAAGTAAAAAATTGCCCATTGTTTGCTGCAATAAATTAATATTTTAGATAAACCCTAATGCTCAAAGTTAACAGGTATTAGATCTAGGAAACCACAATGGGGGGATTTTTGAATTTGCAGTAATTGCCTGACCAAAATTTCCAGATTATATACATGAGCCATTTTGTCTATAAAAACTTGTGATTTCTAGAACTGTTACTTATGTAAAAATGCCACTCTAGTATAATAAGGTCATAATGACATATTTACTGATGTAAATCTTTAGTTAGGACTTTACTAGGGTATTTGCCTCTGAATGGATACAACAAGGGTTTTCCCTCTCGTGTATATCTGTGTCATTTTATCAATATAAACAACCAGGTTCTAGTGTTTACTGGAGACGTCTTCCTCCATTACTAGGCTTTGCAAATGTAATCCACCCCTGGGTTTACAGGTGCCCCATTGTATATTTGTTATTTTCTATGATTATTGTTCATTTCCATTCTATTGCAAATGTCCCATCTGATTGCATATGTTCCAGTTGATTACAAGTTCAATGCATAATCCCAATAGATCATCATTCATGCAATCTTTCTTTTGTAGAATGCCCAGAACAAGTTCAAAAAATTCCCTCGTGTAAATTATGTACTAAAAGAGAGCTTGCTGATTTCTATAACAAAACCAGTTTGAAATATAAAGCGAAAGCATTTCCAATCCAATATTTCAAAGAGAATTCTCAAATATTAGCCTCATGCAGTTCAGTTACTCACTCAAACTCACCATGAAGAACATGAAATTTTCTATGACGAACTAGTATTAAAATATAGAGGAAAGAAGGCTCTCAACCAAATTCAACAATGAATGACTGAAAAATCAAAGATTGCCTATTACATATTACGTAATCAGAAATCTCTGTTACAAGCACACCTATTACTTTGCAATCAAAATTGATTTTGCTGATCTACAAGCACAAAGATGAGGTTGCATTAATGAATATGCTGCCATACATTTTCAGCTCATGAGAGTTCAGCCAATATCCGCTCACATTTCTCTTCGAGAATCTTCACAGCTTCAGTAAAAAGCACCTCAGGTGGCAATGCCCCTGTTGACTCAATGGTAACTGGAAAACAAAATGTTCAGTCTGTACTCTGAAAGCTTAAAATATTTACAAGTATAAAACTTTAAAAGTCGAGATGCAGTCAATGAAATAATCTATGCCATAATATTCCTAATATCTACACAATCCCATGTAAAAATACTTACATATGAAGTGCTCCTTCACACGACGTAATTGTACTCGCTTATCCCACCCATCCCCACGAATACATTCACGACATAATGTACACTCTCTTGGACGAACAACCTTTGCCTTCTTTTTCCCTGTTTAACATAAAAGCCAATTTTATGTTGTTAATGGAAATTAGAAGCCACTCGAAACAACTTCTAACATCAAGTGGCAACATATTATGTATTGTAGCACCACCAAAGACGAGATCAGATGTATAAATTTCATTTAATAAAAAGCCCACCTCCACCAAGGTCTTCAATGTCAAAGACTTTCATAGGACACTTCTGAACAAGCTCTTCTGCAAGATCATCACCAACATCTTCCAGCAAAACAACCTGAAAAATAGATTTATGGGCACAGTATGAAATGGTAGTTTTTGGATTTAGAACATATTTATTCACGAAGTTTTAACACAGACTTTTATTATAATATATACACTATAGATATTACACAATTACATTCTAAGAGTTATTACCTCGGGAAGCATTCTATACCGTGCAGTTGCAACAGGAGACCACTTGGCATGTGTTTTTCCCTGTCCTTTCACAGCATGAGCTTCAAGTTCAATAACCTAATAGTAGCAAAAAGAACTGGTCAGTAAAATGTTTCAATGTTCCAATAATTACAAACTAATTCCCATGTTTATGAACAGCTGAGATTATAGTAAAGAGTAAAGACACAATACAACTAAGGGGTGGCAGAAGGGGGAGGGATCCTATGGGACCCCATTGAGCATCAAGAAATTAGGTTCGCATGGGGGGTGGACAAAGAAACCAACACCATGGCAGAATTGTATGGTCTTCTCCTAGGACTGTCCTTAGCCAAGGACCTCGGAATCTCCAGGATTTCTATTATAGGAGAATCTCTAATTTTTATTCATCTTTTGCAAAAAGACACACCCTCCAAAAACAACAAGTTAAAGCTACTTTTGCAAAGGATCAGGAACATGTTGGAATCCTTTCATCATAAAAGCTTTTATCACATCCTAAGAAGCCAGAATAAAATGACAGACCAGCAAACTAATCAAGCCTGCGGTCTGGAGAGATGTCAAATAGAAGTTAATGGGAAAAGGAGCTGGAAAAACATCCCATGAATTGACAAATATTCATTATATATTTCTCTGACTCCAGATCTCAAATACTACAGAGCTAACCAGTGCAAACATAGTTCAATTAACAAAATCAAAGGCATTATTATATGGGAGGGAGTGTCAGGCCAGCATGATAGCCACGCACCCTCTTGTACTCAGGTATCGGTAAGGCTGCTCGGCCAGTCATGGTCATTAAATCCCAAGTGTGAGTCTCACATTCTCCCGGCCTTGGTATCCGCAATAGCTCCAGCGAGAGGGATTGAGTTCGTGTGGAAAGATCTGAGATCCCATCAAGCATTCAAGGAGGAGAGAACCAGGTCCATCAAGCTCAGTATTTATCTGCCAAGAATGGATTGTCACTCGCAGAGTAAGGAAGCCAAGCTCCTTCTTCTCCCTCCCCGGAGTTTTCCATTGAAAGGAGAAGCAAGGACTGAGGTTCGGCTCGTCTTGGATGGGTAATTACTAATTTTAGACCTGCAGCCATGCTTGGTCCTAGAATGTGTCAAAGCCATCTCCAGCAAAAATCGAATTGTCTATGCAGGCAGTATTGGACAGGGGCAAGGCCGGACCACACAAACAGCAATCCAGGCGAACGGGAAGTACTAGTTCAGAGGGCTCACAAGTTTCCTTCTCGCGATTGGTTTCAAATTTGGTAATACGTTTCTTCCAATCTTGGTACATTGTACAACCTTCCAATTCGGTCTGCAAACTTTTTAGGAGTTGTATCTCTGCATTTTTGTTGGAATTTCTGGGTGGGCTCTGAACTTGTGTTGCAGAGGCACAAGCTCGGAAATAAGAGAAGGAACAACAGCTGGTGTTTAATGGAACCTCACAAGGCATAATGATGATGGGGAAGAACCCCAGAGTGTCCTCGTTGCTCTCGCCCGCCTGTAGCCAGCAATATAGACTGTCACTTCCTTTTGCAGATTATCCAGCAGCTCTCCCTGCAGGTAGGGGATCAAGCAGATAAGTTGATTGCCATGCAGCAACAGATGGATAGTCAGAATGATGAAATTGACGCTCTTCGACGCCAGGTAGAGAACATGATGAGGCCAAGCTCAGCAGCGGGACCACATCCAGCAGAAGGAATCGTAACTCTGTATTGGAGGTTGCAATGTCAAGAAATTTCCCCCAGTGAATGAACAAATACTCTAAAACTGTGTTGCTGTGGTCAATTTTGCAGGGTATATAGCTGTAAACAGGTCAAGAGAAATGCTGTAGTTTCTGGTTTTGGCAATGTGAAAATGGAACCTCCCATAAATCTTTATGTTATCATAGAATCTGCTCTTAGAAATTCTGTAAACTTCCTGGTTTTTGCGGCGATACAGGCACTGGTGATGTACCTCATCACGTCACAAATTACAAAAAGCAAGGAAATCACAGACCTCAGGCTCAAACCAACACCTGGTCTTCCAAAGGGAAAATAGAGTAGAAAGAAACTCTCAAACACTACCAAATCCCAATGAAAGCGGATCTAACCAAATAGTTACAATCACCAAACAAGACTGCATGCCAATGAATCCCTCCCTAAAGGAGAACTGAATATTGGTCCTAGATATACTCACAATGACTTCTAACAAACTGGTAATGCTAGGAGTTATACTTCATCATCCCAGAACAGTGGCAAACAAGCCAAAGAACATCACAAAGCCCACTCTGTGCCAACCTTGCCATAAAGGGGATTCCCTGATAGACGACAAGCCATGCAAAGACCCGCAATGGATAGGAAAGTAGAACAAACCAAACACTATACAATCTGCATACCCACCTATTTCTGGATTAACTGAAACCCACAATGCAGTGAGAATAGGATCTAATGGATATCACTAATGCAACACAAAATAGATACTCCATGAATTATACTACAACAAAAATCAACCAAAATACATCAACAACAACCCCATACAGTCTGGACATGAACAATATTCATTTTGTACATTTGCTTCATGGATTAGCCCAACCAGTTACATAATAGATGGTCAGTCTAAGGGAAGCAAGCCATACTCGTGCCAATATGCACCAATCTTACCAAGTACATGCTATTATATCCCACAAATCCTGCCAAAAGGAAATGCCCTTTCTGACTCAAACAACGTGCCTGGATGCATGGCAACTTTACAATACAGGTACCCTAAGACCTCCAACTCGAAATAAGGTGCCTTGCCAAATCTGAACCTATCCTGTTACCATTCAAATTCCACTTAACAAGACCAATAACCAATTTACACATCGTCGAATACTCTAAAGATAATAAAACAAGGGACCTCGAACATGCAGGGTAAAGAAATAATATCACACAAAGAAAAATTCCTTCAGTCCTCGCCAACAAGTTGCAATGTCATCAATTAATGCCAATATAAAACGTACCAAGGAGCAGTCTGCTCTAAACATCGGAACACCCGCTTGGCGACAAGAATGCTTCCAAATGGCAACATCAATCAACCCAAGCCCTCCCTCATCCTTAGGCATGATACACAAATCCAAAGGAACCAAAGGAAGACCCCTCTTCCCACCATACTACAACCACAAGAAGAATTTCAAGATCTACTCCAACACTAAGATTGAACCCAATTTTGCAACCAAAAGACAATAAATGTGCGAACCTTAGAGAATCCACCCAACCATTGTCAACTTCCCAGCAAATGAAAGATCCTTGTCATGCCAAACATGAAGCTTACTCTGAAGGCACTAAAGACACCAATCTCACAAAGTGACCAAGAAGAACCTCACTCCAAAGAGTATGCCCTAACACCTCACAAACATAATAAGTGACCAGGCATAGAGTCCAGACTCCAAACCTACCAACCAAGGTCCAACAGTCCATCTTATGTTTACTAACCATAGCACCCAACATTGAACAGAAGAGATCCAAACAGGCACAAGTACCATCATGGCATCAATAGAGCTCTTTTCAACCCACATAAAGAGAAGGGAGCCATCAAGAAAGTGATTCTTATCCATCTTTGACCCATTAGGAAGCAAGATGCCCTAGACTTGCCCCTGAATACAAGCAGCCTCCAACAAGTAACCCAAGGCATTCATAGTCAAGACTCAAAACATACGAGTAAGGGGCTAAGGTACACCCCTATCAAATAGATCGATCCTACAAAATTCAGAAAACAATGAGGTATTAATAAAGACAAATGCAAATGAATTAGTGATTACCGTGGCGACACAACATGACCCAAACCCCACGCAAATCAACATCTTTTGGAAAAGAGAATGTTAACTAGTCTCTCAAGCCCAATGTTGCATGACTCATACTCGTATAAGACTCATCTGGTTATTGACTCAGAAACTCATATAAGAACCGGGAACGAACCCTATAAGACTTGGAAAATTACAAAAAAAAAAAAACTTAAAATATGGTACATTTTAAGCACAAAAAATAAATTAATGACAATCCTTGTAAGTTATAAAAACCACAACATATGCAGTAATTCCTAACACCATCTCATATTTATCATAGTATAACATAACATATTTGATTTTTATAAGCAAAACATTTAGATAATGAATAAAAAAAGGAATCATGATTACATAATCAAAATAAAAAACTGCAACAAGTTCAAAATTCAAATGCATATGTCATGAATTATAAGTCAGAGTCTCAAAAAAATCTTGAATTTCATGCATAACTACGCCTAGAATAAGCCCTCGAGGAGCTAGTGCCAACATCGGAAGGTTGAAGCAACTGTGAGGCAGGTGTATTTGGAGTTTCCATTTGAGATGGAAAACTAGAGAGATCCTCAATCTCTTCATCAAGCAAACTCAAATCGAGGGACTCCTCCACAGCCCAATCAGACTCTAAATCAATACTATGCAATAAAATTGGAAATAGATCCTTTGGCTGTAGTTGTTTTGAGAGCATTCAAAGGTTGTAGTAGATGAAAACCAACTTCTCCAACCTCTCATACTCCATGTTTCTCTTTTTATTGTGGATGTGCTTAAATACCGACCAATTGTGCTCACAAGCAGAAGCGTTGCAGGGTTGACTCAAGACTTCGATGGCAAATTCTTGTAATTGTGGTGCCTCAAAGCCACAATCTATCCAACAATGAGCTGCAAAAAAATAACAACAAAGACTATCAGTTTGCAATGCCAAACATAGAGAACTAGCAAAATTACAAGCTAAGTTCTAACAATTTGCACTTACAAGGCATTTTCTTGTCCTAGAGACTTTGGCTTGAGCTGAATCCAAACATGTCAAATGCTTCCTTATACATATCTCGTTGCATGTTGATTTTGTCTTAAATATCTTGATCTGGGAACATCTCCTCAATGCATATCAGGACACCTCTCATCAGCTCGAGATCTTTTTGAATGTTAGAACCCTCATTATAGAATAAGCTCGGATTCAAATATGCTCCCGTTGCATGCAATGGTGAGAGAACTTAGCCCACAAGCCCTAGGGTCGAGTTTCTCAGCCACACATGGGCAATGGTGAGAGAACTCAGCCTGCAGGCCCTATGGCTGAGTTTCTTAGCCACACACATGGTAATGGTGAGAGAACTCAGCCTGTAGGCCCTATAGCTGAGTTTCTTAGCCACACAAAGGCCATGTGTGTGGCTGAGAAACTCAACCTCACGGCCTCAAGAGTCAAGACTTCAAAAAAAAGTTTGAAACAAAAAAAAAATTAAATTTAAACAACAAAAAAATTGAGACAAACAATCAAGTTTCATGAAGCCTACTTGGTTGTGATGAAGTTGGGTGTGATGAAGCCTCCTTTAGCCTCCTGCAAGAGATCCTTCACTATGCAATGGAGTCACTCAACTCCTTCAATCAAGACTCAACACTTAGAGATTGAGAATTAGAAATGAGTCAAATGACAAGTGACTGTGAAACGAGAGGGAGGGAGGTGCTTATAAAGCATTTCCTCCCCTCGATTTTCCCTTTCCCTCAACCTCGTATGAAAAAAAAAAAAAGAAATCAAAATTTGTTGCCAAGGACGGATCTTCTACAAGCCCATATGAGCTTGATATGAGTCGTATATGAGTCAAGTTTCATCCAATCAACATGAGTCTTATGCGAGTTAGCGCAAGAAAGGGTCTTATACACGTGTTCTATGAGAGTGACTCGTTTCAGCATATGAGTCTTGAAGGGTCTTATAAGTTCGTGCTTCAATGGGTGAAACACACATCCAAATATAAAGAAAAGACTTCAAACAATGTCTTTATCCCCAAATACGTCAAAAGGTGAAATATGCCTCATAAAGTCACTTTCATATGCTTTAAATGATCAAGCAACCAAATGTTCTTTTTACCCATGGAGTGGGATGCTCCACATCAAATGACCCTTGTTTGTCTATCCAGATATATTTAGCATCACATCGTCATTCTAACCAAGGTGTTCCTTCTTTAGCTTCTTTCTTCATTTTTTTTAGATCTTAGAGGAATCGATAACTTGCCAAGGTTACATGAGCAAGGCTTAAGTTCTTTCTCCATTACTTGTAATGCCCCAAACTTCCTCCGAGGTTTCCTCCGAGGTAGGTTTCTTTGCTCCCTTAGGCTTTGTCATGCCACATGCCATGCTCTGAACCTCATTGTAATGTAAGGCGTTACTTTTATGGGGTTATGTCTAGCCCTTACCCCACCATATATCATACCTTGGACACTACTTGAGGGAGGACGTTCATCCTTTAGGATTTGCTTGCTTGCTTACATCCTCTATTGTGTAAGCAATGTAACCATGCCTCCAAATCAATGTCAAGTGCACCCAAATGGAACCCTATGGTGAGGTGTCTCCCAAGTCTCATCCGACAACTTTTGACTACAACTGAACTCCAAAGATTTGTTGTGCTGGTGAGATAATAAAGGCCTATGAAAATTTGAAATCAACCATGCATTTTCAAGAGGTAACAAGTATGTTTAAGTATTGGGGATGTCAATTGGGTCTAGCCCAAGTGGTTGTGAGATGGAGTATTATCCTCCCACTGAGTTTATATTCACATTAGTGACATGTTGAGCTCACATTGAATATATTGTTGTAAGGGCTTTGTTACCACTCAAACTAGCAGGGGTCTTAGGAGGGGATCCTATAGAGCAACTACTAGGTCAAGAGCAGCGATGGAGCAATAGCCCATTGTCACCTCAGCCAAGGCTCCCTGCTCTTTACAAACTTTCACCAATGGGAGGAGTCCCAATATGATGGAATCAAGAGAATATATGATCAATGATAAAATACGGAGGTGATTCTTAGGCCTATTCACAAGAGAGACTCAATGAGATGGGTTGCTTGCTTTAGAAGCAAGGTGATAGGCTCTCTAGGAAGGGCTAAGAGGGTCTTTGAGGTTGGGGTTTGAGAATATATCTTATGAAGGAAGCCCCTAGACTCAAAAGGCCCTATGAATGCTTGGCTTCTAACTTTTAAGTGATCTTTGTGAATTTGGAGTCAACAAGTTGTGGGACCACAAAGGGCCAAATGGACCCAAAATTAGGTCAAGGATATGGAGTTGATCAACCAAGGATGTACTAGACCTAATTAGGGAAGGGAAAAGGATCAAAGAGAGAATCCTCATTTGATGATTTAATGCTATGATCCTAATGAGATCACACGCAAATGGGAAACCAAGGGCAAGAATCGATCTTCGAGCTAGGGCTTGAAATATCTCAAGATCCCCACCATCAGAATTTTGTGGAATTTGGAGGGCCTCTAGAGGACATACTAGTGTAGTTGTGGGCAAGACATTGAATTCTTTTGATGGCTAAATCGTGAGAAAAATGATGCCCTAGGTGACCTATGGAGGCTAGGCATAGAAAAATGAGGGGAAGGTAAGAGAAATAAGCTTTGAAAGTGATCACCTATGGAGAATTAGTGCCTTGTCCTTTGGGAGAGATGGAGTCAAGGAGAATTTATTGTTCGGAAAAAGTTCACCCAATCAAGGATGCCTTCAAACAACTTTGCATGACACTAGCGCATGAGAGCAACTGCTTCAAGAACTATATAATTCGACTTGCAATAATTAATGACTTATCGAGATGTATTTAACACAAATTATCTCTAGGAACATTCACCCATTCATACATGGCCCATGGGATGATGCAATGTTATAAAAGATGACAATTTCCACCAATTCGTATAGAAAAGCAGTAAATTTCAAACTTGTATAGCGAAAATCACAACATTCATGTGACAAAAGTTAACAACAAGAATAAGCATGAAAATAACACTTACATGTACAAAAGAGTATATCCAATCATCAAGTTATGCCAATAATGAAGTTCCAAGACAAGAGAGATATCCAAACATCAAAATTCATCCATATCATCCAAACTCGTCCTCCAAAAGGGGCAGCAAAGATCTCACAAGAGCTAATAAACCGATCCAAGTGATGATGATGAAAATGAATCACCTCACTTGTATTTATACAATCACTAATCAATTTGATTTAGCTAATTTGGCCTAATTGATCCCCTAAAATAAAACAAAAAAAATGTGCATCATAGCAATACTTTTGGTGACAAGCCCACCAAATAGCTCAATAACATAAAGATCACTCTCTCAAGAGGGCAAAATGATCACATAATGAATCGTTGAGCCTTTGAAGAGGCCTAATGAAGTCCAAGGGGTGCTATGATGTGAAAATGGACTCCCAACATAGGAGACAAAGGGTTGGCCCCTTGTTTTCCAAGCAAGAACCTGTGGTGTTCCCAAGTGGGTGTGAGGGCACAAGGACATCCTCATGGATCTCCAAGTGGATCGAAAATTCCTGTAGACCATCTGGAAGGGATAGGATGGTGATTTAAGCCCTCCCTCTGTAGCGAGTGACATCCTCTAGACCCTGGAACATCTGCCAAGTGTATGGTGCAAGTGTGGAGTTGGTTGGGCATGATGAACCAGGTGCATCATCCTCATCCAAAAGGTGGAACACGAGCAATCAATGATTGGTATTAGGGATCCATGAAGTAATCTCACTTATGGTGGAGCCCCATGGCTCGCAACACTCACCCTATAAGTGCCAATGTGGCCCTCTTGAGGACTAGGATCCCGTATAGGGAGACCTAGCCCCAAATGGAGACCCACCTGCATTCCTGCATAAGATCCAATGCATCCCCTTACCCTCCAATACAACAAATCATTAGAATAGTTAAGTGAATCAATGGGGCACTTCATGATGTCATGCCCTTCCATAGCAGGCATTGGCATGTACAAGTGTCTCCAAGCTCAATAGGGGGTTAACAAGAATCCTATTAGGTGGTTTCATCCTTTAAAGTGGGTGACATGTCCAAGGTAAATCCCCAAGTGGTAGGTGGCAAATGACAAAGTAATGGAATAGAGTGGGGATCAAGGGAATCATCTAGATCACATGTCATGGTACAAGGGTAGCTGTAATGGAAGAAGCCCACACCTAGGTATATGAGTGTAGGAAGGAGCAAATCATGGTATATGAGTTATCTCGACCCTTGTTTTTCCACCCTTCTTCATATGCCTTTTGCCTTTGATTGATTTTTCTTCGTAACTGCTCAAGGCTCCAGGGGATGGAGCATTTTGTGTGGTTTATAAGAGTGGATACCCACTCAAGGTGGGGCAGTTCATCGCCCACCAGGGGTTGGGACAATAATGGGTTCCTTAATGATGGAGGTGGCTCATCTAAGGCTTGTTGCACAGTATTTTTCAAAGTTCCAAGGAAGCCAAAGTACCAATTTTTTCAACAAGATCGGATCATCTATTATGTGTCATTGTAAACCCATTCTACAAGTTATGTAATGTAAATGATGGTAGTAAGACCACAAATGTATGTAACAACCTAGGTAAGCCTATTATTTTGGCAAGAGTTTCATCCTAGGAGGTTTTTCATCTCACTGACTCATTTGTGTTTGTAAACACGGATGGTCAGCAAAAAATTTCCCTCCAACCTCTCCCCAAAGCTAGGGTGGAATTCTTCGTCAAAGTCTTATTAGATGAGTCCTAGTGTTCTAGTCGAATTTTATGGAAAATTGATTTGGGAATAATTTAAGCTAGGTGGCTAAATTATTTTATTATAAATCACTTGGTCTACTAGATCATGTTGTGTCGCAGATTGGGTGTGTATTTTGAGCAATGTGGAAAAAGTCGAAGTCGGGATTAAATCGGCAAGGGTCCAAAAGTTGAAAAACTCGATAAAGTCGGGAGTTTTTTGAAAAAGTCGGCAAAACTAAAAAAATACAAAAATATTCATTTTTGGAAAATATCCTGATTTTTTCAAAAAAAAATTTAAAATTTATTAAAGAAACTACCTCATTCACGATTTTTTGGAACAAGTCGACAAAAAGTCAGGACTTCGAAGATAAAATTGCGACTTTTTCAAGGATGAAAAAGTCGGCAAAAGTCAGCTCCGGGAAAAATTCGAGATTTTTTCAAAAAGTCTAGACTTTTTGCCGACTTTTTCCACATTGATTTTGCGGGTCTAAGCCAAACCGGTATTCCCCCTTTGTGGGTTGAAATTGGAAATCTTATGTAAAATAAATTTAAATGCATGGTCTCTCATACTTAGACACCATGTTTAAAATATTAGAGGGTAGAAAAAATATTAAATCCCCTAAAGTGTCGATTAATTAAATTTTCTGGCAAAATAAAGTTAAGTACTAAGCCAGAAAATTAATTAATTAGAGTCAAATTAAAATGTCCTAGGAAAATTAATCCTCCAAGTGGAAAAATTCGAGGGTCTTAAAAGAATTAATATTTGAAGGTCCTCCACCAAGGAAATATTGGATATTTCAAGAAAAATTGGACCCTTGGACCTTTGTGGTTAAGTCAAAGTCAATTTTTTGAAGAAATTAGCTCAAAATAAATAATTTTGAGCTAATAAAAATGGAATTAAATGATAAATTCGAAAATTCCTCAAAAATAAATATTCAACAGCTAAGATTAAAATATGATCAAGTATGTTTCGACGGCCGAGCTTATTTTGACAAGGATCAAGCAAACGAGCAATTATTTTTCCACTTGGAGGAATTATCTATAGATTAGTGTCATTTGAGTCTCTAGCGATCTAATTTCTGGCTAAGAAATTGTTGTTGGAACATTTATGTAACACTATTGTCTCACCCGGAACTTTTATTTCTATCATAATAAAGACTTTGGGGTGCATTTCAAGGTGTTCCATGTTCATTGATTTGTGGTATGCACTGACTACAAGCTTTCCTATGTTGTGTTGGTAAATGATAAGATCTGTTTTTCATTAGATGGAGATAAAATCTTTCTATTGATAGTTTTGGGCTAATATTAGATGGTTTGATTCGCCATATGATTAATGGATTTTCTTGAGATAAATACATAATGTTTGCAGGTATTTCAGTCCTTGGTCTCCAAGTTCACAAACTGTGGGCAGGAACCAACTTTTGCTTGGATCTCGAATATTTATGTGGTGGATTTAATCTTCACTAAGGCTATAGTGTGCATTGGGTTCAAAAGTATATTTTAGCCATTTACCAAAGAAAATATCCATTAAAAAAATTATTTCTCAAAAATATATTTTTCAAAACCCTTATATATTTGTATATTTGTAAATAGATTTGTAATTTAAACTTGTAAATTATTTTTGCTAATTGGGGTTTTGGGCTTTTGAGATTTTGTATATATTTGGGGTTTTGGGTGTTTAATTTCCATTTTTACAGGTGAAGTCAAGAGAAAAGGTTGAAGTAGAGCTAGAGGCCCTTGAGAGTAAGATATAGTCTCTAGAAATTTTTACAGGGGCATCTATTAAAAAATTTGCAACAAACTTCAAATCTGAAAGGAAGAAAATTTTCTGAAACTGGGGTTTTGAGTTTCAGCCCTCTTGGGCCCAAATTCGGCCTCTCCAAGGCTAGCGTCCTGCTCCTGTTGCCCTGTGTCAGCCTATTCTACCTCTGCGTTTGAGTTTTAGGCCTCTCTAAGGCTAGCTGTGAGACCTAGATGCCTCGGCCTCCTCTTATTCCCCCTGTGTCTTGGTTTTAGGGGCTTCTAGCCCTAGCCTTCAGGCTTAGGGACTTCGACCCCCCTCCTCCCCTCGATTTCCCTAAGGCGGCATCCCTAAAGGGCTCGTAACTGCCCTTTAAGGCTCCCTTTAAGGTGACGCGGGCATTAAGGTCCTAAAAACCCTAGGTCGCAACCCCTAAGGGCCTATCGGCCCCCCCTTTAGCCAAGCGACAGCCTTCTAGGGTTTGACATGGGCCTCCTTAGGCCCCCTCCTTGAGTCGCTAGGCCTCCAAGGCCTTTTCCAACCTTCCTTGACCCTCTTCCTAGCCCCTCCTGGCAATAGTTTGCCTCTGATTTTTCTAGACTAAATACTTGGTGGTTTTGCAAGTTTTTAGCCTCAAAAAAATTATTTTCCAGATGGCAACTTCATCCCAAAGTTTTAGCGAATTTGGACCAAAGGATCTTCAAGGCCTTGGGCCTAGGGTTTGCTCTTTAAAGTTTATACCCTAGCTTTTCATTGTTTTACCACTGCTGTAGTTTGTATTTTATAACAGTGATACATAAGCCCTAAAATCACACTAAGTTGATCAAAATACTCTAAAATTGCAAAATTTAAATTTTCTAGAAATTTGGCCACTTGGGCATCTAGGATCTAGCCTAGATCTAACATTTTTTTTGCAGGAATTTTATGCGTGAATCACTGAATCATATCTACAATTTTCAAAATCACACATTTAAAAGGGCTCAAAAAGTTAAGTTTTCAGTTTTTGGCAAATTTTTCCAAGTTTTGGGCATGTTCAAGCAACTTCTTGTAGCATAGATAGCTCATTGTTCTCATATTTTTCTACTGTTGTAATAAATAAATCAGATCAGGAACTTTTCTAAATACTGCATGTTAAGGTGGGCTAAAAATCATTATTTTACTTTGGCAAGTTGTTGGGCATCTCATTGATCATATCTATTCACTATTGGATTGTTTCCTCTTAAATCTAAAGGTTTTTTTCCCTTACTGTCGTCATAAGAGTCACTTGTTCCTCATAAAGAGGTCATTTGCAACATAATTTGTATAAGTGTTTTCATAGTTTTACATTCTGTTGTTACTTGTTCCTAGCGTTAATATTGTGGAAGTGACTAACATTCCTTGGAAGTGCTATAAAATTTATATTCCAGATCTAACAAGCGCACTCACAAAAGCACTTGAATCATAACTCATTGTGGTATTAAGAGTCTTTGGGCATATTGACATTTTGTAAATCCAATTGAACATCTCTTGATGATTGGCATTGAATAATAAGATCACAAATGATATTGTTGGGAATCATTTTTGGTAATTGTGATTGACATCTTGGAACTATTGGCTAATTGATAAGTGAACAAGTTGCTCTAAGTTTTTATCACAAATTGGTTAAGGATCTTGCGGATTAATCTATTGTTGAACACTTGCACTTGTATCCTTTAAGCACTCATCTCGTCTTAAGGTTGTCTTTTAATCATTGTCAAGTACTCTTGCTATAAGGTAATTCACATTAAGTACTTAAAGAAATTAAACAATCTTAATTCAAGATAATTCCAATCATCAGCATTGCACAAGCATTATAGGATTTAGTTTGTATTGATAACTTACCTCCAAGGATAAGCTTGGTTGATAGACTCATAGGGCAACCCTTTTCCAATTAACTTGATGGATTCAACCCTTCTTAGTGGTTAACACAGTGACTTTGTAGTCGTCAGAGCCACAATCTCTGCAGCGTCGACGGCACTGGGTTGTTGGAACACACTAGGAGGTATCGTTAATCATGCATTTTCCTGCTTCCCGTTGGCTTCCATCCCACAACCTACTCTGAAGATTATTTCTCAAAAGAGTTAAGGGAGAGGTTCAACTTAGATTAGGCATTTAAACTGAAATTAACCAACATCCTTGCATTACACCTAGAACTTGGGCTTTGCATAGCATATAAAATAGTCCATCATATTAAGCAGCGAGTGTCCATCAGGTCACTTGGTTTCATGTTAAATTTAAGTTAACGTGTTCTTGCTTAAGATAGTTACTTCAAATTCCAAAGAAGCTCATATGTTAGACCATTTCACATTTATAAGCATTGAATCATTGTTATCGAAAGAAACTTAAGAAAGAACATATATGATTGAATCAGAGGACAAGCCAAGACAAGAGAACACAAGTATATGGCTCAAGCTAGGGAAAAACCCCAAGATGGGGAAAACTCTATATCAATTCTTCTTATTATTAATATCGAATGTTCAGCAGAGAGAGAGGGTACAATAAACCTGAAGAGAATAAAAACTAATAAAAACTGAAATTATAAGAGACAAAGACATGGAGCAAAAGGCATTTAGCCTCAATGTATTGTATATCCCAAAATAATGATAATGATACAATATATAAATATATCAAGAATATGTCTCAAGATAGTTTGTCTATCTTGGACACACGATCACTTTGGTTGAGTGAATATCTCAACCACACATTTATCTAGGAGCCTAACTAGTTGGAGAGAATCTCTCAACAAACTAGCCCTAAACAAACTCCCAAGTCTTATAATTTTAATTACTTTGGACTTATTGATTGTTTTATGTGAAAGGGAGGCTAACATTCCCCCCTCAATCATAAGTCCAAAGTAAGAACCTGGTACCATCTCCAAGTCTTCATGTTGAAACTGTTGAGTTGATCTTCAATAAAGAACTGCGTGAAAAACCGCCAAAAATTGAATGCCAAAAACTTCAATATGAAGAGAGCACACCAAGAGAAGTGAATCAGCAGCAAATCTGATACAACTCTGAAAATGCTTGATAACTCCATCAAATGCCAAGCTGCAATGCAAAAAGATCCATCTATCCTTTGCTTGGTACAATGACCATCCAAGTGAACAAAAGAATGTCCACAAATGCTCTCAATCAGTATCCCAATCGCTTTCCCACTGGAATTTTGATGCCCACTGTAAAATTGTTGAAATTTTTAGTATGACAACCATCGATTCCCCCCTTTGTCAGCTGCAAGGAGAGACCATAACTATTTGCATTTGTTTTGAACTCCCTCCTTCAGATGTAGGAGAGTTTCACCATTGTACTCCCCATATGAGAGTACCATCTCCAATTGACTGTTGGCTGCAATAGGTGAGATTGAATTTTGCGGTAAAACTTATACAATCGTTTGATTGTTGATGACCGCTCCTAAGGATCAATCCATGCATAATTGATCTTCAATATGGTTGGTTGGTGTTATTTGTAGCAACTCTCTGATGAGTGTTTCTTCTTTCCACAAATGGTGCAAGAATGGAGATCAAAACAATGATCTTCCATATGACATGTTCTTTGACATTGTGTGCATTTGGGCTTTTCTTCAACTTTCTTATGGCTTTTTGATGTTACTTGATAAAGAAATCCTGCATTGATGAATTTGATTGGCTTTGAATAATCTGGGATATGCAAGTTGTTGTCATCTTTGTCATATCCTAAGCCACGTCGACTTTTGTTGCATTGGATTTCTTCCAACGGCTTGATGATTGGCTTGGAAGAAAAAGGTTGAACTTGCTCATGGACAACTTCTACACTTGAAGTTGTATGGTTGAGTAGCTTGGAATCATCTTTATCTGCATTTGTATGGTTGAATGGCTCAGAAACATCACTCTTCTGTTGCAACTCATCTCGTTGTAGTTGTGACTCCAGCTGAAGAAACTCAATTGTCTCATGTGCCTGATGTAGATGCATTTTAATATCAGCAAGAGTCGCTTTGCTGATTTTTACCATTTCTTCAGCAGTGGATAGGATCAGATTGTTAAGAACTTCTAACAATTAAATGTTTTGCCCCATGTGAACTCGCTCGCTTGAACTCACGTTCGATTGCTTTTAATACTTTGCCTGATTTTTCGAACTCGCTCGCTTGAACTTGTTTGTTTAAACTTGCTTTCACGCTCGCTTGATCTTAGAGTTGTGCTTTGTTTATATCAATTTCATGCTCACTTGATTTTGTTTTAACAAGCGTAGGGTGTCGACTACCACCGAAAATGCACCCAATTTGAGACAATTTACAATGATTAAAATGAGTGTCGGGTTCAACCGAGAATGCACCCGATACAACTCAAAATACCAAAATTTGATGCAGCAGACTCAATGTTGACTTGATTTATTGCAAAAAAATGACTCTCTGGATATGGCTCATGCTACACAGAGGAACAGTGATTTGCTGCTTCAATGGCCAAAGAGCAAGATGAGGTGAGGGCTAAGTAAATGAAGATTTCAAACAAGGAACTTGAGAGGCTGCAACAACACCTTGATTTTGCCAAAGACATGAACTTGTAGCATCAAATTGCAGAATCTTTGTTGCAGAGCTTAACAGTGAACTTGCTTCTCATAAGGAAACTGAATCAAAATTAGCAGCAGAATCTGGCAACCCTAGAGAAATTGCAAAAGCAATGGATGAGTTGGAACAGCTAAAACAGCAGGGGCAAAGGCAGTTGCATCTCTGGATCCAATTGAAGCAGAACTGGACGAAGTGAATGCAAATATTTGAAAAGGAAGAGGATGTATCACAATTGACAATGTAATATCCCTCAGGGAAAATTACCCTTAGGGTTATAAGAAGCATATGATAGATTGCACCAGTATCACAGTAACTCTTCTAATTGAATGCACAGCATTCAATCAAGTCATTGATTTTACCAACAATGCCAACAGCATATAGCAGATTGCAAAATTCTCAATCTCACTCCTAATGCTGTTAAACCAGCAAATATTGCTGTACAGCATTCATCAATTACAAACAGTAGCAAACTTTATAGCAACATACATTAATTAGTCCTATCAGCGATACGGAATATTCGTTTGATACATATACAACCAACTTACAAGTCCTTAGTTTCTCTGCTGTCTCACAATTCCTTTTCTGCTCAAACTACATCCCACAGATTTGGCTTGAACTGACCCTTGCTGCTCCCTTAATAGGCCTCGCAGCGCACCAGGCTTCAGAGAGGGTTTTTGCTGATCTCTGATACTATCACAAAGGTCATCCACTGCCCATAGATGCCTTAGGATCTTGTTGCAAAGATTAAGGCCTTGTAGCAGAACTAGACCACCCAGATAAGCTTCGCTGTCACAGAATTAGGTCTCTGTTATCCCAGATAAACCCTTGCTGCCCAGATTTACTTCACAGCCCCAGATGGCCTTAAAGGGGAGCCGCTGTCCTAAAGTGGCCTTCAGAAGAGGCCCGCAATCACAAGATGACTCCCACAAACCTTGCTGCCCAGAACAAGACTCAGAAGCCCAACGCTGCCAAAGGAGAGAAGCATCAGGGACCCTTGCTGCCTAGAACAAGCCTCAGGTGTCCATGATTGATGCAATTCAGATCTAATTCTCCCAATTTGTAACCTTAAAACACTAAGGCTACACCACAAGTCTCGAGACAGAGACTCGAACCCTTCCTATCCCATCAATCTGATAAAAACTGCCTTTATATCAATATAAATAAACCTGGTAGGGTTAGGTTTTAGAGTTTTGCACTCTCTGGAATACCTGAGCGTCATTGAGTGAACTCATAAGCATATCAACCCGCTGTTCCTCAATACCCATGTACTCATTTATCTTCGGGACAACTTAAAGTATGAGAATCGTTGATAGTGTGAACAGGAACCCATCTGATGGAACAAGAACTGAACTCCAGAACAGGAACAAAAATACTGGTTCAAGAACAGAACTCCTTCCTTGGCTATGCCGGTGGGTTATCATTAACCCTTCATCTGTTATCTCATCCACTTGCCATGATCGTACCACTCTTTGTTCAACCCTCATATAAAAGTCAAATGGAAGAGTTACGATATTAAGCAGGTCCAAGGTTCAATCCCACACAGAGCATCCAAATTCGCAACATTTGAGATATGATATCAGCGGTGACTCCGAAGCCCTTCTTGTTTTCAATTGAGGGTCCTTATTTTTATAAAGGAATTTATCACTCAATTCCCTTGAAAGGTTAAAAAAAAAATCAGTCAGTCAAGCCACACAGAGAACGAGAGTTGAGGGTATTGCTCCATCACGAATCCAACATGCACTAATTCTTCAATCTGATCCTGCACTTAAATTCTGATCCAAGATGAGATCGATCAAGTTATGATCTGGACTTGTTTTCATGTGTTCATTTACCCACAACGACAAACCGGAAAAAACCCACAACAAAAAGCCCTTTCAATATGGGTGTCATTAAATAATGTTTAATGCCTTGAAATTATGGATCTCATGTTCTCACCACACTGCTGGGAGTTCCCATACAAAACAGAGTCGACTACTAAGTTGTTGAAGCACGATTTACAAGCTTTAATGATCGGTGTGTAGAGGTTTCGATTGTTCAACATATTAACACAACATCTCTATGCAAAAAAACGCCGTGGCTATGGGAAAATGATTAGAACCAGGGTTTAAGAACCCAACACAGCGTACCGAGATTCACTCCGTTACAATAACAAGCAACCCTTGTCAATTAAGCAAAAACAACGAGTTTACTGAAATTGATGACAGTAATTTCACTCGTTCGAACATGAAAGGAAAAACTCAAGAACTTTTATTTTTCGAAACTAAAAAAAACAGAGTTTATTTCTGCTCGGGCCCTTCATGGCTCAATCTGCATTACATCTCCTCTCCGGCTCTCTATTGTTCTCTCCTAGCTTCTCTTTCGAAGTTACAACCCAGAATATCAAACTAACTAACAGCTTCCTTCCACAAATGAAGGAGTTACTATTTTTTTAGTGCACAAAATCATACCATGACTCAATGATCTAACTACTTGGCTTGATCTCCTTGCGGGGAGGATCAACTTGCCACTTATTCTTATTTCTACTCAGAGTTTGACAACAAACTAACTACTTGCATAATTGGTAATTAATAAGAAACTTAGTAATTAATTTTCCTCCGAAGCCTTGTTAGCCACAACATGTGAATACACCATCACATCGCTGGCTAGGTCTAGATGCTCCTGCATCAGACTCCCATGGGTGAAAAGTCATCACAAGAAAATAAGAATTAAAAGACATCACAAGTAATTATCAACTAGAGAAAATCTTTCTGTCTTTCTAATTTTCTAACATGGTATCAGAGCTAAGGTGAAGAATGAAGAAAAAGGCAGGTTAAAGATCGGTAAAGGAAAAAGAGATCAAGGAAAATTCAAGGGGATCATATATTGTGAAAATCCTACTACCTAAAGGAACTATGTCAAACTCAATGGAAGGGTGAGAACAAATTAGAAGGGGCCTCCAATTACAGGGCCTGGAAAAAGAGAATAGACCTCATTCTCGAAAATAACAAAGTTTTGGATCTAGTTCAAGGAAAAATTAAGAAGCCTACAGATGAGTCAAGTGAAGCAGAGAAAGCAAAGTTCAAAGAAACATAAATATTAGCTATGAACCTTATAGTGGATGGAGTTAAGGATAACCTAATTCCATACATATCCAACATAAATTATGCCCAAGAAATGTATGAGGCTCTCTCCAAGTTATTCATAATCAAGAAAATTGGTCAAATAGCAAGCCTCAAGAATGTACTAAGAGTTGTTAAGATGACAAATGATGATAACATCTCATCATATTTTATAAGGATATCTAGAATCAGAGATGAACTCCAAGCAATAGATGAAGTTGTCGCAGAAAAGGAGCTCATTTCTTCTTAGGGTGATTAATCATTAGATTGAATCTCCTCTCATTATATTTTGATTATTCTTATGGAACCCTAAAAGGTTATAAAACCCTAACCTAAGGGTGTGTCAATATTGATTATGAAATGTTGATTTTTTGTGTAGCTTGGGAGATACTTCAAGCCCTAGTGTTTGAGGGTTGGAGGTCAAAGCGCCACAAATAGGCTTGTGGGCTTGAGACCCAAGCTTGGGGATTTCGCACCCATCGATGTTTGGGCCAAAACCATGATGAATTTTCGACATGTGATGGATGAAGATGATAGTGTTCGTTGAGACATATCCAACACATCAAAAATCATCCAATTTCGAGTTGTCGTTGAGGAGAGATGAATTTTTGAGGTTGAAAAGTAATTATTGGTTTTCAAGTCATGTAGGCCTGATGTGAAATTCGCCCAATAGATGTGTCTCTTCATCTATTCATGGAGGCCCCTCATTTGGCTATAAAAGGAGGATGATTTTTAGTTGTTTGAGTATCCATCTTGGTGCAATGTTGCCTCTAGAAGAGGACTCGGTGGAGAGGAGAACTCTAGCCCTAGCCGCAGCATAGAAAGGAGGTTGAACAACGAAGTGGAGAGGATTGTTTTGGGGTCTGAAACAATTGTATTGGAGGCTGAGGGTGCAGGAAATCTCGGCCGAGTTCCTAAGGGGTCAACGCTGCTATATTGGGAGGATTGTGGATGGTATGTGGGCATGTTTGAAGGCAAAAAAAGTGTTGTGTGGTAGGCCGCAGGCCATACCACAACAACAAGGATTGTATGGGCCATTCTAAGGGTTGGTTTTAGCCCTTACTCACAGCGTGAAGAAGGAGAGTATCTCCAGCCTAATCCACAGTTTTCTACAAGGTTGGTTGAGTGTTGTTGGAGGAATTAAGGGCTACAACTGTGTGCCCTAATCAGAAGTCACAAACAAAAAGTCAAAGGAGCAGCATTGAAGGGACGTTGGGTCATTGTTTTGACCAGTCTTGGATCGGTGATAGAGCAGCCTGTGGGAGCCAATGAGGAGGGGCAGATCGCATGGTTAGATGCCCTAAACCAGAGATAGTTTCCACAGTGATTGGGCAGCAGACTTGGAGCGAAAGTTTGTTGTATACTGGGTCAAAGTGTTGACTATTGCTTGGATCACTTTGATGGGAAGCTTGAGGAGGCCTTATGTTAAAATTGGACAACTAGGTCCAAACTCCATGTTGTGATGCTCAGATGAAGATACCAATATTTTTATTGGGTTCCACTTTCAAAGAGGTGTAAGATCGATCTAAAATTGATCTTAATCCGATGAGCAGAACATTTATTTTGAATTTATTTTTAGTAATTTCAAATATGTGCATGTCGGCCTCAAGGTTTTACACCCCCAACAAATGTGTCACACACCTCAATGATTGATATAAATAGAGTCAATGTTGGAGGACATTTCACTTATCTCATCCTCACACATCATCTCTCCTCTTCTAATTGGTTCGAGCTCCTTGGAGGCAGTTTCAGTTCACACGTGGGAAAGAAGGACGAAGAGTAAGTTGCTGCAGCTAGGGTTTCCACGCCAGTTTGACCAGCGTTGACTTTGGTCAACGCATGGTCCAAAGGAGCTGATTTTTAGTGGAGACTTCGATTTTGGAAGGCCATACATTTTGGCACAAGAACAGAGGTCAAAGGTTGACCATAGACCATGATGCGTTGACTTTTACTTGTTGCTACTGTCGTTGTTGCCGGTGTTGCTGCCAGTGTTGCTGCCGTTGGAGCAACGTTGACTTTTCTGGGGTTGACTTTGAGTTGACCGTGTGGCTGTTTTGAGGGCTGTTGTGACACATGCTGGGTTGGCTGACCAAGGAGACTTTGCTAGTTGAAGCATCCTGTTGACCGTCGTAACGCACCACCACATTTTTTTGTTTCGGGTTTGTCTTCTATAGATCCACTGGTATGTTCTATCAGCGTTTTACTTGATTGTTTATGTGATTGCTGTGGTGAAAAGTAAAGTTGCATCAAGCATAGAACATCTACATAAATTTACATGGTATGGAAGACAAAGGTTTCAATGTGGCATTCACTGATGGAAAGGTGCGGATGTGGAAGAAGAGCTTCAAGGAAGCTATCACGTTTGGGTCTAGAATTGATACACTCTACTAGGTTAGAGGAAGTCTACTGGGAGCAATGACATGAGATGCTATCCGACAGACCGATAATGGGCACTGAATATGAGACGAACGAGTTCAAGAACTTTTGCAGAGGAGCTAGCATCAAGAGGGAGACCACAATGTTTGTGGGCTACAGTGAAACTTCGAAGGCCTATAGATTATATGTGCCTAGTCAAAGGGAAGTGGAGATATGCCACGATGTCACCTTTGACGAAGATACTTCCCTGAGGAAAGTAGTCAATCTTTCGAGATCTGAGGAAGATCATGAAGCAAGGCCTGGAAATCAAGAAGAACCAAAGGATGAAACAATGCCTGATGTTGAAGGACCGATGGACCCGATTGATCCACCTCCTTCACTGGGAAAGAGACCATCATGGCTCAAGGACACTCTCGAGGATGCTGAGGGACATGCAGCCCAAAGGGGGACATTTCGTGAAAGCAAGAAGCCGAGTAGATACCAAGGGTATCTAGCAGCCATGAGTACTATTGTACAATCCGAGCCTGGATCCTTTGAGGAAGCCATAAAGCATCAAGTGTGGAAGGATGCTATGCACGAAGAGTATGAGTCCATTATGAAGAATGATGTCTGGGACGTGGTTTCAAGACCGAAGGACAAAGCAGTTGTCACCTCGAAATGTCTCTACAAGATCAAGCATGGATCTGATGGAAGTGCTAAAAAATTCAAGGCAAGATTCGTTGCCCGTGGCTTCTCTCAAAAGGAAGGCATAGATTATGATGACATATTTGCACCTGTGGCCCAATACACCACCATTCGATATGTTATAGCCCTTGCGTATATGTTATAGCCCTTGCTACTACGCAAGGATGGAGTCTTCATCAGATGGATGTGAAGACCGCATTTCTGCATGGTGCAATAAAGGAAGAGGTATATGTGGAGCAACCTCTGGGGTTCGAAGTCCAAGATCGAGACACACATGTCTACAGGTTGAAGAAAGCCCTCTATGGGCTAAAGCAAGCACCCAGAGCTTGGTACGAGAGGATAGATAGCTACTTGATGAAGCTAGGCTTCACTCGAAGTAATGTTGATTCGAACCTTTACTTCTAGGTTGTCAAAGGGAAGCCTCTCATTTTGGTGTTGTATGTGGATGACCTCTTCCTGACAAGTGCTGACCCTCTCATTCATCAGTGCAAGAGAGAGCTCGCTGCTGAGTTCGAGATGAAGGACCTAGGACTGATGCACTATTTCCTAGGCCTGGAGGTCTGGCAGAGACCTGGCAAGATTTTCATTTCTCAAGGAAAATACATTGTGAAGCTTCTGGAAAGATTTAGTATGGTGGACTGTAAGTCTGGGTCGACACCAATGGAGCTCAACTTTAAGAAGCTGAGTGGCAGCGCTGCTGGGCCCGTGCTAGCAAATCCTACCGAGTATCTTGAACTCGTAGGGGCCATGATGTTCTTAGTGAACAACACTTTGAGTCAACACATGGTTGATCATAACATTCATTGGGTTGGTGCCAAGAAACTCTTGAGATATCTCTAGGGCACGATAGACCATGGGCTGAGATACATTGCCGAGAGCATGACACTCCTTGGATATACTGATGCCAATTGGGCTGGCAGTGTGGTGGATCGCAAGAGCACATTTGGACGCTGCTTCGCACGTAGATCTGCTTCGGGCAAGAAACGAAAGTCGGTAGCCTTGAGCACCACTGAGGCCGAATACATTGCAGCATGTATGGCCTGTTGTGAAGTCACTTGGTTGCGAAATCTCTTCACTGAGTTGTTCGAGCACGTGCTAGATGCCACCGTTATCCTTTGTGATAACCTGAGGGGGATTTGTTTGTCATAGAATCTCGTGTTCCACGAACGATCCAAGCATGTTGATGGTTGGTACCACTTTATCCGGTATATGGTACAGCGAGGCGCCATAAGGCTCGATCATATAGGAACTGATGAGCAGGTCGCAGATATTCTCACAATGCCCTTGGGGAAGGTCGTGTTCCTAACCTTCCGTGAGAATCTTGGAATCGTGGAACGACCCTATTTTGAGGGTCCTGTTGGACGATGAGCTCTGGGAGCTCTGGGGGGGCCTTGGGGATAGTTCCTCGGAGCTATAAGCACACACGGGGCTAGGCTTACCGAACCTTGTGGTGCTTCTGCCCCACCTTTATGATATTTGAGTAGGTTCACCTCTCATGATCTGTGCCCCGTATGCATCCTACCCACTGAGTTCCGGACTCATGGGAAGTACCTCTCATTTGGCCAATGAGGTGGGAAAAGCTAGAGACTAGTAGCAAATACTGATGGACGCATCAGAGATTGCCGTACTCTCTATCTAGGATGGCAGGTCCAACCACTTGATCTGGGATCAAGTTTAGTGAGGTCTGGGACCTCTGCCTGACTTCGGGTCAGATGAACCAACTTCGGGTTGGTTGGAGACTCTTTGTGAGTCTGATAGAGGTTTCGAACCTCACCGACTTCTGGCTTCCATGAGACTAACATCTGTTAGTATATATGACTCTCTTGAGTCCAAGAGTGGTTGACCTCCTACTCGACTGGCCGATAAACCAACTTCGGGCTAAAAGTGAAACTCTTTGAGGAGTCTCATAGAGGTTTCAACCTCCGGGCTTCGAATCGTCAACCCCAGATGTCTTTCATGGATCGACCCATCGTTTCAAATAAAGAGGCCAAAGAAAGCAAGTTACGGCGGGATGACGCACGATGTTTGATTGCACAGGTGGATGGAGTTCTCCCTAGTTGAGAGGGAGTGTTAAAATTGGACAACTAGGTCCAAACTCCATGTTGTGATGCTCAGATGAAGATAGCAATATTTTTATTGGGTTCCTCTTTCGGAGAGGTGTAAGATCGATCTAAAATTGATCTAAATCCGATGAGCATAACATTTATTTTGAATTTATTTTTAATAATTTCAAATATGCGCAGGTCGGCCTTAAGGTTTTACACCCCCAGCAAATGTGTCACACACCTCAATGATTAATATAAATAGAGTCAACGTTGGAGGACATTTCACTCATCTCATCCTCACACATCATCCCTCCTCTTCTAATTGGTTCGAGCTCCTTGGAGGCAGTTTCAGTTCAGATGTGGGAAAGAAGGACGAAGAGGAAGTTGCTGCAGCTAGGGTTTCCACGCAAGTTTGACCAGCGTTAACTTTGGTCAACGCATGGTCCAAAGGAGTTGATTTTTGGTGGAGACGTCAATTTTGGAAGGCCGTACATTTTGGCACAAGAACCAAGGTCAAAGGTTGACCGTAGACCGTGATGCGTTGACTTTTACTTGTTGCTGCCGTTGTTGTCGTTGTTGCTGGTGTTGCTGCTATTGCTGCCATTGGGGCAACGTTGACTTTTCTGGGGTTGACTTTGAGTTGACCGTGTCGTTGTTTTGAGGGTTGTTGTGACACACGATGGGTTGGCTGACATTTTTCTGTTTCGGGTTTGTCTTCTATAGATCCACTCGTATGTTCTATCAGCATTTTACTTGATTGTTTATGTGATTGCTGTGGTGAAAAGTAAAGTTGCATCAAGCATAGAACATCTACATAAATTTACACCTTAGGAGTTGTTTGGAGGAGCCCACGTGGATTGTTGGGAGGCCTACCAAGCAACCAAGGTGACAACAAGAACGTCAGATTGGAGGGCAAGAGGACAACAGCAAGGAGAGTTGCAAATGGACCCTTGTATGATGGATTGATGGTGTCCTAGGCGAGGACATATTGAAGGTGCCTAGATTTGCACAATAGCTACTCTATTGCAGAGCAAAGGGTCGATTGTTGGAGTTGTGGGCAGCCATGTGTAAGGGTCTCCCAAGTGTGGGGATGCCCTAACTAGGTGCAGATGCTACAGTGTAGACTAGGTCTCTTGTGCACTATTGGAGGGCAGCGTGAGAGAGAACCAAGTGTGGACGAGATTGGGCACTAATTGTCTACTGGAGGACAGCGTAATAGTGTCCAAGTTGGTGTCGAAGTGCAGCACCTTGATGGACAAAGGTGAATGATAGCCAGGTAGTTGTTGAGCCCAAGGGTCTGATCAACCAGGCGCAAATTCGTGGAGCCCGAGACTTGTGTGGAGAAGGACTTCTACAGCAGATGATGGGTAGTCCTCCTCGCACGTGTTCATTGTGGGAGATGGAAATTTTGCAAGGCTAGGCGGCAACCCTTCGTGCCCTATGTTGGTCTTCATCGAAGCAGCGCAGGAAGACCATAGTGGGATGAAGTCCCTGAGTAGTTAAGGAGCAGCAGTGGGCAGATTGAGAGTTGTTCACAAGTGGAGTTGTGAACAACTCGACAGGAGTCTCGATGTGTTGTGCCCTTAATGGACGAAGGAACAACTAGAGAACAAATTGGATAGCGGAGACTCAATGACCAAATGGACTTGGAGCATTGATAGAGGCAACAGCTGCAGATCGAGAGTCGAAGGACCAGGGAAGTACAGGGTACGACTGATAGGAGATGATATAGCATGCTACAGCCAGATGGTTAGAGTATCTTGTTTTTTATCTTGTACTAGTGGATGTATGAGGGCCATTATCCCTGGTACAAGAGCACTAGACTGTTGTATTATATTAGTTTGATTAATATAACGAAGTTGGGTTGAAAATTTGTAAAAAGTTGTCTATATTTTGTGCATGTCTTATTTACTGCTTTATATTTCCATTGTGCAAAGCACTTCATGGTTGAGATTCTTGGTTTGGTACTGTCAGTGATTTTAAAGATTCTAACCTAGACCCAAGGTCGTGGAAATTCAACATGGCATAAGAGGGTATTTGAGCTACTTTGAGGGACAATGAATCAGAGTGTGCACAACGAAGCAACTCGGAGGGAGTTGTGGGTGTCTAGATCATGGAGTAGAGGGTTCAATTGAACACATGGAGATGTGGTCTTGACAGGTTACATGGCGAGATGGGCTGGGAGTTCTAGTGGATTGGTGGTGAGCCTAGTGAACAATAGTTTGTTGTAGGGAAAATTGTTGATCGTGGACTTCCATTGATTTGTCATGGATGGTTGGGACAGCTCGAGGATTTCTTTGGCATGGACGAGATCAGGTTGATCAAGATGGCTTCATGTGATGGACTACAGATTGGCAGGCTAGAGTCTTCATCGGATCGTGATGTTTCATATCCGAGATTGGTGGGATTTGCACGAGTGGTATTTGATCCAGGAGGATAAATGCTTGCAGGACTAAGCCAGTGGAGATCGTGTAGGCTCAAAGGGAGTCTAGCCTCAAAGGGAGCAGCCCTATAGAGGTTTGGGATCTTCAGGTTCAGATGTGATTAGGCAAAGACACTACCGAGATTGTCAGGTTCATCTACAAGGTATGCTGCAATGATGGATGCCAAATGGGCTAGTGTCGTCGTCGTCGTATGGTGGATACTTCCTAGTCTTGGAAGTACCTCCCTCGCTAAGAGGTAGTGTTCATTTTTTGTGTAGCTTGGGACATACTCCAAGCCCTAGTGTTCAAGGGTTGGAGGTCAAAGCGCCACAAATGGGCTTGTGGGCTTGAGACCCAAGCTTGGGGGTTTCGCACCCATCGATATTTGGGCCAAATCCATGATGAGTTTTCGACATGTGATGGATGAGGATGATAGTGTTCGTCGAGGCGAATCCGACGCATCGAAACTCATCCAATTGCAAGTTGTCATTGAGGAGAAATGAATTTTTGAAGTTGACAACTAATTATTGGTTTTCAAGTCATGTGCGCTTGATGTAAAATTCGTCCAATAGATGTGTCCCTTCAACTATTCATGGGAGCCCCTCATTTCGCTTTAAAATGAGGGTGATTTGTAGTTGTTTGAGTATCCATCTTGGTGCAACGTTGCCTCTAAAAGAGGACTTGGTGGAGAGGAGAACTCTAGCCCTAGCCGTAGTATAAAAAGGAGGTTGAACAGCGAAGTGGAGAGGAGTGTTTTGGGGTCCGAAACAGCTGTAGTGGAGGCCGAAGGGTGCAGGAAAGCTAGGCCGAGTTCCTAAGGGGTGAACGTTGCTATATTGGGAGGATTGCGGATGGTTTGTGTGCATGTTTGAAGGCAACAAGAGTGTTGTGTGGTAGGCCGCAGGCAATACCACAACAACAAGGATTGTGTGGGCCATTCTAAGCGCTGGTTTTAGCCCTTACTCACAGTGTGAAGGAGGAGAGTATCTCCAACCTAATCTACAGATTTCTAGAAGGTTGGTTGAGGATTGTTGGAGGAATCAAGGGCTACAACAATGTGCCCTAATCAAAAGTCACAAACAACAAGTCAAAGGAGCAGTGTTGAAGGGACGTTGGGTCATTGTTTTGACCAGTCTTGGATTGGTGATAGAGCAGCCTGTGGGAGTCAACGAGGAGGGGCAAATCTCATGGTTAGATGCCCTAAACCAGTGATAGTTTCCACAGGGATTGGGCAGCAGACCTGGAGCGAACGTTTGTTGTGTATTAGGTCAAAGTGTTGACTATTGCTTGGATCAATTTGAAGGGCAGCTTGAGGAGGCCTTAAGAGTTGTTTGGAGGAGCCCACGTGGATTGTTGGGAGGCCTACCAAGCAGCCAAGCTTATAGCAGGCACATCAAATTGGAGGGCAAGAGGACAACAGCAAGGAGAGTTGCAGATGGACCCTTGTACGATGGATTGATGGTGTCCTAGGCGAGGACATATTGATGGTGCCTAGATTTGTGCAATAGCTCCTCTATTGCATAGCAAAGGGCGTATTGGTGGAGTCTGTGGGTAGCCATGTGTAAGGGTCTCCCAAGTGTGGGGATGCCCTAACTAGGTGCAGATGCTACAGCATGGACTTGATCTCTCGTGGATTGTTGGAGGGCAACATGAGAGAGAACCAAGTGTGGATGAGATTGGGCACTTATGGTCTACTGTAGGACAGCATGATAGTGTACAAGTTGGTGTCGAAGTGAAACACCTTGATGGACAAAGGTGACTACTAGTCGGGCAATTGTTGAGCTCAAGGGTCTGATCAACGAAGAGCAGGTTCGTGAAGCCCGAGACTTGTGTGTGGAGAAGGACTTCTACAATAGAGGATGGGCAGTCCTCCTAGCCTGTTTTCATTGTGGGAGATGGACATCTTGCAGTGATAGGTGGTAGCCCTTCGTGCCCTATGTTGGTCTTCATCAGAGCAACAAAGGAAGACCATAGTGGGCTGAAACCTGAGTAGCTGAGGAGCAGCAATGAGCAGATTGAGAGTTGTTCACAAGTGGAGCTGTGAACAACTCAACGGGAGTCTCGATGTGTTGTGCCCTTGATGGACGAAAGGACAACTAGAGCACAGATTGGATAGCCAAGATTCAATGACCAGATGGACTTGGAGCATTGATAGAGGCAGGAGCTACATATCAGGAGTCAAAAGACCGGGAAGGTAAAGGGTACGACCGAGAGGAGCTGATAGAGCATGCTACAGCCATATGGTCTGAGTATCTTGTTTTGTATCTTGTACTAGTGGATGTATGAGGGCCATTATCCTTGGTACAAGAGCCCTAGACTGTTGTATTATATCAGTTTGATTGATATAACGAAGTTGGGTTGAAAAATTGTAAAAAGTTGTCTATATTTCGTGCATGTGTGATTTACTGCTTTATATTTCCGTTGTGCAAAGTAGTTCATGGTTGAGATTCTTGGTTTGGTAGCGTCAGTGATTTTAAGACTCTAACATAGACCCAAGGTCATGGAAATTCAACATGAAACCCTAGTCTACTTAGGGTTGATGATGAAGTCTAGAAATCCTATTTCTTGATGTTTAGAGTTTTTCTATTGTTATAATAGAAACCCTAGTTCTTTAGGGTTTGTTGTTAATGCATTGTAATCCTAGACCTTTAGGGTTTGGTAAATTAGGGTTTATGAGCATAACCCTTGTGATGTCTCTAGGATTCTAGGGATAAAACCTTAGGTGTGTATTCGTTTGTTTGATTGAAACCCTAGTCTTGTCAAAATTTGTTATACGTCTAACTTTAATATATTAATGGCGATGTCTTAGAATTACCTAGTAGATAGTGTTGTGATTCGTTAGTGCATGATTATAAAATCCTAGATATGTATATATGTTGACCTATTTGTCGTTGCTCATGTTTTAGTCAATGAATTCAAGAGTTTGTAACAATGCCTAGTAAAGATTGATAACCTAGGATTTGATGATATTATTAATATGTTTTAGTTTTGATATCTAGAGTTTGCAACAAGCCCTAGTAGAATTTATCATGCATGGTAGAATTGTTATTTGATTAAATTGCTAATATCTAAAGGCTTTGTGTAATCTAGGGTTTGCAAGAGTAAGAGTTTGTTATCTTAATTGAGTTGCTTTAAGTCTTAACAATATGATCTAGGGTTTATGACAATAATCCTAGCCAAAGGTTGAAGTATGTTTCTCTTGCTAACTAAGTTTAGGTATTAGATGTCTAAAGTTTGAATGCTTCAATTTTTGTTATAGTTAATTTCATGCTTCTATATATTTGTATTTGGTTGTACTTGTTATTGAAGGATCTGCAGGTACACAATTTTCAAAGATGATAAACATGATGAAGGAAGTTGACCTTGATACCATAAGAAGGAATGAAGCAATAAAAGATTCTTTCATGTTATAGAAGAAGAAAGTAGTTAATCTCCCTAAGTTAAGAGGGAGTATGGTTCGAAGAAAAGAGTACATCTCCCCAATTGAGAGGGAGGTCATGTTATGATGGATACCTTGTAGAAGAAATTAGAGAAGCATCTAATGGAGGATACTTGGGAGGACATATGGTCGGCGTTTGTGTTGATGTCTAGATCCCGAAGAGGGAGGGTGGCGTTAGGCATGGAGCTCTGACCTTAGATACGCACCTAGATCCCTGGGTTGATAGTTGGCAAGTAAGCCTGATGGTACCTAGACTAGTTGAAAGCTTGAGTCCATCTTAGTCCCACCCGAATAGATAACCCTAGTCAGGTATCTAGTCTGAGGCACTGAGTGTGCCAGAACTCTTCGTAGTTCATTTTGGAGATCTTCCATGTACCTTTATATATAGGTAATTATGAGGTAGTGTCGAAGAATGTAACTAGTGTCGGTCTTCATAATTGTACTTGAGTCATGATGTAATATATTTATCAAAAGAAAGAAAAAGAAAATTTATTATTAATAAAATTGACTTATTAAAGCATGGGTTTCATGCTTGGGTCAACTATTTTTAGGTCAAAGCCTCCATTGCAAGCTTCTAGGGTTTATATCAAGTGTCCTTGTCCATGTCATAATATAAAGAACCCTTCTTGGGATTTATTTGTCAAAGAACAAATTTATTTTATTATAGTTTAGGTCTTCTAGGCCTCCTCCACCAAGTCGGCCTCAAAACTAGACAAGTCGGCGTAAAACTGAGTAGTAGAATCACTATATAAGGGCAGTAACTTGACCTGATTTGTCACTCACACACAATAAGTTCAATCTGCAGTTTTTGGGCTAAGAAAATGTGTGAATTCCAAGGAAGAAAAAGAAAAAGGATAACGAAGAAGGAGATCTTTCTCAAGCATAAGAAGTTGAAATTCTCTCTCTTTTTCCACACGTGTGAAGCTGTGCAGTTGCTAGAAAGGGGCCGAAATTTTGTAGTCACTGGGAGGCCAAAATTCTGTCGTTGGGGGTCGAATATATGAATTGTTGTTGGGCTGGAGTTGTTGGATAAGAAGAGACTACTATATCATCTTGGAAGGCTGACTTGGTGGAGGAGGAAAGTTTGTTGGTCTAGGGTCTTGGTCCTTCTCAATTTGAATTACTGAAGGAAGAGTTTTTGACTGGTTTTTCCCCTATAAAGGAATTTTAGCCCTGGCTAAATGCCTATATCTAGTGTCCCTGATCATTGTGTGTTGATTTTGGTAGTTGCTTGATGAACTAAGTTAAAAAGGAACATAAAAAAGATAATAAGAATTCAAAGACATCACAAGTAATTATAAACTAGAGAAAATCTTTCTGCCTTTCTGATTTTCTAACAATGATAAGGTGTCCAAAGTGATGGAGAAGCATGTCAAGTCCATGATTTGAGGGTTGGAACTCAAATTCACCTCATTGCCTTCTATGGGGTCGCAAGTTCCAGCAAGGGCACAAAGTGGTCTCCATGGGTCTCCAACGACTAAAACTATTTAATTACATAGCGCATATTGTTCTTTGCTTTAGATAATTGCATTTTTTAACTTCTACATATATCACATTCAACCCACATACATCTTAACATCATTAGCAATCATGTAGAAAGAACAATATCATCAACAATGCAGCAGAACAATAAAAGGAACATCAGAAGAAAAGCATGCACAAATAGGGACACCATGTTTTAGGTTAGAGACCAGGGAAAAACCCCACAACAAGGAAAACCCATCCAAATTCTTCTTCTATTAATATTCATCAATTGTTCAACTAAGATACAAAGTACATCCATAGTGAGATACATCTTTACATCTGGCCTCCTAGGGCTAGATGATCTAATCTCTAGAGAGCAGCTGACATTTCACTATCTCAAGAAGCTACATTCATATCATTACTGTCAATTGTCATCATAAAGGATATACTGCCAATTCTTCAAGGACCCTGCCAAAGATCACAGCTCAAAACTAAAGCATGTCAGTCAACAAGGTCTCTACTTATATATCTTAATCAAGATTAAAATCCTTATTAGGGTTTCTCTTCAGGGTCACAAGTGACAAGATCTCAACATGTATCTTAAAAATAATGTGAGTCATATAAGTTGATGCCATTGAGCAAATGCCAATGGACAAACCATAGAGTAACGATGTTATATATATATATATATATATATATATATATATATATATATATATATTACTTTGTTCCTCTGCAATATAGTTGGCATCGATACACAGTATATGTGGCATCGATATACAAAGTTTCGATGCCATACATACGATGTATCGATGCCAACTATATCGCAGAGGAACAAAGTAATAAATTGATTCTCATACTGTGATGTGAATCATACCAATGTGAGTCCATATCCATTACAAAGATGCAAGACCAATTCTGACAATGCGAGATCGTATCCAAAACAGAGATGCAAGACTAATCAATGTGAGATCATAGACCAACAAGGTGCGAGAGTAGAGTCATAAGAGCGAGAGAGTATAGTCCTGTCGCTGAGCAAGAGAGTATAGACCTATGGTTGAGCGAGAGAGTATAGACCTGTGGCTGAGCGAGAGAGTATAGACATGTGGTTGAGCGAGAGAGTATAGACCTATAGCCGAGCAAGAGAATATAGACCTGTGGCTAAGCGAGAGAGTATAGACCTGTGGCTGAGTGAGAGAGTCTTGTAGACAAAGCAAGAGTCCTGAAGCAAAAGCGAGAGACCTGTAGCACATCAGACCATAACCTTTGCAAAATCCAAAGAGGATATGCATCTAAAAGCAAAGTTGCAGACCAAGCGAAATTGCAGAGAGAGATCTGAATCATCATGCCAAAGTGACTAACACGATTGGGTATTTATAGTTGAATCATCATGCCAAACTCCGGGTTCCACTACTCATATGATGATGATTATACTTTTGTTGGATTCCTCTTTCAGAGAGGTGCAAGATTGATCTAGAGATCATCTTGTTTGGATGAGCAGAACATATATTTTGATTTTATTTTCCACACATGTGCTAGGTCGACCAGATTTGTAATGTAGGCTCATAAGCATAATAGATGTGTCACACACCCTCACTAATGGACATAAATTGGAGAGACTTGGAGATCATTTGCTCATCAACTCATCACACATTCTCTCTTGCAATCTGATTGGTTTGATCAACCTTTGGAGGCCTCTTTCCTTCACACGTGCTGAGTTGAAGCTGGGAAAATCTGCAGATCTGTTTTAGGGTTGTTTGTTGTGCATTGATCAGCGTTGACCGTGGTCAACCCTTGATCGTTTGACCTCCAAACTTTGCTAAAACAGTTGGGCACAAAAATTGAGGGAAAAGGAGCAAGTTGATCGATGTCCTAAATCTGTTGCATTGACTGTCCTACATTGAATTTTCTGCGTTGAATTTGGTTGACCAGCGTTGACTTTTGATGATTGTCTTTGAGGGATGTGTGTGACATTTTGGAGGGTTGGTTGATCTGATGTTGAGAAAGACTTTGCTGGCTGGTGCATCCTGTTCACTGTCGTAACGCACACTATCCTATATCTTTGCTGGACAAGAAAAATTGTAAAATCTGATCTATATTATTGGTTTGTCTTCTGTTATTTTACTTTCATGTTTATGTGATTGCTAAATTGAATCGGGCCTAAGAAAGATTGAAGTAAATTTGCATTAAGCATAGAACACGCCATGGTTATCTAAATTTAACACCTGTAGCTGAGCGAGAGAGTATAGACTTGTGGCTGAGTGAGAGAGTCTTGTAGACAAAGCAAGAGTCTTTTAGCAAAAGCGAGAGACCTGTAGCACATCAAACCATAACCTTTGTGAAATACAGAGAGGAGATGCATCTAAAAGCGAAGTTGCAAACCAAGCGAAATTGCAGAGAGAGATCTGAATCATCATGCCAAAGTGACTAACACGATTGGGTATTTATAATTGATTGTGATATCAAAGGGGCACATTGGTTGGAGGAGTGAACCGACTTGAGGCCAACCTTAACCAATTTCAAATTTTTCAAATTAATATTTTTCCCTCCAATAGATTGAAGCTGACATGATGACCAAAATCAAATTCCTTTTATTTAATCACTTGAAATGAATATTTCATAATCAAATGTAGGCTAGGGAATTTCTCCCTAGCTACCAAAATTAACAAAATTGGCCTCCTCTACTCCAATGTTGAGGGCTTCTTAGGTGCAACAAGTCCTCCCTGGTCTCTCAATGTGAGCCATCCTCCTCTGGGCTTGAATCAGCTGCCACCCATCAATCTATGTCAAGGCCAACCTAGGGGCATGTTGGGTCCAAGAGTGTGTCATCCTAAAGAATCATCAAATATGGTGTAAAGTCATCCAACATCTTGGGTGCTAGAGGTGATCTAGAACATGTGTCATTCAATGTTGTTGTTAGGAGGCCCAAGAGTCTCAACACTTCACCTATTTGTGCCAATATGCTTCTCTAAAGGGCCTAAGTACCTGTGGAGAAGGTGGCCAAGACCTGGGTTGTTGAACCACCTAACAAGAACATGGGTTCTAATAAAAGCAACCAGTCATCAGGGACAAAGACCATTAATGCATCTAAGTAAACCAAACTTGAATGTTGTGGGCGATTTAATACTTCAAACAAGGATCCCCTTCCAAAATTAGGACCCTGATCTCGCAAAGATTTTTTCTCCCTAGATAGGGGTGGCTAAAGGTCAATCTTATTAGGTCCATCCAGCCCCTAAGGTGAAGTGACATTTCCCTGGTCCACCCTTTAATAGATAGGTGTTAGTGAATAGTAATGATGGTAACAAAGGGGTTAAGACATCATGGCCAAGTGCCATGGCCAAAGGGACCAGCTAATGGGTGTGTCCACATCCTATGTGTATAGATGTGAGGAGGGAGCATTCGTGGAGGCATGAATTACCAGCTCGGACTTTGTTTTTCCACCCCTCTTGTGCGTCTTTTACTTCTTCATTTTTCTTTGTATTACTGCTTATAGCTCAAGGCTTAGAGCTTGTTTTGCATGATTTAGCAGTTGTATTACCCCTTTAAGATGAGCCAGTTTATCACTCATAGGGGTTGGGACATGCAAGGGTTCCTTTCTTTGATGTAATGAAGCAATAGTGCTCCAATTGCTCAAAAGTTACCCTTATGGTTATAAAAAGCATATGACAAATTGCACCAGTATCACAATGACTCTTCTAATTGAATGCACAGCAGTCAATCAAGTCGTTGATTTTACCAACAATGCCAACAGTATACAGCAAATTGCAAAATTCTCAATCTCACTCCTAGTGCTATTACACCAACAAATTTTGCTATACAATATTCATCAATTTACAAATAGTAGCAAACTTTATAGCAATATACATGTTGTAGCTGCTACAACCCCCTCCAAAATTTTGGCCTATACCAAATTTCAAAGCCTTCCTTGGTCTTGTTCATAATTGTCACAAACTTTTAAGCTCATCTTTTTGGTTCTCACTGTGTTGTGATCCCTTTCGCAAGATAGGCAAAGTGTCGTCTTTCGGTATGTTGGCTGTCGTATTGCATGTACGAGCTTATTCTAGTGGTTCCAAGAGGTCACCTCTGTGAATATGAGTTGTTTAACCTTGTAAGTATTTGTTGCACTCATTTCCAAAGTTTTGAGCATTGTTGCACAAGTGTCGTCATGATCGTCGTAAAGTGTATCTGTGGTGTTGCACTTGTCGTAATCGGTCGTAATGTTGTCGCATGGAAGGAAATGCTTTGTTTGTATGTCAAGGATGATCTATGTTGTTTGAGTCATCAAAATATTCTAAATGTGTGATCATAGTCAAAGTTCATCATTGTTCACCGATCTCACTGATCCCGCACTTTGTCATTTTCCAGGAAACTTCCCGACCAAGCATCTTAGCTTCACTCGGCCTCCCCTAAACTGCGCACTGCACAGTATCAATCCTCTAACTGTGACCTTGATGCTTGGTACTGCGCAATACACAATACTTGCCTCACAAGACTGCTCCATTGTGCAATTTTTGTAACCAAGACTTGACCTTGACCACTAGAATTGTGCAGTCATGGCCTCCAGCCTAGCTTTAACTGCACACTTCACAACCTTAAGACAAAAGCTCATCCCCTGAGCTCTATAACTACGCACTACGCAGTCATCTAGGCCTCCTTGACCTCCAGAACTGTGGAGTAAGCTTCTCCAGCTCCAATCCGTACAACTTGTTCCCAATGGCCCTCAAAAATGCGCAGTCATGTCCCTTAGCCCAGCCTGAACTACACACTGCACAGTCTCAAGGCTCCAGGTTGCCCCCTACTTGCTTGAATTTTAAACTGCACAACTGCACATTCACCGAACCTCCTTGACTAGCCTCTCACTAGTTCTGAGCTCAATTCGTGGATCAAAATGCATCATCTTAGGCTAGGGGTTTTCGGATTGATGGCATCTCGTCATGAGTGAATTCCAGGAATAGGTAGTCTATCATGTCATGGCGAGATGATGAAGAAAGGAAGGAAGGGGGGAAGCATGCTCGAACACACTCTTGCAGCTGAACTCACAAGATGCTTGATCAAAAGAAAGCAAAAGGACATTAGTTTGCGACCACCATCCAAGACTTGAGAACATTGGAGACTCCTCATCACCAAGGCATGCAGAGGATAAAAGGAAAGCTCTTTCATGAAGACACTCAATTCTCAACAGCGGCAGTGGCTTGACATTGCTATGTCATCAAGCAGTCCATGTCAGCAGTGTCATGTCATGTGTTATCGTTCATAACAAATAGGTTTGTCTAAGTTTGTTTTAGTGAAGTTAGGTTAGGTCATTAGGATGAAATAAGGCCATGAAGTCTATTAAATTTCAAATTTTGTACATAGTTTAAGGGGGTCTAAATGGACATTGGTCATGTAATAGAGGTCTTATCAAAGTAAATTTCAAAAAAAATAATCTTATTGCATGGGTTAAAAGGTAATTTTGTGACGCTTCGCAACTTTTTCAGGAGTCCGCAGAGTTTTCTGTGTAAAATAGTTTGTTTTCGCTATGGAAGTGTCTAACAGTTCTGTAGCGAATTTGCCCTTCCACTAACTGAAAACGCTACAAACTGTCTTTTCTGCTAACAGTGGGATATGCGGTATCTTGTCATCATTTCAGTGGTTTGGACACACGCTGTCATCATAGTACGTTTTAGTTATGTGTCATCTTGTGTCATGTGCATGCGTGATAATCATCATGCCTTCCATCATTTTGTTTTCCCACTCATCCCTCTTTCCTAATTTAGCCTGATCCCTCATTCGAACAGCGGCACCTTTGCCTTTTATCCTTGTAATTTGTTTAAGCCTTTTGCCAGTAGTCTTGAATCTTGTTTTTTGTCTAGTCGTTGTCTTAGGCTAGTTGTTACCTTTGCCAAGGAAGGTGCTTGCTGTCTTAAGCAATTTTACAGGTGTCAAAGTTTGAAGCTGATCAACATTGTATTTGAAGGCATGGCTTCACATAAAAAGCCAAACAAGAGTGGCTCTATGTTCATATACGAGCCCATGGATATGAAGTTGATTGCAGAAAACCCTAGCTTCTCGCAAGCCTTCACAAATGCAGGTTGTTTGAGGTTTTGCCAAAAACTGTAGGGATATCATGCAGAGGTGTCCAAAGATTTCGCTGTAAACTTCATTGGCACAACTTCAAAGGTGGGCATCCTCAATTTTACTGTTTCTCCTGAGACCATTGCATAGGAAACTGAGATTCCAAGCTCTGGAGAGGAGTGGTTCAAGGCAAGTGAACCCTGTTCAAGCCTTGACTGAATATAATAGTTTGAAAAATGCCACAGATGAGTCTGTTCAAGATTTTTCTAAAAGATTCAATAATATTTACAATTATATCCCTGCTCACATTAAACCTTCCCCGGGAGTTGCCCAATTGCATTAGGTTGAAGCATTTGACTATGATTTCTCTATTTTACAAAAGGAGAGAGAATATGCCTCTTTGGCTGATATGCAAAATGATGTTGTAAAGGTAGAAGTAAATATGGTTGCAACAAAGAGGTCCAAAATGGGAAAAGCCAAATTAAAAGAAGAGGAAAAACCTTCCACATCTTCGAATGTAAAATTTGATACCATGATGAAAACTATGGAGAGGCTTATGGATAGGCTTGCTCTTGGTACTAATCCCCTACCCGTTGTACAACAAGAAACACATTAGGAATCCTCAGTTTAGAAGGCCTCAAAATCAGCAGAGACAAAGGGACAATAGAAATCAACTTGATCAACAAGTTAGGTCTCATTTTCAACAAAATCTAGTGGATGAAGAAGAAACACACCCTGAATTTCAAGAAGATATCATTCACTGTTTGGATGAGGATGTGTCAGGGATGTTCTTAACCAAAGAAGAACATGATGAATCTAGCCATGACATAGGGAATCATGAAGATGAGAAGCAATCTGATTATCTGACGCAAAAAATATATAACCTAAGGAATAGAAATGTTCCTATTGCAACCAAAAAAAGTCGGCCAAAGAAAGATGCTCCAAAGACAGTTGAACAGAAGAAGACACACCACCCCATGGTAAAGAAATTGAAAAAACACCACCAGTTTTCAATCTAGAAAATGAGATTTCTAAGATCAAAATTGTTGTCCCTTTTGATGAGATCATTAAGGTCACTAAGTATAGGAGTCAAATTGTCAAGATGCATAACACTCAGCCTGGACCTTCTGACATTCTAAATCTACAAGAAAACCATCCTACTATCTTCTTAGGACCAAGAGTGGAAGATGAGCAAAATGAATAAGTTACACCCTTCTATGTGAGTCTAAATATCCATGACATGACTTTACATAATGCTGTGTTAGATTCAGGGGCCTCCCATAACTTAATGCCTAAGGTGATCATGAAGAGAATGGGTTTAGACATAACCAGACCTTGCAAAGACATGTTTTCCTTTGATTCCAAAAGAGCTCAGTGTGTTGACCACACTTTGTCAATGACCCCATAGCAATACACCCCCATTTTTTCAAATGGGATTCATCATATTCAACGTGTTCACGCCATTCAGATTCCATCATCAGTCGGCAGTTTTATAAACAATGTAAACCCATTCTGCATGTTTATGATGTAAATGATCTAAATAAGAGCATCATGTCTGTAACAACCTAGGTAAGCTTAGTATTTTGGTGGCAATTTCTATCCTAGGAGGTTTTTTGTCTCCTTGATTTGCTTGTGTTTTTCGACACAAGTGATCGGCAGAGTTTTCCCCTCAGCTTCACCCCAAAGCTAGGGTGGATTTTGTCATCAAGATGCTACGTGAGTCCTAGTGTTTTCTATCGAGTTTTTGTAAAAGTAGTTTGGGAATAATCCTAGCTAATTGGCTAGATTATTTTATTACAAGCTACTTGGTCTACTAGATCATGTTTTGAGTCATAGAATTCGGTACCTTTTTTAGGGTCTATACGAATGGATATTCCTCCTTCATGTGTCTAAATGTATTTATCTTATGTAAAGAGGGTTGGAAAAAATAATTAAATCCCCTCTCAGTCAATTAATTAAATTTTCTGGCCAAATTAATTAAAAATCCTAAGCCAAAAATTTAATTAATTTTAAATCCTAGGGGAGTTAAGATTCTTCAAAGGCAAAATTCGTGGGTCCTTAAAAAATAATTTTTTAAAAGTCCCAAGTCAAGGGAATATTGAGAATTTCAGGAAATTTTGGACCCTTGGGCCTTGGTGGTTAAATCAAGTCAAAATTTTGAGGTAATTAACTCAAAAATATTATTTTTGAGTTAATTAAATGGAATTAAACGATAAATTTGAATTTCCTCAAAATTATAATTTCGACGGTCCAGATTAAAAGATGATTAAATCTTTTTGACAGTCGAGATTATTTTGACATGGATCAACTGAACTAGCCGTTGGAGATTTTATCTTATAAATTAGAGGTCTTTGTCAGTCTTTCAATCATCCGATCTTTGGATCGTGCACTTGTTCTCAGAAGCTCTTGTAATTTTTTTATCAATAAAGCATAAAGACTTTGGGGTTACAAACTTTGGTGTTCCTTTTCCAGATCTATGTGATGTTATTGTCTCTAAACTCTACTACTTCTATTGGTTTTTGATGGTTGATGGCCTCTATGGATTAATCTGCATACAGATATCTTGTGCAGTCTTCTGGGTTTCTAAAATAGCATTTTGATTTAACGGAAAGATTAGTTATCTATTTTTCTGAAAGGTCTCATGTTTATTTTTTAATCTCTATCAATCTTAACTTCGGATCTAAGTGTGCAGAGATTGTTAAGCGTTTGGGGAAATCTTCAGTTAGACCAACCGACTCTCAGATTTCATAAATCTGGAAAAACTCATTGTTTCCTAATTTCTAAGGTTATCTTATGGAATATATTTTGCAGGGTCTTTCTAGAGCTTGTGCCTAATTTTTTTTTTTTAAATTATCTTAATTTTTTTGAATTTAAAGTTAGATCTGACTAGTAAGAGCCCTAGATCTTCAGATCTGGAAATGAAGTCAGACTTATACTCCTCAGATCTGATAGATCTGCAACTCTTGTGCATAGATCTGTAAATATATTGTATAAATCTGTAATTTACATGTGTAGATCTAAAGTTTTGTAACATAATTTTGAATTCTAACATTTGGGTTTTTAGGATTTTCGCTATTTTGGTACATATTGGGTGTTGGGTCTCTTTTTTTTCACTTGTGCAGGATTAGATCTGAAAAATCAGCTAAGGAAATCTTCAGATCAGAAAAATCAGCCAAAGAAATCTTCAGATCTGAAAAATCATCCAAAGAAATCTCCAGATCTGAGTCAGATCTAGACCCTGGAGGGCAAGATCTGGGCTCAATATTTGTTTGCAAAAATAGATCTGAAAAAATCAGCAAAGGTAAACTTCAGATCTGAGCCAGATCTAGACCCTTGAAGACGTATAGGCTTTTGAAGCTATTTTTCAGGATTTTGGTCTCCAAATTTCTAATTTTCAAGCGGCAACATTATCTCAAAATTTCAAGAATTTTCAACGGTGGGATCTTCAAATCCTTGGGCTAAGTGTTTGATCTCTAAACCCTTATTTTATGCAGATTTTATTACAGCAAGCAAATCACAAATAAGTAGGCACTAAAAACACATTTTATATGGTCACAATTGTTTAGAATTGCAAAATCTTCATTTTCAGAATTTTTGACCATTTGGGCATCTTTAAATTTGCCTAGATGTGATTTTGAAGCTTGCTGGAAATCTGCATAACTGTGTAAAATCAGATCTGAACATTTCTTATGCATATCCTAAATAAGGTCTAAAAAATTTGAATTTTCAGTTTTTTGGCAAAACTTACTATTTTTAGACATTGTGGGGATCATTTTCAATATTTTCAGTTTGCTGATATGTTATCATTTTACTGTTGTTATAAACTTATCAGTTCTGAAAATCACTGAATCAAACTCTCTTAAAGCCTTAAAATTGAAATTTTCAAATTTTAATATATTTTTGCTATTTCTGGAAGTATTTGGCAGCAATTTTGGACAGTTTTATCTTGCTGATCTGTCACTATTGCACTTGCTGAAATAAAAATATCAGATCTGAAATTTCACTTAATCAAGCCCTAAAAAATGATTTCTCTTCAAGTTCATCAATTTTTACTATTTTTAGTCATTTTGGGCATTGGTGCTGGCATCGTTTGTTTGTTGATCTATGGTTTAAATTACTACTGCAATTTATATTTTAGATCTGAAATCTTGCTGAAGAATATATTCTAAGTTTGACTATAGGTTTCTGAATTGAAATTATATATCATAAATTCGGAAATATTGGAAATATCTAGCATTCAAATTTGATGGTGCTCTCATAATAACAGTTTTGTTTCAAATTTAAATGGTTAGTGATCATTGAGCTATCTTTAATTGTGATTTTAAATTACTTGAAATCGATAGTTAATTGTTTAAATCAACTTTGGGAATATTTCAAGTGATGATAAATTGCGTAACTTCATCAAACATTGTTAATGCGTAATTGTGAAGGTGTTTTATTGAATATCATTGTGGTTGATTGATTTTCATAGCAGCAGTTACATATCAATTACTTGATCTTAAATTTATAACGGGATATTTTGACTCCATAAGGCACTGGTTTTAAAGTGTCAAATCTAATTGGATCTGTAAAATCTCGTAAATCTTAACAAGTATTTGGTTATCTAGTTGTGTCTCCTGAATTGGTTGGTCTCTAACCAGTTCTCCTTCTTCATTTTCGTTAGGGTCTACCTCCCTTAACTTGCAAGGAGACTGCTTAGATAGAGAGATTGGGGATCAAGGTGACAGCCCCCGATCTGAGCCGTTGTCGTGGTGCCTAGACATTCTATGCGACAACACAGTGTATTGGTCTCGTTAAGGATGTGGTTGTTGGTTTAGCTCAAGTGTCTGCTAAGACAGTGTTAATGGATATAGTAGTGGCTGACATTCCTCCAAAGTTTGGTATGCTTCTATCTAGATCTTAGGCTGCTAAAATTAAAGGAACTATGCAGATGGACATGACTTATGCCACTATTCCAGTCTCTGGTGAGCAAAGAAGGTTGTACAGAGAATCTAGGATGGCTTATATGGTTAGCAGCAAAGATAAACCACAAAATTTCCCAATCAATGCAGTGGAAACTGAGTTGGGGTCTTCCATTTTGTTCAATGAGGGCACTAATTGTAGAAAATTTTGAATAACTGATATATTATTCACCGAGATTCTCCTGATCACACATTATTTTAGCTTCATGCATAATACAGAATCTCTTCTACCATTGATCATCACATGCGGAAATAAAATCAATTGCATGCACACATTAAAACTATAAACAATCACACATATGAACACAGTATTTCATGGGAAAGCTTAAAACTGAAAACCCCCAACTATATATATATTATATGTCATGGAGATCATGTAACAATCATAGTACAAAGCTCCTCACAAGCTCTCAGCACTACCTCCACTTGCTACACATTATCAAGCTAGATCTAGCAAAACACATGCTCCAATCTTTTGCCACTTGATAGCCAGCCTATATTGCGTAATCAATGCTATGGGATGGTTCATTAAATAACATAAACCACCTGGCTTGTACTGCGCAATCCTCATGGGCTTCTCCACCTATCTGTGTGTTGCAAATAGCAACTGTATAGTCACAACTGATAGTTAACCTGCTCTTTCACCCATTTCTGCACTGGTCTCCACTGAAACTGTCCATGCACTGAAGTTAACTGATGCATTCTTTAGTTCATTAATGAGTTTATAATTAGTGAATTAATTAATAATTAATTCACACCACTCTCACTAAGTGTATCAATTAGTTAAACTAGATACAAATAGTTCAAGTTGAAATTTGGTTACCGGAGGACAGGTGGTTCCCTAAGGCTTTGATCTTTGGCCTAGGGAAAAGTGTCCAAAAGAATTTAATTTTTCTCCTAAAGTGACTTTATAAAGTTATAAAGTCAAATCTAATTTAAAAGTGACTTTAAGTGATAAAGTTACTAAAGTCTAATTTTAAAGTGACTTTAATAAAGTCATTGTAAAATTAGAAAGGAAAAGTGACTTTGGAAATAAATGACTAAGTGGGTCTTTATTAAAGTGGGGTGAATTAAAAAATAGAAAGTGAGATTTAAATGAGCATTTAATCTCAGCCCTAGATCTCAATCTATTTCAGTCATTGGATTTAGGGATTCCCCAAAAGTCACTTAGGGTTAGGTTAAAGTAGGAAAATGAGGGAAAAGGTCATTCATTCTTTCATGAGCAGATTGAGAGAGGAGGAGAAGGAGAGCTGGAGACTTTTTCTGAAGAGAGCTTGAGAAGGTGAAGGAGAGGCAAACTCAGCAAATCCATACAGCAGCAAGGAGGGCACGGTTTTCGAAGCAGCAAGAGGTTGCACGAATATCGAGGCAGCAAGGCCGTACAGCAACACGAAAACCGAGACAGCAGTCTGTACAGCAGTCCGTACAGCTGTTTTGTGGCACGTTTTTTGAGGAGAAAGGCAACACGGTTTTTTAAGAAAAGTACAGCAACAAAGGGCTCGATTTCCAAGGTTGCTGGGCACGTTTTTCGAGGCAGCTAGCACAGTTTTCGAGAAAGGCAATTTGCTGTAATAAATTTCTGTTGTATTTTGCTATTCTGGCACGTTTTCCAAGGCGAAGGCAAGCACGGAAAACCAGATAAGTCTGTAATTAATTTGTTGGAATTTTTCCTTTATATTTCACCTCTCTGTAAAAGCATTTTTTCAGAAATAAGGAGGAGCTTTCGAACTGGTTTTCCCCAAAAGTTGTAGGGGGTTTTTCCAGGGTCACCTTGACCAAAAATCTCTATGTTATCATGTGTTGAATGGCTGTTTGTATCTGCTGATTTTTATTTCTGCATTTTCCAACATTCTGAAAAATTTCTAGAATTTGTGTTTTCAGCAAATATTTATTTTCCAGCGTGTTGAATGTAAGGTTATGGGAAAGGGCATTTAACTAATTGGAGAAATAAGGTGAAACTGAAAATCGGGGTGGGAAACAAGAAATTTCTACAAGGTATCAGAAGTTGGGTGCTGAAAGCGCAGTTTGGGACAGCAAGAAGAAAAATACAGTCTGCTGATTTTTCACTCAGGAGATTCCAGCAAGCTGATTTTTCACACACAGAATTTTTATCTTTACTACAGCAGTGCTATTTTTCAGTTTTTAGGACAGCAGGATGTCATTGGGACTAAGGGTGGAGATAGGTTGGATGGGCATACCAATTACAGTGTTTGGAAGGAGAGAATGCAGAGTATCTTTGAGGAGGCAGAAGTCTGGGATATCATGGTTCATACCCAACAGCAGCCTGTTAATGTGCCTACTGATGCTGTTCAGTTGGCAGCATATAATAGAAAGAACAACAAGGGTAAGAGACTGATTCTAGACAGAATCAAAGACCATTGCATTCCTCATGTGAGAGGAAAGAGAAATGCTCATGAGATGTGGACAGCATTGTCCAATCTCTACCAAAGTACCAATGAGAACCGGAAAATGGTCCTGAAGGAGAAGCTGAAAACCATTAAGATGGGTAAGACTGATAGTGCAGCTGGATATCTCACAAAGATTACTAATGTGAGAGATGAGTTGGCAGTAATTGGAGAGGTCATTCAACCCACTGAGTTGGTGTGGATAGCAGTGAATGGCCTCCCCAGTTCATGGATGAACTTTGCCGATGGGGTTTGTGCACGTGAGACCCTTCCCACATGGGAGAGGTTTTGGGATGATTGCATTCAGACAGAGATCAGGAAAGGTCAGCTTGGGGCAGCCAAGCCAGTTGAGTAGGATGAGGATGTAGCACTGTTGGCAGGAGGCAAGAAAGGCAAAGGCAAGAAGCAGGCTTCCACATGCAATGGTGGGGGCAAAGGTAAAGGTAAAGGTAAATAGGGTAACACACCAAAGGACTATTCCAAGGTGAAGTGTTGGAATTTTTAGAAGATGGGACACTATGCAGTTGTGTGTCCTGAGAAGAAGAAGAAGAAGGGGACGAACCAGACCATGGCATCATTAGTGGAGGTTCAGGACTTTACAGATCTCTTTGACCGGGAGTTTGGGTTCATTGCGTGTGAGTCCTCTAGTGCAGGATCACCTACCACAGAGGTTCATAGGGAGCATGCATTTCCCTCAACTAGCGGAGCATCTTAGGGTATCTGGTATGTGGACAGTGGGGCTTCACGTCATATGACAGGAGTCCGTGAGTACTTCTCAGAGCTTTCAGAGAGTGGCACTGATATAGAGGTAGTACTCAGTGATGACAGAGTTGTTAGAGCAGTCGGTGTGGGAACACTAACATTTCATAGGGAACCCAAACCTCCCTTGAAGGTGTCAAATGTTCTTTATGTGCCAGGGATGAGGAAGAACCTCATATCCGTCTCAGCTTTGGAGGATAGAGGATATGAGATACTATTCAGGGGAGGATAGGTGCTGATATATCCCAGGGGCGCTCCAGCTGATTCAGCTAGAGTGATAGGTGTACGCCATGCAAAGGTGTACAAGTTTGCATTTCAGCCCCTTTTGGCATTGAGCAGTAGTACCGACAGCAGAGCTAGCAGTTCTGCGCTGTGTGAGATTTGGCACCGCAGGATGGGGCATATGTATCATGGAGCCTTGAGGACCTTGCGGGAGATCACTACAGGTGTGCCAGATTTCAGTACTGATCACTTTGATACTTGC